>JANJGK010000003.1:23555492-23562992 GCA_039081455.1 Macrobrachium rosenbergii | reverse complement strand
CACACTGGTATTGTAATCTTCTGTACAATAACATTTTTATCACTTTATACCAAAGTCTGACGACTGTACTTCCAACTGATTTTGTTTTGAAATAATCTCTCAATAGGTGAAAATGCTGGTATTCCGCGACTCGATCTAATTAATAATTAAAATAACTGGCCTGTTTGGACTGCATTGGTAATATTCCATTACTGCTAATTAATCCGAGTGTGTGGCTTAATAAAAAGTATTTTGGGCGAGAGAATGGAATTTCATAAAATATTACCCAGGTCGTTAGCAATAGAATTCTAAATGATCAACGGAAAATTTAATTTACAAATTTTTTCTAAATAGGCTGGGCACATCATTGATCAACAGAGCCGTCTGACAGATTCCCTACTTAGTGAATTTATTTTTAAAGACTTCTCTATCGAATTATTTTGGAAAACAAACTGAATATTGTTAAAAAACTCTTTTATATTGGGACGAATACTCCATTTAGTAACCCTTCATATTTATTATACTTAAAAACTTTTTTGTGTAACAAGAACGCTTTACTGTGTCTGAACTAAGAGAAGTAATAACGCTTTCTGTAAGAAAGAAACATTTCCATACCTCCCTAACTTTTAAGAAAAATTAATTATATTTGAATAAACCTCAACACAAACCCTTTGGGGCTGAAACCCGTGAGCTGACAATCAATCTTCTTTCACAATTCCTTGGGGCTGAACAATGAATTGATTAGTTATGTATCTTTCTGTATTCGATGCATTTTAACTCTCATTAATTTGTTCTTTTTTAAAAGTTATGATACAATTGTTTTTACTGTTAAACTTCTTGCGCCATCTGTATCTATCTATCCATCTCTCTCTCTCTCTCTCTCATATATATATATATATATATATATATATATATATATATATATATATATATATATATATATATATATATATATATATATATATATATATATATATATATATATATATATATATATAATGCCCTAAAAAAAGGTCAGATATGGTCATAATCTCTTACTACACCTGTTTTAAGACCAGTGCCATATCATCTTACTGTACATCCCTAAGATTCTCCGGTAGCAATGGCCCCCAATTATGTCAGAACATTCTTTCTCTTTCGTCGGCTCCTCTCACTGTATCTGTATTCAAACAAAGGCCTACTGGAATAAAACGCCGAGATACAAAACTAGACTTTATTTGCAAATTTAAAGAAAGCATTTCAGCAAAAGCTACGGTCATGAAATGGAGTTTCTGACACCCCATAAACATGGAAGTCATAACTAGAGAAAACTCCGACTCACAATCAATCGATTTAATGATTCTAGACCAACCAATACTAGTGACTAACACCCTGGTCACCAAACAAGATAAATAGGTCATGATTACTCTAGACCAACATAAATGTCATATAGTATGTTAAAAGAACAGCACTTCCAATATACTCGTATTTGTCCTCACAGGACAACCAGAATTCCTATTAAAAGAAACATAGCATATATTAAAACCTGAAATTGTGTATAAAAAAAAATAGACACTTAAAACGGAAAAATGCATAATGGAGAACAAAAAGGAAAAATGCATAATGGAGAACAGAGGGGTTTCACGGCAACATAAAATGGGCATTCCACATAATGTCTGATAAAAGATGTGTTAATGAGTTATCTTACTCACATTCTATGGCCGTTGAAACCATTCCTCACAGTGGCTGTTCTTATTCACTAACACAGCTCAAAGAGTGAATCGCACCAGCCACAAATTGAAGTGAATACCCATTGTATGGTTCCTTGATAATATACACATTAGAGAGTGTACGTATCCACACACTCACTTAATAACCCCTCCCTTCAAGCACGACGACAGCGTCGGACTCAATGTTCGAAGGAGTCCGCCTTCAGAATCCACAGATATCACAAAGCTTCCATCAATCTGTTACGTTGTCCCCATGCATCTTGGCCATGATCGGAAGGCACAAATGAATGCGTCAGATAAAACCGCTTTATCTAACCGGGGAAAACACCAACGTCAACATAAAGGCCCCTGCACCAGACACACCTTTTCACAGGCCAGCAAATATCCCAGGTACGACAAATATCCATAACGAAAGTTCAGTAGGGGCAGCTCAAAAATCATAGCAAACAATATGCACTAGATATGAAAGTTACTTGTCTTGTATGCACAACTGTTATTCCAATAAACTGTTCATTGTAGAACACATCACTTCACATCTTGCATTGTTGATGATCCATATATCCTGGATGGCTTGCGACTGCACAAGCCCATGTTTCTCTTCACATCTTGAATTCTTGATGATCCAAATAACCTGAGCGACTTGCGACTGCACAAGCCCATGTTGAATGCCGTGACCACAAATCCTTTTTGCCAAACAGATGTCTCCCAGCAACAACGGCGACTTGTAGACATCCCACCCAACATCTTCCAAAAGATCATGGATCCTCTCACGAACGCGCAGGCATAGAAACCTGCAGGCGTAATGTAGATGGCCACCATATCCAACATGTATCAGTTAAGGCTCATAGAAGTCATTCCATAAGGCACTGCTGTGAGGAAGTGGTGTATAACGTAAGCCAGTCATGTCGACAGTCAACTCAAAAGGTACATAGTCTCCTCACTGTCCCATACTATTATTGAACCATTAAAACCACTAAGGAAAGGCCGTATAATGAAACAATTCCAAGTTACTAACTGGAATTTCCACAAGCAACCCCCTATCAGGTACACTAACTTTAAGATATTACCCATACAAATTCTTCCCAGAAAAAATACCTGAAAACCATACAGATATATTGAATTCATTAAAGTCGATTCTAAATACCCCTTGGAAGCAGCAACCACTGCCTTAACCTAAGTTTGAATTTCCGAAGTCCGCTTCTCTCTTAATATTCAACAAGGTAGTTTGACAGGAAGACAAAGCTACTGTAACATCTAAATTTCACCCCATCCTATCAACTGTGACCAATAACCCATTTAAAGAAGTCCTTAAAGTCTTCAAAACTTACCGTAATTTCTCACAACTATCTTGTAAAGTCATCAAAGTTTTACCCTGGCTAGCAAATACTGTCGATACCTGCTCAATTCTCAGCAAATCTGCAATTGACATACTAGCAATCGCTCCTATGATCATAATGGCTCCAAATACCAATGGCGCAGCCCTCTTACTCCTTCTAGAAGAGAACAGGAAAGTCGAAGCACCTAACTCTAGAAGCCATGTGAAAGTCTTAATCCTATCCTGAACCTTAACCACTGTAGCAGACAGATTCTGTTCGATATTCATCTCACCCTAGAAAAAATTCCTAAGCAACAGAACTTGATTCTGAAACTCTGAACTCAAAGATATTGCATCAGACAACAACCGCAGATCGTAATCCTCTTCTATAATAACACCCAGGCCTAACCTCACTACGGTATTAGTCCATGCCACGACTCCCAAAGTCATGAGATTACAAACTTCAGCATAAAAAAACAAAAGAAAGAACCTAAAAGTTACCAGATCTCGAAACGAGAAAGAAAATAAAAACACACAAAGAAAAGAAACCCATATATCTATAAAACCCTATGGTATTTTGCACATAAATTTTAACTAAATATTGCAAGACAGAAAAGCAAAAAAACTGAACTCGGACAACTAATGATTCGTATAACTCTATGGACCAACGTCCTCCCCAGTAAAAAAAAAAAAAATACAAGTCATGCCCCTTTAAAAGCCATTAAAAAACAAAAGAAAGAGAGGGAAAAAAATTATCAGAACCACAGTACAACCCAAAAAGTACCTTCAAATTTAGGGCCTAGCTTATAGTTCAGTTGATTCCTGACATTTATTTTCACAAAGACCCTATCTCCCACAGCAACTTTAACTCTGTCTGGCTTTGCTTTGCTCCTGTCCACCATATCCCACATTTTCATTTCGAGATTCCTAGCAAGACGAGTATATCTCTCTTTTACTGTGGAGACAAGCACCCTTACAGTAACATCCCCTGATGGAATAGGTAACAAATCAAACGCGCACCTCACTGGGCAACCAAACAGCGCTTTATTGGGAGACATTCCAATGGTATCCCTAACCATAGAATTGATGCTATGGTGTACCTGTGGAATATAGGGATCCCAATTTACATCATTACCCTCTACAGTCAACCTTAGAGCCTCTATTACCTTCCTATTTGCCCGCTCACATAGCCCATTGGCTTCTGGTCTATAGGGAATAATAGTGACTTTCCGAATGCCCATCACATCAGCAAGACACTATAATGTCTTGTTGACAAATTCTCTCCCATTATCTATAATCAGCACCTAAGGAACCCCATAGCGACAATATATCCATTAAAGAATGCGACTGCCACCTCCTCTGCTGTTTTATGCTTCAAAGGAAAAATCTCTATTCTTCTTCTTTCCAGCTTGTTCCCATTATTATATGGGGTAGCCGTGATGCCTTCTTTTTGAAGGACTTTGATTTGGCTTTTGGGGTAGACTTTGTAGTCCTGATCGGCTGCCCTGCCTGACATCACATAGACCCCGGTATTGTCTACATGTATTGTACCAGTTCACCAGTGCTCTTTCTCCCAGCAGCGAGGAGTTGTTACGCGGTGAGGTCGATAGTCGAGACGTGTGAGGTGTCTGTTATGTTTTTAGAAGATGTTGGAGTGGCTTTGTTTGTGTGTGCAATAGTCTGTAACACCCATTTGCTTACATACATAATCCCGGGGTGTTGAACCTAGTTAATTTGTCAACAACCACCTATGGCCTATGGCCATAACTAGAGTCACAGAAATTGGACAATAAGCCCATATGGACCATAGAACATGGTCTGCTGGGAATAGGAAATGACTGCAATTTACAAGAAACGACCCTCGATGGCTTACACACATTACAAACTGAACAACCTCTCACAAAGTCTTCCACTGATGTAAGCACATTCTTTCAAAAGAATTATTCCCATATATTCTGATACATCTCAATACCCAAATGCAGACTGCCAGACCTACAGTGAACAATATCCAGAACTGTAGGCACTAAACTCCTAGGAACAACTATTTGCATTGTATCACCTTTATCCTCACTATTTCTCAGTCTGTATTTAACCTTCCTAACTAACAAATTACCCTCTAATTCAAACCCTGCAAAAGGCAACTTATAACCCTTCCTAACTAATTCCCCTCTAAGAAATGCTTTTGCGTCTGCCAAAATCTGACCATCATTGTGTTTAGCTTTTACTTAACTAATATCCCAGTCTATGCAATCTTCAGATACATAACATACATGAGTACCATCTGCATCAGAAAAACTTCTACTAAGGGCGTCCACTACAACATTATGTCTACCCTCTATATACCTAAGCTTGGCATCAAAATCCCTGATTGTCAGATACCACCGAGCTCTTTTTGGGGAAAGATCCAGCTTATTGAAAAGACCCAACAATGACTTATGATCCGTAAGAACCTCTACTTGATTGCCCATCAATAACATCTTAAAATGAACCAAACTAGACACTACGGCAAAGGCCTCTTTGTCCACTGACAACCACAGCCGTTCATTAATGCCCCGTGTCTTAAACTTCCTAATGTAAAATGCAATCAGATGGAGTCTTCCATCGAACTTCTGCATAAGGCATGCCCCTATACCATCATGACTGGCATCTGTCACCAACGTGAAAGGACGTTCCAAATCAGGAAACTTCAACACTGGGGGATTCACTAAGGCATCCTTAATCTTCTGAAAAGATAATTGCTGTCCATCTCCCCATACAAACTGCACATCATCCCTCAAGACATCTGTCAAGGGAGACTCTAGAACACAAAAACCCTTCACAAACCTACGGAAAAATCTCACCATGCCTAAGGAGAACCAAATCTGTTTCTTATTTTTGGGAGTGGCAAAATCCATAATTGCCCTAACTTTATCATCATTCACTTTAACACCCTCCTTAGAAATGACATGACCCAAATATACTATGTGCTTCTTTAGAAAATTACACTTGGCTAATTTTATCTTCAAACCCACTAACCTAAGCCTCCTAAAAACCTCCCTAAGAAACTCTAAATGTTCCTCTACAGAATCAGTGGCAACTAAAATATCGTCCATATATATATAAGTGGACTTCCCTAACAAGCCATGCAAAACTGTATTCATTAGCCTAGTAAATGTCATAGGACTACCTGATAAACCAGACGGCATCTGCGTGAACTCATAATGCCCCTTTGGCAAAGAGAAAGCCGTGTACTCTTGGCTCTCCTCGCTAAGCAGTGCAGGTACCCTTGCATCAGATCAATTTAAGAATAAATATTCTTGCCTCCAATCTCAACAAATAAATCTGGCAAACATGCCACAGGGTAGCGATCAGGAATGGTTTTCTCCAAAAGTCCACAAAAACTCAGACTGATCCATCCTTCTTAGGCACTGCTAACAACAGGAAATTAAAAGGCGAGGAACTGGGCCTAACAATGCCTTCTTCCTCCCACTTATTAACGTCTTGCTCTGCCTGTCCTCTAATCTTAAAAGGAATACTATATGAAGGAAGAAAAATAGGCTTAGTCTTGTCCTCCAAATGAACCTTGTGTTCTAACACATTTGTTAACCTTATCTTATCCGCAAACTCAGCCAGAACATCTTCCACACCGCCAACATATTCTTTATAATCAGCATTGGCTAAATGATCCCTAAGAACCTGCCTCCTAGTCTGTAAATCTGCTTCTGAAAAACTACAAAAATCCCCGACAATACAACTGAATTATCTTCCTTGACCCAGTCAACAAAGTCGACTGCATAAGTACCCTTCTGACAATTCCGCCCTGAATCATTACAGTTTAGCAATTCCACCCAAGTATCCCCTGAACTCAGTACCTTGTTTATAAAACCTGTACACACTACCCCCTTCAGCTTTTCGCTACACCATCCACACATACCTGTCTGGATTTATGCACTTCTTACCCACCAATAAATGCTCAGCACCCACCTGCAAATTCTCATGTACAACCAATCCATTATCATCACCCACTACACTCACATCCATCCCTTCGTAAGGCACAAAAACAGCAGGTACTCCCACAGTCATACCACATACCCCTGTATGAACTGAGATTTTGCGTCTCTGACACGCTGGATGACCCAGTAACAAAGTATTTCCCAAAGCAGCCCCTCATATGACCAAAATTGGTTCTGTAAAAGTTCTACCCGCAAGAGACAAATCCATATCTACGTATCCCAAAACCAGTAACCTATTTGCTTGAACATCACATACTGTGCAGGTCTCAAAGAATGATCGGATGACATCGATCGGAACAACTCATAATTCATCACATTAATAGAGGCACTTGTATCACTGAATATACTTACATTGACCCCATGCAGAGACCCTTTTACCACTGGCTTCGCCTCTGCGGGTTCCCCCAGAAGTCCTATCACAAGAAACACCCATCCAGTTTTCCTTTACAACTGATAGGTGTTTCGACAATGTTTGCCGATCACCAGATCCCCTCGAAAAACCCCC
>JANJGK010000003.1:23547992-23550492 GCA_039081455.1 Macrobrachium rosenbergii | reverse complement strand
CCAGTTTCACTAAAGCGCAAGAGGGACCGTTGTTTTAAATTGAATTTAGCTTCGTTTTTATCCTATAAAATGAGGTAAAAAACAATCTTTCTTATACAAAATAGTCTGAATAATTATTTTGCTTTCCAAAAACTATGCCGTTTATGTTGTAACCATTTTGTTTCATTTCAAAGAGTGAAGTTGTTGGAGGTGGGAAAAGTCACAATATTCCTAACCACCTGTATAAAACAGTTTTACTTGACATGACCATGCAGCATTCCATCTTTCAAGCATTTTTTTCTATGATGTAGTCATTCTCATCACGACGTGACTGATATTTTTGAGTAGTCAAAGTTATATCTGTATAGGTTTTCTAGTAGCTGAATCAAGAGGCCACCATCTTGTTAACAATTCCAGATCTTCAACTATTTGCAAAGTTACAGAAAAGTCTTAGCGCCAGTGTCCGTATATATACATATATTACTTGAAAGAGAGAATAATTTTTCTGAATCATTTAATTTTTTCATACGTTCTAACTGACTGAATCACCTGAAACGAAGACTGAAAGGAATACAGATAATCGTGAATCAGAAGGAAGCTTCCATACATATTTTTATGACAAGCTGATTGCTGTGTAGTTAAGTTCTGCTTTACCTGGAACTTGGGGATTATTCTTAAAGCCTTTTGATCCATCATTATCTCAGTGTTTCTTACTTCTGTATCCTTAAATCTGTGGCTAATTCGTACTTTTATGCCCGACATGTATATGGCCAAGATACTTTGTGCATGTCATGTCAGTCTTCCAGCCATAGCGATTTAAGTATACCTCATTTATAAAGAAACTATTGAAAATATCTTCATATACAGACAGTTCTTGTTAAGAGCATTTTCATCATGCCTCATTCTGGTATTCTTGACCTTCTGAGTGACCTTGACTTCATATTTCTTGATTTTAAGCTTGGCGCATATTCTTGAATACCGTACAGATTTTTGTATAACTTCACTACTCAGACGCATCTTGGCACGAAGGCTCAGATCATGCTAGTAATCGTTGGCGTTGACTAGCACTTCTTGAGTTTGTTTTGTATATTTTCCAAAACATCTTGAAGGATACCTTCATTTACATTCATGAAGTATTTCAACCATGGCTAAATTTGATGACCTTGACTTTCAATATGATCTTGGACTTACTTCCCGTTAAGAATTCTTCAAATAACTGCATCTACAGCCAAATATTTGCAAGAACACTTTAAACATGCTACAGTAACACTGTAACCAAGTCGGGGCAATCATGTCCTTCAGACATTTTTCTAGTTCACTAAGTTGTCATCTATTTTTCTCTATAAAGTTATCAAATGTTTTTGAACTGGTAGTAAATGTTTATACTTAGTTTTAAGAACGAGTTACTACATTTAATCAAAGTTTTATTTGTTATTCTTTCTTTACTTTATTTCAAGCATCGTAAAAAATGATTACCTTGGTGCGTTTATGCATCCTGTTTCTCATGCTCGGTGCTTGTATTAAGATAATGAAGCGACATACACGCAATGGTGTTCTGCAACTAAACCTGCATATATTCGGCGTCCAATCTCCATGTTATTATAAACCAGATCTGATAAAAAGTCGATCGAGAAGCAAATATCGTCCTTGCCTTTTCCTTTGTAATACCTGATCTCGTCAGAAAGAAAGAACCAATACCAAAACGGCGTCCAAATCCATTTTAGTGCCTTTGTTATCGATACGTACCATATTAAAGAACGTCTTTGTTGCCATTTCTCCTTTTATTGTTTCTCTTTATACAAAAGACAGGAAACAACTTGCAGTTTTTCTCCTCCTCTTTTTCTCTGTTAAAGGGCAAGGATTCATAAATGTTTTTAGAATAAAGTGCTAGAGAATTGAAACCCATTTCTGTAAAAGGCTTGGGAATATAAAAGTTCATTGCGACATTGTTTCAAAATGATCATTTTTCTGAAATAAAATTCGCTGCAGACCAGTTCTCAATAATGGAATTTCGGGTACTCTCAGGTATTAAAGTTCTCTGTCCTAGAAGAGATGATGATAACAAGTGTTCTTAGAAATATGACGAAGACATTTTGAAATATAGCAGCCATGAAGTTATAAACCTGAATTCTGGTTTTACGTCAACCTTCGAGCAGTGCCCTTGACATACCCGAGTAAATTGTTCTTTTATTATGTTTTTCCCTGAAGGCCTTGGTTTCAGATTAGCATCCGGTAAAATTGTCGTTCTGTTTGTGCTTTAGAAATGTAATTCATCGTCTTTTTTATAACAGCATATTTCAAGCGCAGAAAAGATGTTAGATAGATAGATAGATAGATAGATAGATAGATAGATAGATAGATAGATAGATAGATAGATAGATAGATAGAGAATGCAAATATGAGGTAAGACTTCTGATGTAAACTTGATTATGCACCACTGGTGTCTCTTTAAAAATTTATATAAAAAAAGAAGGACATGATGAAACAATGTAAAAAAAATGTATTTTTCCCTACTATCATT
>JANJGK010000003.1:23534838-23545392 GCA_039081455.1 Macrobrachium rosenbergii | reverse complement strand
GTGATATCAAGGTAAGTCAGTCTATTCATTACATTTATTGCTTATATTCTGAGCGCTAGGTGTTGGCCCTTAAGGTAATCGACAAAAAAATCCATTTTCATCCTTCCAACTGGCCTCAGAATATAACAGTATAACGATATATATATACACACACACACACACACACACACACACACACACACACACACACACACACACATATATATATATATATATATATATATATATATATATATATATATATATATATATATATATATATATATATATATGTGTGTGTGTGTGTGTGTATGTGTGTGTGTGTGTGTTATATGAGTTACAGAACTGGATGCCGAGAGCTATCCTGTATAGGAAATCATGCCACCAAGTACAAAAAAATTTAAATTACGATGATTTTCAAGTTATTGACCAAGCACAGAACCAACAAAAACTTCAGATACTTGAGTCTTTAGATATTAAACTGCGGGTTCCCTTATTAAACACTCAAACTGCCTCTATTCCATTGTTTCTGCCATAGCTCATTACTATTTGTACCTCTGATCTTTTTGTTTTGTTTTTGTTTATATTTTTCTTTTACTGTTAGTATGGTTCTGTCGTTTGCGTTGTAAGTTTAGCGTCTTCTGCTTTTTGTATTCTTAAAATTAAATAATTTAGATTTTTTTTTTGCAATTTATTTGGAGTGTTTTTGTGATTTTGCTATTTTAATGTGCTCTTGTGTAACCATATGTGTCCATTTGTAATGTGATTTTATGCTTTGTTTGTATGTATTTAAGTGTGCTATAGTGTGTGTAATTTTGAACAGCCTTTATAGATTCTATTGATTAAAGTTTTAACATAATTCAGTTTTCGCCATTCAGTACTTTTATCAATTTATTTGATTTTCCATAAAATTCCCTGACGATGTGATTATGAATCGCGAAACGCAGGAAGCAATAAAGGAAGTGTGAATCTCCAGAGTATTCCGTCCCTTGACTACAATATATATATATATATACTATATATATATATATATATATATATATATATATATATATATATATATATATATATATATATATATATATATATATATATATATATATATAATATATATATATATATATATATATATATATATATATATATATATAAAAATATATATATATATATATATATATATATATATATATATATATATATATATATATATATATATATCTATATATATATATATATATATATATATATATATATATATATATATATATATATATATATATATATATATATATATATATATATATATATGTATGAATGTATGTATGTATATATATTTATATATATTATACATATATATACACACACGCACACACACACACACACACACATATATATATATATATATATATATATATATATATATATATATATATATATATATATATATATATATATATATATATATATATATATATATATATATATTTATATATAATATATATATATATATATATATATATATATATATATATATATATATATATATATATATATATACTATATATATATATATATATATATATATATATTTATGCGATCGGTCCCTAAACATGATGATTTATAACTTCTGCATCATTACAATTTGATAAAAAGAGATGTTTATATGAGAATATTGTATTTTATTTTTCTGGAATTTCACTTCCAAAATAATTGGATAATGCCTTTGGCAGGCTTCGGTTTATCTTTTTTTGTATTCAGTGACTGCCGATTCCAAGTTGCCCTTCAGGAACTTAAGAAACATTTTTATACTATTTTAAATTATTTCTAAGTCCAATATATCCGATGGATACTTCTATATTCTTATTTTTATCTTGAAAACTTACCAAACACTTTGTTTATTTTTTCGTCAGATAAATACACGAATATAATAATAATAATAATAATAATAATAATAATAATAATAATAATAATAATAATAATAATAATAATAATAATAATAATAATAATAATAATTAGTGGACATTTTGTACATTTTACACGTATTCAGTATTAAACGTTTTTCAGAAAATCATGATTTTTTTTTTTACTCACTACAGGATAAAAGGAAGTCTCCTGACCCAGACGCACTAAAATTCAAGCTGTGTTTTTTAAAAATAGCCAATTAAAGTAATATACACTGTGATCTTTCTTTTGCCGCATTGTAATTTCTTTCAACTATACGAGTAGATGGTGGTGAAAATGCTGCCGTGATGTGGTGACCCTTTGAAACTGAGGAAGACTGAGAACAAGAATCAATGTATTACTAACAAGCATTAGTCAGAAGGAAACTTCCTGACCCTGGGTCACTGGAACCCATCTTGAGGCATTTGTAAAAAAGAATACATAAAATGATGAAAGGAGTCCATTTAGTAGATTTTATACAGGATAAGACATACATTTTTTTTTATCTTAGCCGCTACAGTGCACGAAGTTGTATGGCTGGCGCAACTGGAAATTTAATCATGTAAGCATTGGTTAACTGGAGAGAATATTTATATATAAATAATATAGACACTGCCGAACGGAGATAAGATATTTGTCTAAGCTGTGGTAAGGAGATAAATTCAATGATGTTAGCAGGTGATACGTAGAGAGTTTTCCCTTAAAGATTCAAAAAAATCTTTTAAGAAACGCATGACTTACTCATCTTCGATGAGGTGAATTCTTTGTATATCATGAAATAAAAACATTAACTGCATGCGTATTGTAGTGGCATATAAAAGAAAATAAACCATATATTCTTTCAAGGCACTTATAAATATTACTTGAAAATAAAGAAAACATTTTCAAACATGTAGAGCCTAAAAAAACACTTGAGTAAGAATTGTGGATTAATTAATGTACTTCTCTTTCTCAGTACCTGGGAAACAAAGCCTTAGATGATTAAAAGTTTTAAGACTGGATAATTCCCAGAGTCAGAGTCCAAGATACTAATGCACTAAATAGTCCTTTTGATGAATGTTAAAAAAAAAAAAAACTCAATGGTTGGTTTTTTTTGGAATGGTAAACTGAATTAAGTAAAACTGAGTGTTACTAAGTAGTGAAAAAGTGTCGTGACTCATTGTAAAGATTAATTGAAGCTTTTAAACGTAATTGTGGTTATTGACCGAAAGGGAATCGAAAGAATAGCAGCTCAAGTTCGAAGAAGAATTTCAGAGTTATCCAAAAATTACGTTAAATATTTTGTATGTTACGGTTACTCCACACTCCCTTTAAAGAGCCTGCTTGTACAACTGGAAAGTATGTAATAATTTTTTATCTTAGGATGTCTCTTCTTTAAACATTAGAACATCGCACTGGGCTTCCTATCAATGTTATTTGGAAGGAAGTAGTATCTGTTACTTTGGAAATATCTTTTGATAAATAATTTTCGTGGTAGAAAACAACATTATATTAAAAAACACTGGAAGCACTCTTTCCTTGTACAGTAACAAACACACGTACACACACACACACACACACACACACACACACATATATATATATATATATATATATATATATATATATATATATATATATATATATATATATATATATATATATCTATATATATATATATGTATGTGTATATATATATATATATATATATATATATATATATATATATATATATATATATATATATATATATATATATATATATATATATATATATATATATATATATATATATATATATATATATATATATATATATATATATATATATATATATATATATATATATATATGTGTGTGTGTGTGTGTGTGTGTGTGTGTGTGTGTGTGTGTGTGTGTGTGTGTGTGTGTGTGTGTGTGTGTGTGGAAACGTTTTATTACGTTCTTTTATTTAGTGTGAATAGACTGACACCATCACCGTGAACACACCGACGTTACACATTTCAGTTAGGTAGATTATAAAAACAACAGAGAGAGAGAGAGAGAGAGAGAGAGAGAGAGAGAGAGAGAGAGAGAGAGAGAGAGAGAGAGAGAGAATGAAAAATTACGACCAAGGGACAAAGAAAATAAATTTTCATTTGTGGGCAAAGTAACAAAATTACCTACCCGAGAATATCCTGAAATGACTTTTCTGAGTTTAATTTTCCAACTACCAACAGAATCTCTTTATTTGATTAGGTATACATAAATGTTTCTTTTATTCTTATTAAATTCATTCTTTCCGCGATTTATGAAGCTTAAGTACGCCGAAAGGTGGGCATTATGAAAAATCTATTAAGTTCATTAGGGCCATCATTTATGATTTAATGATATACTGTTCATGTAAAGAAGAAGGCATATTGGCTGAAGCCAAGAATGAAAATTTGCATGAATGGATAAGACTCGAACAGTAACCGACATTTCTTTATTTATCCAAAATATCTATGTTGCCACTTTTTATTTTTTTTTCCTTCTTATTCCATCTCTATTTATATGTCATGCTTATACCTGGTTTGAATATTAATGTTATGACACCTATGTATTTTCGTGTCTATCATTTTCACAAACACTGGGTTCTACAAGACAACTTGGATTCTCTGAGATGCTAGTTCCCCGGACTAATTCCGTTAGGTTGAAGTGCTCCCATTTCCATCCATAGCCTTATGTTTTCCTATGTACAGAATTGGTCTAGTTAATTGACCCAGGACGCAGCGACCTTGTGGAATCGAGGAATACATTTAAGACTATTATTAATCTTTGAAGGAAGGCCATCCCCTCCCATGCCATGTCCAAAGGTTTGGAAACAATGCAGGGGTTGGTGGTGCCAGGGACAACTAGAAAAATTCAGCTTGCCATACAGGATTAGGAACCAAGTACCGCGCAATCTAGTAGCTTCACTGGACCTAACATTGAGTCCACGCCCAAACATCCTATTCCTCCAGAAATGTGGACAAGTGAATAACGGCATATAGTTCTTTCAAGCCTTTGTTTTAATTATACTGCCCCGTTGTAGAGCTGCAACGTCATCATCAAGAAAAGAAAGTAATTGAAAGCACTAGCAATGATTGCACCTTCAAACTCCAACAGACATACCACTTATCATGTCCTAAATATTCATACACAAAAACTCAAAGTTATCTGATTCTTACCTCATCCCCATTTACTGTTTTAGTATATACTTTAAAAATTATTAAAAATTGTATTTTTTCTCCAAGATAATGAGCTATTCGTTACATTACAACAGTTGTAGTAAATTTCTTATTACTTGTTAAAAGATACATGCTTTCAGGTCAAAGATAAACCTCTTGAAGCAAACACACTAATCTTATAAAAAATGAATGATTATCGCATTCCATCTTCATGAATAAGAAGTCAGTTACAGATAAGTGTAATGAGGTAATATAATGAGGCGGTTTCACGTATAGTTGTGTTTTTTTTTTTTTTTTTGATGTTGTGTATCCTTATCTGTTTTATATCTACAGTGCCTTTGCTGTTGTTCGGGAAAACGGAATGCACAGTAAACACCCCGTAGCCTCTCTGAAAGGGATTTTGGCGGGACTTTGATATCTAGGTCCTTGGTGGAGGTATCTTCATCCCATCCCTTTTTACTTGTGTATTTTGGCATTTCAGTCTAAATGACTCAAATTTTCCTTTTCATAGCTTACTGTGGACCTTAAAAATTGCATAAATTCTTTCGTCACTGCAATATGCCAACTTTTTTTTACTCAACTCCAAAACTCTTGAGTCAAATGAAAATATTTACCTGTAGGTTTATTCAATGCTCCCAGCACTGCATGCTTAACCTCTTCTACCTCTCAGCTCTTGCAATGAACTCAGCTTGCCTGCGAATTGAAATTGGTATAAAAGAGAGTAATCCTTCGTTAAAAGAAGATATTCACTGGCTGAATTCATGAACAGGATTTTATGTGGCTGTAAATATCAAGAATGGTTTTCAATTTCCCAAGTGGCTCCAGCACTAAAAAGAAAACTTTTTATTGCTCAGCTTGGATGTAGAAAGAATCTCTTTTATAAGATTTTTATTTCCCAAGAGGTATTTGAATAGGAGGGATTTATGCTTAAGCAGTCCATGGCCGAAGAACTAGGAATTATATTTTTATCAAAATAAGCAAAACTCCATGATTTATAAGTCTAATGATCAAATGAGTTCCCTACTATCAAAGTTGAGAATTCAGGAACGACCTTCATTCGTACAATACAATGCGTTTCGATTTTTTCCTTCCCAGTTTTCATTTCACACAACATTACTTTTCCCCAATTTCTTACTATTTCCTTATTGCCTATTTCCCCTTGCCAGGAGCTATATAGGTTTAAAGATATTGCGTGATGTTTACGGTCGTTCAGCATATAAATATAATTTTCCTAGGTCATTACTCATGGAAAGGGTGATATCAGACTTTCATATCATACACTGTACGCGGTTCCGAGGATAATTCAGGTCTTGTGATTTTTTATATCGCTTTACATGCATATTGGCTCCATAATATAACGCTGATGAATGATTTTTTTTCTTTAAAAGTCGAAGTTAATAATACGTGCCAACTAAAAAATTACCCATTTCAGTGAACGATGAACGATGCTACATTTTAATAAAGAGACAGAATTTTTCACACATGCCGTTGAATGTAATTTTCGTGATATTGGTAAGAACGACCAACATGGAAAATTATATGTATATATATATATATATATATATATATATATATATATATATATATATATATATGTATGTATATATATATGTATATATATATATATATATATATATATATATATATATATATATATATATATATATATATATATATATATATATATATATATATATATATAATTATCCCTGGAACCGTGTACAGTGTATAATATATCTATCTATCTATCTATCTATATATATATATATATATATATATATATATATATATATATATATATATATATATATATATATATATAATTATCCCTGGAACCGTGTACAGTGTATAATATATCTATCTATCTATCTATCTATATATATATATATATATATATATATATATATATATATATATATATATATATATATATATATATATATATATATTGTAACGGACCCCAATTTCTGTGGGGCCGTCAGGTTCTTTGAAATAGATCTTAAGCACTGGGGACTAAGAGAGGTCTGAAGGACTGTGACAATCTCAAGGAGAAGGTTGCCAAAGAAAATACTCAAATTACCTTAAAACTTAATTGATTACCATTACTATATTATAAAAATGTACACATGAGCCTAGATTTCAGACAGCACAGTAAAACATAAAAAAAAATCATCAATAAATTTAAATACCAAAAAATGACTATAACCCTTAAATAAATATTCAAAACAGCAGTAAAACAGTCAATAACAATATACATAAATATAACATTGAACACTAATAATAATGATTACATGAGGCGCACTTGTTTCATCAACAGTATCATAAATAACTAGGAGTCATACTTACTCCAACATATAACAATAAAATAACAACAATACATTTCTCGACATCACAGTCATATTCATGACAACAAGAACCATAAAAGATTTGTTCTCAATAACAGAAGTAACCCCATCATATTAATGACCATAATCATATCCTTGTCATATATTAATGACCATAGTCATAACCTCGTCATATATTAAAGACAACAGGAATCGCAAAAGATCCACTCTCGAGATGTACTGACAGAGAGACACTCTAAGAACCACAAGGACGACTATTGAATGCCAACCACAGCTTCTCAGCTGCCACAGAATAAAACCTCCTTCTGGAAAAACCGGGGACTACACTCGAGTCTCCCACTTCTCTTCGGGAACAAAATCCTCAGGAGCCATCATTGCACATTTCCATGCTGATACCATCTCCTCAGGAACCGTACAAAGGTCCTCCTCCACTGACCACAGGAAACCATCGCTGGCTACTTCCAAAAACCAACATCACTGGCGAAAAACCTCTGCTGCTACTGCCATCACCAACCACAAAGTGATACTCTAAATCCACTGCTGCTGTGTTCTCCTCTGAGAACTAGATGGTGTGCTGCCTGAAATCTGACTGCTCCTGAAAAAATGGAGGGATGAATGACACCTCGCCTCCCCGCACAAAATACTGGAGAGCAGGTAAGCCATTCCAACAAGCTAGTTTAAAACCAAACCATCAGAAAACCTGATTATATATATATATATATATATATATATATATATATATATATATATATATATATATATATATATATGTGTGTGTGTGTGTGTGTGTGTGTGTGTGTGTGCTTGATTTTAAATCACGAAAAGGTAAAAACATGATGATTACACTTCCAAAGATTCAGCCACGAAGGAAAGTGAAACAATGGAGATGCTATGTACTTTCGTCTTATTACCATCACATGGTCACAGCAGCTAAAGATATACAGAGACAAGGGCGTATATATATGGGGGGTATAAGCCCTGATGGAATACAAAAAGGTTGGAAGGTCACAGATTGGTCAACGGATTAACATCGAAATCTGCCAGTTGGTAATCCTCTGTATTCTATCTTTCAAATCTTTCTGGAACATAAACTTTATTACATACATACATATATATATATATATATATATATATATATATATATATATATATATATATATATATATATATATATATATATATATATATATATATATATATATATATATATATATGTATGTATGTATGTATGTATGTATGTATATAAGTGAATGTTTGTATTCGACTTTGTATGTGGGTTTGTATGTTTGCCCATGTTTGCGTGCTATATAAATCCACACTGTTTGACCAATCTAGACAAAATTGGCACGTGGCCATCACTTAACCAAACTTAGATAACAGGGTAGGTTTCCAACCTGTACCCACTTCCCCTTCTCCTTTTCCCATCCCCCTTCCCTCTTCCCTTCGTGACTTATGTGGTAAACGCTTGACTGATCTAGACAAAATCTGGCATGTGGCCATCATTTGACCAAACTTAGATAATAGGGTAGGTTTCAAACCTATACCCCATTCTCCTTCCACAATCCCCCATCCTCCTTCCTTTGTAACTTACATGGTAACAGCTTGAATGATCTAGACAAAATGTGGCAAGTGGCCATTGTTTGACCCAACTTAGATAATAGGGTAGGTTTCGAACCCATAACCCCTTCCCATTCCACTCCCTCATCCCCCTTCCCCTTCAGTTTGTAACTTATGTGATACCTGCTTGACCTATCTCGACAAAATTTGGCACGTGGCCATCATTTGACCCAACTTATATAATAAGGTAGGTTTCAAACCAGTAACACCTTTCCCTTCCCCTTCTCCAATCCCCCTTCTCCTTCCCTTTGTAACTTATGTGGTAACTGTCTGACCGGTCTACACAAAATTTGGCAAGTGGCCATCATTTAACCCACCTTAGATAATAGGGTAGGTTTCAAACCCGTACCCTGTTCCCCTTCCCATTCCATCACCCCCTTCCCCCTTTCCTTTGCAACCTATGTGTTAACCACATACCCAATCTAGACAAACCTTGGCACGTGGCCATTATTTAACCCAACTTAGATAATGGGGAAGGTTTCAAACCCATAACCTCTTCCCCTTACCCCATTCCCCTTCCCCTTCTCTTTGTAACTTATGTGGTACCCACTTGACCAATCTAGACAAAATTTGGCAAATGGTCATCATTTGACCCAACTTAGATAATAGGGTAGGTTTCAAATCTGTACCCCCTTCCCCTTCCCCATCCCCCTTCCCTTTGTAACTTATGTGGTAACTGTTTTACCGATATAGGCAACATTTGGAATGTGGTCATTATTTGACCAAACTTAGATGATAGGTTAGGTCTCAAACCCATAGCCCCTTCCGCTTCCCTCCCCTTTGTAACTTACGTGGTAACCACTTGACCAATCTGGACAAAATTTGGCACATGGTCATCATTTGACCCAACTTAGATAATAGGGTAGGTTTCAATCTGTACCCCCTTCCCCTTCCCAATCCCCCTTCCCTTTGTAACTTATGTGGTAACTGTTTTACTGATATAGGCAACATTTGGAATGTGGTCATTATTTGACCAAACTTAGATAATAGGTTAGGTCTCAAACCCATAGCCCCCTCCCCTTCCCTTCCCTTTGTAACTTATGTGGTAACCACTTGACCAATCTGGACAAAATTTGGCACATGGCCATCATTTACCTCACCTTAGATAAAAGGGTAGGTCTCAAACTCGCACCCCCATTACCCTTCCCCTTCCCCACCCCCTTCCCCCTTCCCTTTGTAGTTTAGGCGGTAACCACTTGACCGAACTAGTAAAAATTTGGCATGTTGCCATCGTTTACCCGACTTAGATAATGGGGTAGGTTTTAAACCCGTAGCCTCTTCCCCTTCCCCTTCCCCGTACCCATTGTAACTTATGTGGTAACCAATTGACTGATCTGGACAAAATTTGGCATGTGGCCATCATTTGACCAAACTTGGATAATAGGGTAGGTTACAAACCCGTACCCCTTTCCCCTTTCCATATCCCCCTTCCCCCTTCTCTTTGTAACTTATGTGGCAAATAAACTCTACAGGTTTATCGCACCTCATTTCATATACTTGATGCC
>JANJGK010000003.1:23489838-23529838 GCA_039081455.1 Macrobrachium rosenbergii | reverse complement strand
ATAGGTATCATTTCGGATAGTACTCTGTTAAACTCATCAAGACAGAATTCCTCCTTCCCTGAAGTCACGTTACCTTGTTTTACATTTACGTTGTGGGAAACTGAAACTCTTGGAATGGACGGCACTTTGACAATTTCTTCATTTAAAAGGAAAACTTATCTTTCTTAATAGCTGTACTTAATGTTTCTTTTTTCCTTCCGCTTTTTCATTATTTTTAAGCCTGGGTTAGCAAAGGATGCCTCAATCACACACAGACATAGAGACATATTTCTATGGATATATATATATATATATATATATATATATATATATATATATATATATATATATATATATATATATATATATATATATATATATATATATATATATATATATATATATATATATATATATATATATATATTTTTTTTTTTATATGTTTCATGGTGCAGGTGGTTCTTAAGACTCCACATTTAGTACTTTACTCTAAAATGGCCTTGCAAGATAACCAGGACATGTAAAAACAAAAAATAAAAGGAGTTATACAAGGAGCGGAGGGCTCTTTCTCAAAGGGAAGTGCGTGAAACACTTGGATACAAAAAAAGGTATATTTTCATGACATACAAGATCAAAGGGAAAATGAACTGAAACACGTTAAATTGCTACTGCAAAAGTCCTCCCGAAGTGGGGGGGGGGAAGCTTGGGAATGCCAGGAACACGGACCAAGGAGAATTCTGCTATGATCATCCTTCTGAAACGATATGAGGACCTAGGTTACAATCTAATGCTGGAATTTGTGGAATGAATTACTCGCGTGTGCGCTGAGGGCGCCAAGGACTTCCCCGAGGCTTTACTTGTGACTCAGAGCAAGGAGGCAGTGAACACATGGGCCGGGATTGAACCAAGAAGCATCAGGGAATACCAAGTTATAGGCCCAGGAGTTTAATAAATGCACAAGGGCGAACATAACGTGACTACGCAACTCGTTCTAGGTACTTTACCAAATCGTAGGGGCGTAAGGCTGACGTTGGGGTCCAGCGGCGTCTTCTGCCAGGGTTCACATGTGTGCGCTGATACAGGGCCTCCCTCACCAAGGAACTGCTTTCAAGTCGTAGGTAGGGCGGGAAAGGGCACCCTTGTTATGATGAAAGGCTGCAGTTGAGTGTCCGCTCGCTTTGGGATTTGCAAATCCCCCCTTGCACTTGTTGCTGGCCACGTGGTTGGGGTACAGAGCACAGGACAGTTAACTTCCAAGTGGCGACGAGGGAAGGAGGCAGGGGGGGGCGAGGTCTGCTCTCGTGACCTCTTAGCTTAAACTACCGACTATGTGTGAGAGCGAGCTTCTCTCTCCCTGACCTTTTATTACTTCTGGACAGGTGTAGGGGGGGGGGGCCATGTCCTGACCGGGTCACGCTTCTGTACCAAAGAAAACGGCGCAAGCCAGTTACTGCCATAGGCGAGAATTATAGCTTTTGAACGTCTATTATAAACCCTGATTTCTACCGGTTGAAACTAACCCAAACCAGAATTCACTACCTCTCACAGGTTCAAAATAGACAGAGGCCTATCTATCGGCCAAGCAAAGCAGAAAGGCGGGCGCTTTCATAGTGTATTTTGGCGCTAATCTTTACAGCTCCCCCAGCAAGATGATATTCACACCTTCAAGCGGGTGCGAATGTCGATAACAGCAAAAATGAGCGAAGAAAACATTCGACTTTACTCTATCTCCTGCTTTGCTACAACTGTTACTTTACTTTATTTGCAAAACTCTGCTGCAATACTGATCAATAACAAACTGAAGGTTTACTTTAGGTGCAGAGTGCAATTTAGAATATACAAAAAAAGGTGCCCTCACTTGCAAATTAATTATTGCTGAAATACTTCATAAATACCGATTCTACCCATTCCTTACTTGCTTTTCTTTACTGGGGTAATAAGGCGCTCAAAAGAAAATAAACAAAGAACACTTCAAAGTTACAAAATAAAAAAAAAAAAAAAAATAAAACATACAAGAAAGGATGTAAAAGGAAAACAAATGTAAATCAACCAACTTCTTACTGCTATCCTGGAATTACATGCATGCGATTAGTTGTGCCTTGAAGAGGCGGTATAAGTGGCAATGCACCGTTGGTTTTAAATGATATCCTCTTTACTAGAAATTTTAATAACAAATTCAATTCTCCTTTTCAATCAACATATAATAATTGTTCACCAACTCGATGAGTAGCTAATACCTCCAGCCAGCGCTAAAATGAAATGACAGAAGTCTGACAGCGGCGAGGCAAAGAGCTCATTCGCGGGTTTTAATTTGCTAACTTAAACAACGCTAAATTTTTACTTCCACGGCCCACAACTCGGGTGTAAGTTATAAATAGCTACTCGCTCGAAGTATGAATGGGAAAATAAACAAATGGAGGGAGACTAGAAAGGGATAGAATTCTCCACAAAAAAAAATCTCAATAAAAAATACTAGAAAAGAAAACTACACAGAATGACAAACGAAGGATGTGACTTCTTACTGAGGGGTGGGACACGCCGCTGGTATTAAAAGGGTAACGTTAAAACTTGCAAGGGCAGGAGTCTTGTGACTCGAGATTTGTTAACAAATAGAAAAAAAGATTAAATGAAAAGTAAATGATAAGTGCAGAAAAAGAAGGATAACAGAGTGAGGTATTTATTGTTTGTGTATTAATCGAACGTCCGTTGCCAATAGACGACGGTCAGAACTAACTCTCAGCCCCAAGGACTGGGAAAGGAAACCCAAAGGGCGCGACCCCTTCAGGAAGTGCTGACACGCCTGCCTTGTGCCAAGGTACGGGCGTAAGGGCGTGCCACTTCCCACTCTGTCTCTCTTACTACTTCAAGGTTAAAATGATTAATGCCTTTTAAAGGGGATGATATCCCATATGTTAACTGCTGCTTGCGGTGGTAATTAAGGGAAAGTGTAAAGGAAAGATCGACAGAGAAGGATGAGGGATAGAAATTCCAAAGGAAAGGAAGAAGAAAGCGGAAGGCCTTGACATCCTCTTCTGGATGAAAGGTGTCAAGACGTTCAAAAGATTAAGAGGTGGCTCTATGCCAAGTTTGCACAGGGGCCAGAAGAGCTCGGGAGCTCGTTGTGGACTACCTGCGATTGCCCACACCCATGGTAATTCCACCGAGAACCTCTCCTCCTTGGACCGTTGTCCTTGGCCGGGGAATTGGAGGGCCCGAGGCCGAAGGGCGTCAAGGGGTGCCATCTGGGTCAGCTGCTGCCACAACTGACACCGGAATTTTGTTCGCCAGCTCGGACATTAACCGGCGCAGTTCGCAGAGTTCATCGGCCCAGGAAGGCAGGGCAGAATCATGACTCGCGAAGGAATCTGCGGCGGGCGGCGAGAGAGAGGGGACGGCCGGAGGGGGCGGGGTTGACTTGCGTGCAGTGGTGACCAGCTCGGGCAAGGGTTGCGAATCCGTGCCTTTAGGTGAGCCTCCGCTGGGGTCAGGAGAACCCGTCCCTCTTGTTACCGACACTGGCAGCGGCACCAGGCCGGGCGAAGAGGGGGAGTTTGGAGTTGGATCCCTTGGAGGGGGATCAGGGTCGTGCTCTGGCACTGACATTGGCACTGGCGCTGGTAGCGACGTGGTAGTGGTCTCGTCTGTCTGGACGGACGGAGATCGGCACTGCTCAGTGCGCCCAAGTGGCACTGGCAGAGGAGTTGATAGCCGAGATTCTCCTGAAGGGAGATCTGGCTGAGGCCTCGGCACTGGCACTGATGCCGTGCCAAGCACTGGACTCGGGTTTGGAGGATTAGTTGGGGAATTTGGACCCCGGAATTGTCATGGTTTGGAGGGGGACGTAAAGTCCTGGCCCAGGAGGACGTCATAGCCTCCTGGAATGTGTTTCGCTACGACGAGACGAAGGGTCCTGGCTCTGTGGGGTCAGGTGACCCCCAGTTGGACCGTAGGGAGGATCATTTTAAAATCGTTGATGCCCTCTATTGTGACGAGCTTGCGTCGGTTTATTATAGTGCCACAGGGGACTTTGTCTTTCCTTCTGAGGGAAATTAGCGCGGCAGAGTCGTCAAATGCCTTGACATGGCGTGCTGAGTATCTACCTCGAGGAGGTGCCACATATATGGGACCCTTGGCTAGAGGGCCTAAGGACTCTGGATTCGTAACGGCCAGGGCAACGGCAGGATTACCGGACTTATTATTTCTAGGGCATTTTTCCCATAAGGGAGAGTGGCCAAAAACCTTGCACGCCGTGCAAAATGTTTGGCTGAAATCTCTTCGCACTGCCCCTGCAGAGGGCGCAGGCGACTTATTAGTGGGTTATCTGGGAGAAAGAGGCTCTGGTTGTTTACTTCGGCATTGTTCTTTTGAATGCCCGATCATTTTACAGAACCCACACACAATGGGTTTCTGTGATTGCCCATTCTTCAGCGGAGGGGCACCTGAGAGGCAGGCGGGTGGAGTAATTTTGCGCTGCAGGGAGCTCTCCTGGGGGTGATGAGTATCCCAGGAGTCGGCGATGCGACAGGACTCCACCAATGTCGTAGGTTCCTTCTCGGCGATGTGCGTGGCAAGGGCTGGAGGTGCGTAGAGTAGGAAGTGTTCTATTTTCATCTGTTCCATTGCCTCGTTGAGGGTCATAACCCCCACGGACTCGAACCATTTGGCATGGGCGCGCTCAGACTGGTAGGCCCAGTCCGCCCAGGTCTGATTTACTTCCTTCACTTGCCCTCGCCAGCGCCTCCTCCAGCGTTCAGGGATTATTTCATACGCCTTTGCGATAGTCTGGCGGACGACCTCCCAATTTTCCTGCTGCTCCGGCGGGAGGGCTTTGTAGGCAATAAGGGCCTTACCTCCAAGGAACTTGCCCAACACCAGGGAGAGTTCGGCTGCACTCAGGGGGCAGGTCTTTAAGACTGTCTCAGCGCTGTCGAGCCACACCTCGGGCTCAGCTTCCGTCCACTTTGGCATGCAGGCGAAAGCCTGGCTGAAGGCATTCATCCCCTGAGTGGCAGGTGGAGGAGAAGGGCCACACCGTTGCAGCATCGCGAGTTCATGGGCACGCTGCTTGTCCCTTTCTTCCCTCTCTGCTTCTTCTCGTCTCTCCTGAGCCTGTCTTTCTGCTTCTCGTTCCTGTCTCGCTGCGTCCTCTTGTCTCTCCTGAGCCTGTCTTTCTGCCTCTTCTCGTCTCTCCTGAGCCTGTCTTTCTGCTTCTTGTTCCCGTCTCGCTGCTTCTCGTTCCTGTCTCTCTGCTTCTTCTCATCTCTCCTGGGCCTGTCTTTCAGCTTCTTCTCGTCTCTCCTGAGCCTGTCTTTCTGCTTCTTCTCGTCTCTCCTGAGCCTGTCTCTCTGCCTGTATTGCGTCCATCCTCTCCTGTACCCATTCTCTTAGCTCTCTCCCGGAAAGGCCGAGTTCCTTCACGGAGGACATGAAGAACTTGAAATCCTCGCTCTGCTGAGATCGTGTCGACATTTTGCAGGGGGGAGAGGATGCAAGTAACACACAGAATTAATTTCCCAGCGCTGTGGGAATTTGGAATCTTCCCCAAAAGGGATATATGAGTGATCTCCCGCCCTGGCACAGCGGGCTACAGCAGGGAATTAGGAATGGGAATTCTCCGGTCTCCTAAGTTACCAACAAAACGGGTTATTGGGGACGATAATGAGTGAATATTTGGCCTTCCAAGGTACCGACGAACAGTTTTATTTGGGGACTAGATTGGAATATATATGGGTCTCCCGAATTACCGACAAGGCGGGCTTATCTGGGGACTGAATTGAAGATGAATTGGTCTCACCAAAGTACCGACGAACGGGTTTATTTGGGGACGAGATTAGAATATATATGGGTCTCCCGAATTACCGACAAGGCGGGCTTATCTGGAGACTGAATTGAAGATGAATTGGTCTCACCAAATTACCGACGAATGGGTTTATTTGGGGACTAGATTGGAATATATATGGGTCTCCCGAATTACCGACAAGGCGGGCTTATCTGGGGACTGAATTGAAGATGAATGGGTCTCACCAAAGTACCGACGAACGGGTTTATTTGGGGACTGTAAGAAGCAAATGATTGGTCTCCCAAGAATTCCTGCACAGACGAGGTCTGATTAGCGAGAGCGCTAGTTTTTCTTACTTATGGGAGAAGTGTTATTCTCAAGGGCAATTAGGTGGGTGGTAATCCCAAATTCATAACAAATAGGCAACAAACACAGCTGTAATAAAAGCACAAACAAAACACAAAAAAACGAAACAGAGCAATACAGAACCTATAATGTCAGACCCCCAATAATGCAAAACAATTTGGTAGAGCGAGCCAAGGGAGAGCGAAGAAAATAAAAAAAAAAATTTTTACACATTCCTAACTGGGCTACGAATGCCGGTCAAGGTCATTTCTCTTCCCTTCCTGTTTATCTCATAGGCCTGTCTGCGACGAATGAATGAACGAAGTTACTGTTGGTAAACAAACCCGGGACTTCCCCGGACTGAGGGAACGAGACAACGGTTGTTGACCTTTTAAGTCCTCGTTAGTCTAGCATAATATTTCGCCCTATTTCTAAACGAGAGAGAGAGAGAGTAAAATGAGTCAGCGATGCTAGTCTGACTTTCGAACACGTGTTTTCAGTTGATTTCTTGCGCCTATTTAAGGATTCGGTTTCGAAATCACAGGTTTTCACAGGAGGAATACGCGCACTATTCCTTTAATGGGTTAGCACCTAAATAACCTAATTGAATGGCATGCAAGCCGCGTGCAAAGACTTCAAGAGCTAAATTTTGGTGATTCTCTCTCTCGTTTTCCTCTGACATGCGCCCTACTATAAAAAAAAAATCCTAGGTTTAGTCACGTTTGCTAAAGTGTCCTACGCTAAATAAACACAGTTTACTTACGCAGAATTTCCTTGCCCTGTTGCGCTGGCTTTTCAAAGGTTCGTAATCTGTCTCGTATCCAGCTTAGCTGAGCTAATTGCTGATTTCACAAATTGCAACACAAACAACAAAGGGGGAGAGGGGGGATGCAATCATTACGAGAATCCTGGCAAGGTCACCATTTTTTATATGTTTCCTGGTGCAAGTGGTTCTTAAGACTCCACATTTAGTACTTTACTCTAAAAAGGTGTTGCAAGATAACCAGGACATATAAAAACAAAAAATAAAAGGAGTTATACAAGGAGCGGAGGGCTCTTTCTCAAAGGGAAGTGCGTGAAACACTTGGATACAAAAATAGGTATATTTTCATGACACACAAGATCAAAGGGAAAATGAACTGAAACACGTTAAATTGTTGCTGCAGAAGTCCTCCCGAAGGGGGGGGGGAAGCTTGGGAATGCCAGGAACACGGACCAAGGAGAATTCTGCTACGATCGTCCTTCTAAAATGATATGAGGACCTAGGTTACAATCTAATGCTGGAATTTGTGGAATGAATTACTCGGGTGTGCGCTGAGGGCGCCAAGGACTTCCCCGAGGCTTTACTTGTGATTCAGAGCAAGGAGGCAGTGAACACGTGGGCCGGGATTGAACCAAGAAGCATCAGGGAATACCAAGTTATAGGCCCAGAAGTTTAATAAATGCACAAGGGCGAACATAACATGACTACACAACTCGTTCTAGGTACTTTACCAAATCGTATTGGCGTAAGGCTGACGTTGGGGTCCAGCGGCGTCTTCTGCCAGGGTTCACGTGTGTGCATTGATACAGGGCCTCCCTCACCAAGGAACTGCTTTCAAGTCGTAGGTAGGGCAGGAAAGGGCGCCCTTGTGATGATGAAAGGCTGCAGTTGAGTTTCCGCTCGCTTTGGGATTTGCAAATCCCCCCTTGCACTTGCTGCTGGACATGTGGTTAGGGTACAGAGCACAGGACAGTTAACTTCCACATGGCAACGAGGGAAGGAGGCGGGGGGGGGGGGGAGGTCTGCTCTCGTGACCTCCTAGCTTAAACTGCTGACTATGTGTGAGAGCGAGCTTCTCTCTCCCTGACCTTTTATTGCTTCTGGACAGGTGTGGGGGGAGGCGATGTCCTGACCATGTCATGCTTCTGTACCAAAGAAAACGGCGCAAGCCAGTTACTGCCCTAGGCGAGAATTATAGCTTTTGAGCGTCTCTTATAAACCCTGACTTCTACTCGTTGAAAAATAGACAGAGGCCTATCTATCGGCCAAGCAAAGCAGAAAGGCGGGCGCTTTCATAGCGTAATTTGGCACTAATCTTTAAAAAAAAAAAAAAAAAAAAAAAAAAAAAAATATATATATATATATATATATATATATATATATATATATATATATATATATATATATATATATATATATATATATATATATATATATATATATATATATATATATATATATATATATATATATATATATATATATATATATATATATATATATATATATATATATATATATATGTGTGTGTGTGTGTGTGTGTGTGTGTGTGTGTGTGTGTGTGTGTGTGTGTATGTGTGTGTGTGTGTGTGTGTATGAGACAGACAAACAGAAGAAACGGGGAGACTTACACTTCGAACTCATTTCCGCCTTACCAGAAACGTTGTCTTAGAAAATAAATAATTTGAAATGATTGTCACATAAATGGGAATCCAGCAAACATGACAGAATAACTTCCTTTAAAGCACACATCTGCATATTCCAAAGAGAAATTTCAAAGTATTTTGTTTCGAAAGCTTTATAAATAACAGTAAATCTATAAAGATGGAAACAAATTAGAAGGCATTAGAAACATCGAATATGAGGACAAACTACTTAAAACAAAATATTGAGCCAAGTATGTTCTTTGCTGTCACGCTTTCATCTCTCTCTATGTTTGACTGTATCAGAGTATATTCTCCTCAATATTGTTATTTCACACCTTAGAATTACATGAACAGAAAACCATTATTATCATTCTCTCTAATAATCTAAATTATTCATGTCACACGGATAGATGGATAGAAAGGAAGAGCGCTATTACTATTTTATATTGGTTTCCACGAGGAACAAAATAGTTTGCCTCCTTTCACATACTAAAAAAAAAAAAAATTTTTTTCAGAGTTTATTCATTTTCAGAAGCTCTATTTTTCTACAACATCCTTGCGAGAAATAGTTGGGGTCACAGTGGAATCCTAGGTTCATAAAATGAGGGGCAAAATAAGACTTCTAACAGGATTGTTAGGTTAATATATTGCATATAATACAGCGTTATATATATATATATATATATATATATATATATATATATATATATATATATATATATATATATATATATATATATATATATATATATATATATATATATATATATATATATATATACTGTATATATATATATATATATATATATATATATATATATATATATATATATATATATATATATATATATATATATATATATATATATATATATATATATATATATATATATATATATATATATATATATATATATATATATATATATATATATATATATATATATATAGATGTATTTTGGGGCGTCGTGGTTGCCCAAACCCGTATTTCATTCTTTAACGAGTGCCGCTGTTGTTACTCAGGTTGATATCATGGTATCTGGAGATTTTTTAAGACAAATGTTGACTTATGAATTTCTAAAATATATAATTAAAGCATCGAGCTATTTTGTAATATTCTTTTTTTTAATGTTCATATCATATCATATGACGTAATAATGATGTTTGATTGTACATAAAAACAAAATATTACGTGCAACTGTGTATCACAGACCAGAAGTTAGAATAGGTTGGATGAATTATATAAATACGTCAAGAAGGAGAATAAAGAAAACAATTATATGGATGGGAGGATGCTGCTTTTCTCCATCCGCCGGAACTATAGCTTTGGAACTGTAGATATATTATTTTTTCTCAGTGATTATCTTTAGTTTTTATACTTAAGCCCGCTGCGCTTCATGATATGACTGTCCCACCATGTATCATGCGATTTCTTTCATGAGTTATTTATATTTAATGGCATCTATCATGTTTTAATGCATTGTTCACAACAAAACCACCATTTTGTCTGATCAGGCATCGAACCAGCCATACCCAGGATTCTGTATAGGTCACTTTTTCAAACAAACAAGCTTTATCTTCACAAGCATTTGCACGTTCCATTAACTGTTAAGGGTATGGATTTCAGAGCCTTCCGTTTTAAGGATTTAACGGGCTTAAATCCCCCGTTTTCGTGATACCCTTCAGTGTTGGTGACCGGTGGGTGAAATAGCTGATGGCTTCCTCATTCTCGCCACTAAATACTATTGATCGTATTTGTAAAAAAAAAAAAAAAAAAAAATCTGAACTAAAAAAAATATATATACATTTTTGGCTTATGCAGCGTATATACAAACCTCCCCATAAAGCCATTAAAATAACTGACATATATTTCAATGAATTCTTTGAATGGATTCGAGGATTGTCTGTTTTTTACTGTTAAGAACAGAGTGTATGGTATCAAAACTGTAAAGCTTGATCATTGTATCCACTTCTTTGTAGGGGTCATATATCGTCACTGACCTCACCATTGTTGCACCCTGCAACTTTATTCTAAGCTGCAATAAATCTTGTCTCCTGATTGTTCTTGAAATTGCCAAGGTCTTTTTTTGACAAATTATTCGTCATTCCAGCTTTAGTTTCCAGACGGGAGAAATGTCGTTCATATGTACATTTTGTCTTCTAAGTGATAATTTCTCACATGTACATCGGTTTTCTACTCTATCATATTTTTGAGTGATCGTTGTACGTATGACTAAATCAAAAGACGAATTTTAACGTATGAATAAAAGCCGTCCCAATTTTGAACTTGTACAAAAGTAAAATCTTTGTAAGTCTTCGTATTTTCTGTTCTTATCACTATAATTTCCAGAGCCATTCTACGTATGAATATGAAGAGTATATCATAACATTTCATTTCAAAGGCTTACCAGTTCTTGAAGCCGATGACTGGTCTGCTTTCTACAGCTAATAATCCTAATTCTGTACATCCGGATGTTCTTGTTATTTTTGGAAGTTCTCCGGATAAAATATGAAATTTGCTTTTTGTTATACAGCAGTGTTCCGTCAGGTACACACAGGGACGTTGGAACTATGTTAAATTCCCGTTTTTTATTGATTCCTTAAGTCTGATTAATGTAATAATAATAAAAGGTTTCACTCTTCCCTAAATACAATAGGTTTATGAACAATTCTGGCCTTTAAAACCTTTTGACTGGACTTCATGATGACATGTCAACTGAAATTAGCCTTTGCTGAACAATTCCGTCTTAAGTACTTAAGCTGCGTTGGCTCTTCAACCAATGATGGCCTTTACAGAAAGCCTGGGTGCAATTCTCCAATTCAAAAAACAAATTTACTTCTCGTCTCATAGTGTGCCCTAAGCATCTACGTATAATATAAGATCTAATAAAATTACAATTTGTTTGTGGTCTTTCATCACTTGCACATTGATATTATGTTCTTTTATTTTTAATAATATATCAAGAGGTACCTTACTTAAAATGAATAAATCAACCTTTAGTGATTAGATATAAATTTTTTAAATTATGTATTTTCTCTTAACCTACGAAAGTTGCCTTCTCCCACCCATGAAAACATAATTACATATTTACATTCCGCATACACGCACACACACATACACACATATACATACTGTATATATATATATATATATATATATATATATATATATATATATATATATATATATATATATATATATATATATATATATATATATATATATATATATATATATATGCTTTTCAAAACAAAATCCCAAATTGTTTTGCAACATTAAACCAACGTTGAAATTACAGAACTACTAACACATTAATATACTGGCAGCTGCAACTTGTTAATCTCAGACAGTTCCTCCCCGAAAAGTACAACACGATATTCTTTCCAAGCAGGAGCCTGTATGAAATGTAAAACCTAAATCACATCTGATCCGAATGACTCATTGGCAAAATACTTCGTTGGGTAATAGCGTCCATGGTCTGCTGAAAGCTAACGCGTCTGAAGCTAGATCTCTTAACGGTTCAACCTTGCTCTAGGTCACGGTATTATGGCGAAAAAATTATCTCTCTGACTTTAATGGTTTTAAACTGCAGAAAAATTCTTCTAGTTAAATATACAGAAATATCTGCTTTATATGGCTAGACAGTTAGAGTGGGCGATCAGTGTAAGACGATTCTCAGAAGACAAAAAGATCTAATAAATATTAGTTTAGCTTCATTCAACAAGAGTAAACTTCCACTTTCAAGGCTCATCAGTGCCAAATAAACAAATGTACTTTTATATTTGCATGACTGAGAGATAACTATTTCTAATTTAAGTCAATTTCAGTCATGTTCACAGAGTGAATAATGTGAGGGGAATATAACAACCCTTTACAGTCTGGTTATAAAGACTGAAAGATATTCTGAAATATTCTTATAAATTGCCCTTCCAGAGATCTTATAATTTGACATCCCAGTTCTCTTTAGAATTTTTAGATTCTCATTCTAAGAAAGATTCCCTGTCATAACTGGGATTCCTCTTCCTTATGGGTACAATCCAAGTGACAATAATCTTTCAGGTTTGCAAAGAAGCTACTGGTAACTGCTACTTGTGAGCTTCGATTTTTAAGGTTCAGGTGAGCTGAGTCAAAGAAGTTGCTGATAAAGATGGGGGAGCCAATGGAAATGAAAAATGAATGATCTACTTAAGTCCTAGGAATCTTATGAATCAGAAGAGCATGCACTTTTGGAGAAAAGAGTAGTGTTGTTGATACCGTCATTTGTGAAGGAGCTTATAGATTTTAAATACTTTTAGAGTAATTTATGAATTATAAGCAACGAAAAGTTCAAGAAATGCAGATAAGGTCTCATGCCAACAAACATGTTGGGACCCCGACAATCTGTACGAGATTCTCGAAAGTCTGTGTTTTGGAGCTGACGTTAAATTTACGAAACCGATATCACTCAAGCAAAGCGTGATTGGTTACAATGAATTCGGCTGCGGAAGTTTTCCGTCAGCTCTCCCACTCTGCCTGGGCAATAAAAAAAAAAAGATAAAGCTGATTTTATAGTATTGCTGAAAACTACGAATTATTAGATATGCAACTTTTTAACTATTAGTTTGTGGCTGTAAATACGCATAACAGTAACAGGAAGTATAGTATAAAAAAAAGGGAGATACAAAATTGGAAATTTTTTTAACAGTAGCAAGATATGGTTTTGATATGTAGACCATTTTTCACTTACAAGGCTTCATGATCTATGGTTTGCAGTATGCTACTTACGGATGGTAGCATTATGCCATAGTAAATTAAGCTTAATAGCAGCTACCTTTCCCCATAAAATGTAAAGTTAAGAGAGAGAGAGAGAGAGAGAGAGAGAGAGAGAGAGAGAGAGAGAGAGAGAGAGAGAGAGAGAGATGTCCACGAGTGTATCTTGATCTAAAACACTATTTCCGAAGAATACATACAAACTGGTTACGAATCAGAATCAGGACGGTCAATATGCGATGCAATAGATCAAGCGATTGACATTGCCCAATATGATCCCAATAAAATGCAAAACAAAAATTCCGGTGATACACAGGTGACGAATACTAACTCTGTTTCGGTATAAAACAAAAATCTTCTAACCATATGTACTTGCAACGTTGTTCTATATGATATCATTTCATACCAAGGAAAACATTTAAAAATATGAGTAATAAATTAAACTCATAAATTTGACACATTTTTGGTTAGCCTTTGTTGATGTTCTTTTATATAAGTAGACCTTCATTATATTTTGTCACTTGAATCAGTGCTTTTCGAAATAACTATTTTCCAGTCATCCTAATGATCCAAGAAACCTAAAAAATTATTACTTTCGTCCAGTCAAATGTTAATTTATTGAAGTATTAAACTGTCATGCTAATAAAATTTGCATAAATGGTGAATTAATCAAGCATTTGGTTTTTCGTAAACCTTTTTAAGCCAAAATATTATTACAGATCACACAGTTCATCATCTGTATTTTATAGCTACATACGGTTATAATAGACAGCATATAATATATATATTTTTTTTTTTTGCTAAAGAATTTGCCTTGTTAAATTTCATGTTTTCCCCTATTTACCTTTAGTTTTCTCTTCACAATAAAACGAATTGAACCGGACAGAGCTAACATAATATTCTTTATAAATATGTGAATAACTAGTTGAGAAAACAGTACAGGGAAAGAACGAAAACTATGAAATGGGAGCCTGGCATGGACGAAAAGTTTAAATTACTTTTGGGTCATATGCACTAGCAGCTCTGAAGAAAGTTCCCTTTTGAATTAGTTTATGGAAGATTGATAAATACTCTTCCAGCAATGACCTAAATTACAGTTTTTGTTTCCAAGGAGATGGGACAATCACCGCTTTCAGAAAAGAGAAGGATCCTAGAAATATTTTGACATCAAAACATGAAAAGTGTTCCAAAGACCTGAAGCTTATAATATTAATACTACAGTCATCGAAGTTCTTCATTGGAGGGGTGGGTAGAACTCTCGGCTAGCACGCTGTTGGCCAGCCTTCGACTCTCCGACCGGCAATGAAGAATTAGAGGAATTTATTTCTGGTGATAAAAATTTATTTCTCGTCATAATGTGGTTCGGATTCCACAATAAGCTGTAGGTCCCGTTGCTAGGTAACCAGTTGGTTCTTAGCCACGTAATATAAATCTAATTCTTTGGGCCAGCCCTCTCTAGGAGAGCTGTTAATCAGCTCAGTGGTCTGGTTAAACTAAGATATACTTTATAGTCATCGAAGGTTCAGTAAAGAATCAATAACCAGTTTTCTGGCGTCATTAACGGACATATTTCTTAAGAGGTGTGATAAAGGAAACTGGGCGCCTGAGATTATGCTAATTACTAATAAATATCCAGAATCAGTAAGTGTAGCTCTCTTTATGTAAGGAAAATTATGAAGCAGGATAATACTGTGAGACCATCTAATCAATAGCTCGAAGTTTTCTGATGATTACCCTCCAGGACTATGGAATAAACCATATCCTGAACCTTTCTAGAGCTCTCTTAACACAGGTATTTTCTATATTTCACCAGTGAGTGAAGCGGTTATTGACCGAAGAAATAATATTGTCACAATCTTATAACGTATTTTCTAAACAAACAATAGTAAATGCCTCTGACTAGAGACACATTAGAAGACAATTTAAAGCTTTCTAAAGCCACCACCACCACGAGCACCCTCTGGTGCTGGTAATCTGCAAAATCAGTGGATCATAGGGAGTGCGTTGCCTTCAACACAGAAGTTATGATGCTTATGCTAAAGTAAGCCAAAGGAAATACTGAAATCAATTTGAATAAGTCGGGACTCATATCCATTGTTAAAGTTGTCGATGATTTAGTAATAACTTGCGCCTCAAAAGTTATCCAATTTATATATTACAGCAACGGAATTTTATTTTCACTTCATTATTTAAAGATCTGCATCATATGTCTATATCGAAGCACGACAATCATGAATTTATTTCAAAGCTCAAAGCTACATTCCTTATGATCTTTAATAAAAATCACAATAAAAAATCACAACTTAAATTTTTATGCAAATTATATTTTTATGCAAATTATATAGAGAAAATTTCTTATATAATCATGAGAAATATGCACACTCTCGGAAGAGTAAAAATCCATTTTAAAAATTCAGGTGCCTTTGGCAAGTCTTCAGAGATTAGAAAAAATGTTTCTCCTCTTCTTGCTCCTTCGGCTGTTGCATTATAGATGAGACTTCTAAAGAAAGAAATGCAAAAGTCTGAAGCCGCTCTCATAACTTTAAAGAATATGAGAAGCATTAGGGCAACAAAACAAGTCTTTATATATACTGTATACATACATTTACACACACATTTTTATATATATATATATATATATATATATATATATATATATATATATATATATATATATATATATATATATATATATATATATATATATATATATATATATGAGAATGCATGTTAATTAGGTCATTCTCAGGTTTATTATTCTGTAAAATTATCCGTCCAGAATGACAGATGTCTCAAAAGACGAAAATAAAATTGCTTAATGTTCCGAAGAATTTCCCCCCCTCATGCTTGTTAAGAAAAAAATGGAGTGGTTTTCTACATAAATCACTAGGAAATATCAGCTTGAGGTTCCTCGCCTCAGACATTCATTCTGAGAATCGAAACTCTCGTGCTTTGATTGCCAGTTACACAACCTGGTGCTCCTGATTTAATTGGTTACCAATCACCTTCGTTAAACGAATGAGCTAATATTACTGGAATCTAGGTGCAAACATGTCAGTTTAAGTGAAATCAATCCTGGAAAGTTTAATGGTTTAGCTACCGGAACCCCCTTTGTCTCTCTCTCTCTCTCTCTCTCTCTCTCTCTCTCTCTCTCTCTCTCTCTCTCTCTCTCTCTCTCTCTCTCTCTCTCAAAGAGATGATTCATATTCGATGTGGAAAAATATCTCAAAATGTTTGTGAATCATTACCAGAAAAATAAATCACAAACTTTCTTCACATGTAGGCAGATTATCACTATAATACTTGATTTCCCACTTCCCCTTAGCAAATATTTGTCATTAATGAAATGTGAATTTTTTTTTATCACTATTCCTTTTTTAAAATTCCCTCGGCCGAAATTTCTCTATCACGGAGCAATGGAAATAGAAGCTAAGGGACAAATTTTCTACGATTTCGTTTTTAATATCGTGAATAACATTACTATTGAAAATTAATCGCCTCTCATTCGAGTTACTAAGACCAGATGAAATTCAGTAAATATATATTTTACTTATTTGACTCGTAGAGTCTTCCCCCTCTATTTCCTTACACCAACAGAAGTCCCACGTCGCCATGAAAGAAAGGCCAGCTACTGTATTAACAACAGCAACCATAATAATAATAATAATAATAATAATAATAATAATAATAATAATAATAATAATAATAATAATAATAATAATAATAATAATAATAATTGTTTTTTATTCAATTATAACACATTACTGATGAGATACATAAATGTAAGGCTCTTCTCATATTTTGCCCATGTGTATTTCTTGAAGTAAACGTTATAATGAAAAAAAAAAAAAATAATAATTCATCAGCATTAAATCAGCAAGGGATAATATGTGAAAAGCGAGGCAAATATTTAAGAAGACTTGGATCATGCAAGGTAAGATTTCACGGAAATGGGTATTTCAACGGGGGACAAAAAATATGAAACAGAGGCAAGGAAAGAATCTCTATATTACTGTTTCATTTCCCAGGAGTTTATTTCGCTTATTAAAACTTGATCAATATACATATATGAATAAATAATATATGGATTTACATTCGTATGACTTTTCAAATTTCAGTGACTTTTGAAATTGCTAATATTTGTAATGCAAAATGCGTAAAAAATTTTTACAATTACTTCTCTGAGCGATTGGATAAATTATGCCTGCAAATTTTTCCATTTTAGTTTAAAAATTAAGCATCTTCGAATTTAAAATATCGGTTTATATATTTTCTGATATGAAAGTGCATTTGAGTTGGATGATGGGGTCATGGATTTGAATCTCGCAGAATTAACTTTTTGTGAGCCAGGCATTAAAGGTTGAAGATATTTCAACAGTTTAATGTTAGCTGGAATGATTACATATATTTACATCTTGCATATATACACACACACACAAACACACACACACACATATATAATACATATATATATATATATATATATATATATATATATATATATATATATATATATATATATATATATATATTTATGTAAATACTTATGTACTTATGAAGAAGAGCAAATAGAATAAATTTCTTCTCTTCCCACGAAGACATGCAACCAAATCAATATCTGTGCCAAAGGAAAATATAAAAAATACATTAAACATAACATTTGTGCGGTATTTCTAAAATAATTCCCAAGGTTCTCTTCTTCACATTAGCTTCCTAGATTCAGGGTTCTGTTAACATTCAATTTAGTTAGTATCGGTGTTTTTTTTTTATGCTGGAAGATTGGGCCATCTGGAACGCCGAAGATTTACCAGGAATAGAACAGCAAACAACCATCGAAACATCTTATACATTTATTTGGCCAAATTTTCGAGACCATGTCTCATCATCAGGGCTGTAAAATACAAAGAATAAGAATTAAGAATCGACTCAGTTAAAAAACTTACAAAAGCCTAAAACATGGAACTTTAACTATAACAAATACTGAAGAAACATTAAAACATACTAAAAGACTTAATATTTAAAAAACGTAAGATAAAAAGAAAATAAAATATATATATGCATAGCATATCAGAACGTTTAGTACCTAACCCTGTTGGAGCTAAGAACTGAGTGACATTCACAGTTCTCAGGAGGACGACGTCAACTTAAGATATATATAAAACAGTGGAAGATGTCTGGCTGTTTAGGGAAGGAACAAGCTGCTTAATAGTTAAGGATTCCAGGATGGACAGAGAGTGGTCGTTGGGTGCTTGGGCAATAATATCAAAATCATCATAGGAAAACGATGTCTTGCATTTTTTACAGTGATCTCTTATATTAGAAAATTCTTTTGTTTTTAATTGACATCCTGTTCGGTGACTAACTCCAAGATGAGAGTCAACTCTCACTTTGACCAATCTCTTGATGGCTCCGATATATTTCCCAACTTTACATTTTTATTATATATCTCTTATTGTTGATTTCTTATCTATAAATTGGATGTTTGGCCTAACCCTGACTCTCCTTTGATGTTGAACACTGAAATCCTTCGCATTCATTTCTTAATGATCTTATTTTCGGAAACTTTCTTAAATTCGACTGGTCGTTTCAGTGTTAGATACTGTTGCCATTTGTATTGGTAAACTGAACGGGCTTCCTTCCTTATTTTAAAGTAATTGGCCAAGAAAGAAATAAACTCGCGAAGTATCATGAAATTTATGCTTTTTACGTTAGTTTCTTTGCGTTTACTCTACAACTTGGTATAATATCATGAGACCTTTAAAATCCAGTGCATTAGAATACCTACACGTTCCAAGTAAAAAAGGCATGTTTTGTTTTCAACCGTCACAGAAATACGAGCAAATTAGGGTATCCGATTTTATTAGAAATGCTAATGTGTGAAATTCACATAGCGTGACAGAATGAAAAGAAATGCCATAACTCTGGATAAAATTAGGTAAAATTTTCAGTCAGCTTTAATTTATTATCTTATTAAATAGCGTTTCTTTCTCGGCTTTGCCCCTGGATCAGTACTACTTAACGAAAAAGGACAAGATAATCTGCCCTTAGCTTGGAAGAAAAGGCTGTTATTAAAGCTGAGGTCGCTACAAAGTTTGATAAAAGGAACTTAATTTGGATACACTCTACTTTCAAGTTCTGTTGTTTATACTTCAATCGGCCCTTGTGTTTATTGAATCCTGGTACATTTTGAATTGAATTTCTTAGGAAAATCTCACCATATTATGCCAGTCTAATGTTATTCTAATAGACATTATTTCTTTATATAACGATACTTGTAATCTTCCCTTATACTTGAGAATTTCAGGTGATTTCAAAAAAGGATATTACATGTCTCGCTCCGTAAAATTACGAGCTGAGGTACCGTTAAAAAGAATTTCCTGATATCTCTCTCTCTCTCTCTCTCTCTCTCTCCAAAAAAAAATATATATATATACATATATATATATATATATATATATATATATATATATATATATATATATATATATATATATATATATATATATATATATATATATATTAACAATATTTTCTCCGAGTAATCAGCTGCATCAGGAGAGTTTGATAACAACGACTTTTAGAAAAAAATCACCTTCATGAAATATTTACTTGATATTTTCATTAAATGTTTGCTGAATTTTTGATGTACACATAGGAGTGTAGGACAGATGTAATTTTATATCTATGCTCGTAATATGTTCGTTTCTGTAATTAATTAAAGTGGGGAGTTTTAAAGTGACAGACACATTTCTAATAGTATTGTAAATATTCGTAAAAGTTATGATTTCCCACATCAAAGCGAGTAAGTACGTGAAGATGTTTCATCTGGATGACTGACAAATCATACAACAATATTCTGTCACTTCAAAAGGAAAGCATATCGAATAACATAAATCGCATCACCGTTCATTGTAGGTAAAGGATTTATGAAGAAACTAATTATATTCCAACCACGTGTCAGTCAAGTCCCCTAAAATCTCTTCTTTTGCGAATCCTTTTTCGTTTTATATCAACTCAAATGTAATAAACTTTTCATATAGCAAAAAAGACTGGCTACCATATAAATTTGGTAAGATCAAAGACAGGTAGGTGAGTGGATCTTGCCTTAATAATAAATTCTTTCTCGCGTGAGCTCTGACATTACTTCTCCACATCCTCGCTTGGATTTAAAGGAAACTTCACTTATGAGAATTCGAGTATTTACAACATTCTCCGTAATCGGCAAATTCCAAGAACCATTATTTTTGAAGGAACGTTTCATATCTTTTTAGAAAGAATTCATCAGCATGGCTGGGCCGAGGAATTTCGAGAGAAGTAAAGTTACCTAACAGTATCGAATCACAAGAGGACAAACCTCGATCTAGTGTTCAGCATCACATCGAAAGCAAGAGAAGGCGCGATACCTTCGGAACTTGAACGTTCCCATTATGTCAAGAAGAAAACGAAAATATGCAGATATCTGGCAGACAAATGGATTTGATGGAAAAGTGATTCCCATATAGAATTATGTTTGTATTGCTTGTTATTCCTTTTATTTGTGGAAGCATTAGATAAATCAAGGAAGGACCATAGGCGCACGTGCAGTCTCGTGCTGAATATGAGAGTGATAGATTCTTTCACACGATGCTGAGTTAGCTGGTAATAATAAAGAGAAGTAGAAAAGGCATGAATAAATTCCAAAAGTATTCTAAAATTATGTAAAGAGCAAGACTCAGGTAACAGAGTGTGCTGTGTTGAAAACGGTTCATTTGAGCACATGTTAGTAAATAAAATGGATGCTAAGAGAAAGAGAGAAGCAGTGAATCATCAAACAGGTGGACAATGGAGGATAGTAGGGTCTCTGAGTGTTGTTAAGAAATTAAGAGTTGTAAGCATAGAGGCAAAATTTTGATTGTATGAAGACATTGATGAGATAACTTTCCTTTGAGAAAATGAAGTGTGAATGAATAATTAAAAGAGTGGAAAAAATAGAAGTTGTTAAGATTTACAATTAACGAAGCAAATATGAAAAGGACGTGTTAAAATGATAAAGATATAAAACAGAAAATAAATTAGCATTCGTGGAGGGATATATAAGTACAGTGGTTGTTTGATGGTGAGAAATGAAAAAAAAAGTAAAAAATGTTCCGAAGTTTCTTCGGCGCAGCTGACTTTTCTGTACAGCGGATAATGCTTGATGAAACTCTCAGCCACGGCCCATGAAACTCTCAGCTGCGGTTCATGAAACTCTCCGCCATCGCCCGGTGGTGGCCCGCGTTGTTGGCATCTATATATACTTTTGTTTTATTCTACTATAAATTGAACTTTAATTTTTCTGAAAAGGAGCCTATTTTGATACTCCGGTCGAGAATATCTGACATTTCACTTAAGCAAACACATTTGCGAGAGGAAATCAAACAGTGCGTGTTTTCGCAAATATCTTGACAAGTAGTTTTTTAGAGCCTGTTTAATATGTGTGAAAACAGACATATTCTCATCTTCCTTGTTTTTGGGCAATGATTTATAAAATGTGCAATTTGTTGCACCTTTGAACGTCCATTTATATACAGAACATACATACATACATACACACACATACACACACACACACACACGCATATATATATATATATATATATATATATATATATATATATATATATATATATATATATATATATATATATATATATATATATATATATATATACAGTATATATACACGTATATGTTCTGTATATGAATAGATTTCAAAGGTGCAAAAAATTATATATTATATAAATCAAGGAAGAGGAGAATATCCCTGTTTTCACACCCACATATTACACAGGCTCTAAGAAACTACTTGTCAAGATATTTACGAAAACACAAACTATTTGAATTCCCCTCGCAGATATTTTTGCTCAAGTGAAATGTCAGATACCCTTGACTGGAGTATCTAAATAGGCTCCTTTTCAGAAAGATTAAAGTTCAAGTTATCGCAGAATAAAAAAAAAGTCCTCTCCCTTATTTATCAAATGTGCAGTATTACTACTGCGTTCGAGATTAAATCTAGAAGCAATACTCGTATACATTTCTTTACTGCTCTCCTTGGCAAGGTCTTTCGATCGACAACATAGAATGAAAGGATTTTTCATATGACGGTCTTTTATTTTAAAAAGAAATCGAAAGAGAGAGAGAGAGAGAGAGAGAGAGAGAGAGAGAGAGAGAGAGAGAGAGAGAGAGAGAGAGAGAGAGAGAGAAAAGCGCAGATCTTTTGACCAAAAAAACGAAAGATCTAGATATTTCGGCTGTCTTTCATTAGCTAAGAGGGACATTTACTCAATGTTTTGGCTCTGCCTAAAGTTTTTAACTCTCGGAAGTTAATGTCGGTAGCAAGAATGTCTTAGGACTAGAAATTTTATTTAGCATTTTTTTCAAATACACCAGCCTAGATCTTGTTACCAAAAACAAGCATTAATTTGAATACTCTCTGTGCTTCATTGTCTAGCCGAAAGTATTCTGTTATCTCTTCTCTCTGCAGAGTAATCTATCTACATTACATTTCTTTTTTAATTTCAATATATTTCAAACGTTTTCGCTCATCTTTTATGAATTTTAAAGGCAAGCAAAGTATAATCGTTTTTGGTTATGAAAAATTAAGTGAGATTACTGCAATAAATAAAAAAAAACAATATTTGCAGACTTACGTAAATATTTCCACATGCAAATCAGTCAGTCTAATATTTACTCAGGCGTTTATCTTTCCGACGATTCCTATGAAATAATTTTCTTTATAAAATCTTTATGCATCAAGTGCGTTTAATATTTCCGAATATTATGGAGTTTTAAATATTATCAAATATTTTTCTTTTCATCAATTGTATCCTTACAAAAGGAAATTAGTCATTAATGTTGGGATATGTTAATCAAAATGACTAATGTTTAGAAAGAAAAGTTTATAAATATATAATTTCTTTAAAAACAATTAATACTATGTCAGCTCACGACCAAAATCTGGGACTGTTGATTGCATGGGCATTTTTATTACTACAGACTACGTTTCTTATTTTCATTTTAACACCTACCTAAAAGCTTTAATTTCATTCCTGATATGCCTTCTTAGACATAAGTAAGACAAAATTTGCAATAATCTCAGAGTTATTTGATAAGTAAGATAATCGAAGTATAAATGATTAAAGACAAATTGTCTGTGTGCTTTTATACTAGGTAAAAAGAAAGTTAAAAATGGCGTTAATTTTTTTTCCTCTAATTGCTGGTTTTACAACAAAAGCTTTTAATCAGATTATCACTTTTGGGTTTTATTTTTGAATCCTGCAACTTGAAATGAAACAAAACTATCTGTTTCTGGCCATTATTTTAGATATCCTAATTTCTAAGTATCTTATCGAAGTATATTTCTTAAGTGAAATGAGATAATAGGCAAAAAAGAGGATTCATTGCAGAGAGAGAGAGAGAGAGAGAGAGAGAGAGAGAGAGAGAGAGAGAGAGAGAGAGAGAGAGAGAGAGAGAGAGGAGCGGAGGGGAGAGAACTTGAAATAGCTAGAGAAAACAGCACAATTTTTAGAATGTTAAAAGCTTAATGAAGATTTTAGCCACCTAACTGCTGCTTAGTACATCTAAACGTAAATAAAATCCATTCAGATTAGAAAAGCAAAATATAAAACTGCGCTCAGTCACTGAGCGAAATGAATATATTGTTTTTTGTTTACATCAGGCTTAGGCAGCGACCTGTTTTAATTGTACACAATAATTCATAAATTTAAATGGTAATCTTTACGTTCCGCTGTTCACCTGAAATCCTATTAAATATTTAGAGCAATTCCAACCAAATAAACAGCCTTTTGTTCCTTGGAAAATAAATTTTCTATGCAAAATATTTTTAGGAATTAATGATAAGATTTATGTTTAAAGTGAAAAATACACGAGAATGAATAAGCAGAGGATAAAGATCAAATTAGAATTATTATTCAACTTTAGTCCGGAAAATGTAATTTCGATTAACACAAGTGACTTCAAAATAAGGACTACAACGGTGATTGCTACATTAATTTTAAGACTGCCGAGTCGACAACGAATAACGCAGTGCAGAAAAATTCCACTGCAACAGCCCATACACAAACCAATACAGTAACCGGTCAGCCACTTCATTCTCTCTAAGTACACTAGTTTTAAGTCAGACATATAAACACTTGAATTTCTTGGCATCGGATATTACCAACTGAAAAAAATTCAAGATTCTAACCAGGAAGTTTATGCTAAGGTATTCTGCGACAGAAAAGATAGCTTAAGAGTCTAGATAATGCTAAGGAGTCAGCAAACGATGCGGGGCTAAATATATATAAAAAAATTATTTCCTATTGAAAGAAGCATTCTGTCCTTATTATCCAGAGATCAATATTATGTTTCCTCTAATGACGCTACAAGGATTGTAGATAAAAATCTATAATCACATACTTTCCTTTTATTTTATCAAAATTCAATAACAAAAGGAGGACATCAGAGAGGAAAGGTAAACTGACCATTACAGATGGCCATTAAAAACTTTTTTCATGTCCTGGGTAAAACTTTTTACGGTTTAGTTTTTTTCTCCAATACTTTGTGGGTATACACATATAAGTAGGTTTGACTGCTCACATGTCTGCGCCCCTATGTAAGACTTCATAGTACTCACGTGAGGACACAACCATATATATATATATATATATATATATATATATATATATATATATATATATATATATATATATATATATATATATATATATATATATATACATATATATATACATATATATATATATATATATATATATATATATATATATATATATATATATATATATATATATATATATATATATATATATATATATATATATATATATATATATATATATATTGTCACGAAGTGATCAAGTACCTGGTCACGACACAAATAATAAGACCAAAAAGTTACCTCACTTCAGCCAGACACTTGAAACCTCATAACAAAAATATTAAGACTGAATACTCTAAAGGTACAGTGATCCCATAAAACTTACTTTTCACTTGGAAAAATCAATCTAACTTTATCAAATTACGGGTGAGGTAACAACTAATAAGCTAAACAGTCTCGTGGAAAATGGGCATCACTTCATCAAACACTAAAATTGTTTCTCTGGTTTTATTTCACTTTGATAAAGGAGAACTAGACAGATATATCACTTAACTTGTACAAATTCATTAATTTCTCTAATCACTGGCGGTCAAAATGAAACACTGTGCTTTTAAAACTTTAAACAGACAAATTTATTTCTAAGTTCAAAAGTTATAGCAGAATTCACAGTCTCAAAAAGATTTACTATTGCTTGACAACAGTGTAAGATTTAAGTATTTCTTAATCAAGATTAATTCACAAAACTTTAATTTATCAAGAAAGCAATTTGGTTACGTAAGATTCAAACCATTAACTCTCACTCAAGCTTTAGATATCCACCTGATTAACTAAACTCAACACAAGTGTTCACCAAAATATTACTAACTGCATTCCATGTAAGTATTCCCTGAAATCTCAATAATAAGTATGCACTGACAAAATGCTAAGTAATCACCAACACAAAACTTTGGAAAACACTAATTATAAAATTAGAGTAATATGATAACACAGACATATAAGAATGAAATATGCAAAAATGGAAATATACCAACAGCAATTTCACTAAGACAAAAATATGTTTAAAGATTATATCAATCTTTCAAAAGATTACCTTCACTTTCAAAAAAGACTGAACTCACATCTTACTAAGACTTTCTCAAAGACAACACTGCCAAGTCACAATGATATACACTTAGTAAAATATAGTTAGCAGCAAGACACATTAGAATTCACTAAAAGAGATATTATCCATCTCTTATCAAAATAATAATTCTCTATCACAATAACAGTACAAAACATATCAAGTAAGAATCTTACCTTCTTCAACAGAAAATAGTAAAACACATTATCACAATGCTTGCACAGTATAAATACCTTAGATCACTCTTACAAAATGTATACACTTCGTGGGTGAATTTATAAAAACTTATACATATAGGAGAGCAACCAGTATAACACCCTTATACATGAATGGTAATTGTGAGAGAGAGAGAGAGAGAGAGAGAGAGAGAGAGAGAGAGAGAGAGAGAGAGAGAGAGAGAGAGAGAGAGAGAGAGCCTTATGTCAGCAACCCCTTTGCCTAACTAACTGTTTTTCGTTCAGTACTCCTCTTTAATCTTCAAGCCCTCCCAGAACACTCAAAGAATACACAGAGGGAATACACAGAACACCTTATTCCTCTTCTACAGAATACACAAAGAATACACACAGAGAATTCTAAGGCTCAGAAGAAAATATGCCAGAACTCTTATCTGTATGATGGAAATCATCTGCTCACTCAAACCACCTGAGCAAATATGAAAAAGTATTTGGGACCAAATCCTGGGTCGGCTGTCAACGTGTCAACTTCATCTCTCTCAATTCCTCATTCTATTCTACCCAGATTATGGAAACATAACAGAGATAGACAAAGCTAATAACCATGGAACAGGCACACATGATAAACATATCATAAAACATTCTGGCTGAGGCCTGTGAACTCGTCAAAGATAAGCCAAGTGGTCCTTGCCTTTCTTCCTTCACCCCAAACACCTGTGTCAATACAGGATTTGGCTAAGTGATAAAAATGCTAACCTTTCTCTCTACTCGGCATTAACACTCAGTATTCATTTTAATATACTACACAATATATTAAACAAATGAAAAAAAAAACATATCAAAACATATTTCAGAATCACATGATACACAATTTATCTGTAAGAAAAACACTTTTTAAGATCACATTATCATATCTCACAACAAATGATGAATCTGCAAGCAAAACATAAAAATTTTCACAGAGACACATACAGTATATTTGCAGAATGGATTTAGATATTATAAGACATTATAATATATATATATATATATATATATATATATATATATATATATATATATATATATATATATATATATATATATATATATATATATAATATAAATATATATATATATATATATATATATATATATATATATATATATATATATATATATATATATATATATATATATATATATATATATATATATATATATATATATAGTGTGTGTGTGTGCATGTGTACATATATATATATATATATATATATATATATATATATATATATATATATATATATATATATATATATATATATATATATATATATATATATATATATATATATATATATATAATCTGGGCACTTCACATTGTAAAGCTGTCACACGAGCAGGCGCTTGTGATATGGAAAACATAGTCTCAAGCTGGTTCATAATTGCCTGGAATTACTGGAGTCTAATTGAACTTTCGAAATATCGGGGTGGATAAATAATCGTTGACTATTCATGACCAGTGTGCTTGGCATTTGCAGTAACACTTAGAGAAGTTGCACAATTCAAACTCATGTTAGGGTTGATCATAGCTACTGGAATGCAGTATAAGGACGTCATTCTCCTGCAGTATCTCTGGCGAGTAAGCTTTAATAAAGATTTCATCGAGAAAGGATAAAAACAAGTAAAATATGCTCCAAAGTTTCTTCGGCGCAATCGAGTTTTCTTTATAACGTATAATCAAGGCCAACGAAAATAGAACTATCTTTCAGTGTTATCGATATAATGCTGTATGAGTTGCGGCCCATGAAACTTTAACCACAGCCTTTTGGTGCCCTGTCTTATATCGTTGCTGGACGAAGGATTATGGCTAACTTTAACCTTAAATAAAATATAAACTACCGATGCTAGAGGGCTGCAATTTGATAAGTTTGATGATTGCAGAGTGGATGATCAACATACCAATTTGCAGCGCTCTAGCCTCAGCAGTTTTTAAGATCTGCGGGCGGACAGAAAAAGTGCGGATGGACAGGCAAAGCTGGCACAATTGTTTTCTTTTATAGAAAACTAAAAGTCGCGTTATGGGAAGTGTATTATCTTTGTATCACGATATCTGTGATAAAATATAGCATTGCTACTGTTATCCTACCAATTTCTGTCATATTTGTTCGCACAAATTATAATATCTACTCGTTCCAATTGCTCCGCATGACGTAAAATTAGCGACAACTAAATTTCAAGTTTCAATAGAAAAAAATAGGTGGGAATGCAACATCAAGCAACTTTTTATTTTTCTGTAAAAGAAAACTATTGTGCGGCTTTGTCTGTCCGTCCGCAATTTATTTTGTCCGCACTTTTTCTGTTCAAACTTTTTCTGTCCTCCCTCAGATCTTAAAAACTACTGAGGCCAGGGGGCTGCAAATTGGTATGTTGATCATTCACCCTCCAATCATGAAAAATATTAAATTCCATCCCACTAGCCTCAGTAGTTTTGATTTTATTTAAGGTTAAAGTCAGCCATAATCGTGCTTCTGGCAATGATATAGGATAGGCCACCACCGGGCCGTGGTTAAGTTTCATGGGCCGCGGCTCATACAGCATTATACCGAGACCACCGAAAGATAGATCTATTGTCGGCGCCCTTGATTATATGCTGTAGCGCTGTACAGAAAACTCGATTGCGCCGAAGAAACTTCGGCGCATTTATTACTTGTTTTAAATGACTCAGGAATTTTTTATACGTTTAAAGCTACATTACTAATGTTTAAAAATGAACCATTAGTCTTAAGAGTGGGAAAAGTCAGTAACTTATCGTTTCCCCACCTAAACAACTACATTGCAAGTAAGGAAAATGGAGATTCACATAAATTTAACTAATACATGCTGTGAAGGAAATTATGAAAGAGCCCCTCGCCGAGAATTATGAAAAATATATAACTATGAAAGAGTTTAGGATAAACCTTAAAATGTCGAAAACAGCTAATGCAAATAAGGGGAACTTGTTCAAAAGTATATTATGATGTGCATGATAATCGAATGAAATCTAAAGCACTAACTTTATTTTCATCATTATTATAAAATTATATAAATGTGTTTCTTTTTCAAAATAGAGTTCGCATGAAAAGAAAATCCCTCTGCCTTTCCCATTTTATTCTGTACGCTTTTCCTTTATTTTACACAGCTTCCGTTTTTACCAGCCACCGGCACCAATACCGCACCTTCTTTGTGAGGTTGATGTTTGTAAATCATGTGAGATTTCCAGCTTATGAAATTTCCTTTTTTTTTTTTTTATTTACCTAATTCTATGAGTTTTAGATATTTTGCTGTCGATGCGAGGAAGAAATTGAATGTTTGGAGAGATTCTTCATAATAAAAAATTTTCTCTCTCTTTCAAAAAGTATTTACGGCAAAATGCGGTTGTGGATTAAGTTTATGGAAAATGATAATGTAACCAGTTAAAATAGTCCGGAACATTGCCTTCTGGAATTTTGTTCTTTTATTTCTTATCTTTGGTTTCATCAGGGCGTTCCATCTAGGTCTGTTTGTCTGTCTGTCTGTCTGCCTGTCTGTCCAAACGTCAAGATATGTATTATTATGCTATTTTTATTATTACTTATAAGGAGAGATCGTCTGCTTATTATTATTACCGGTATTGTTATGGAATATCAAATGTTTAGGACTGTGTTGATGATATAAAGTTTAAATATATCTTCAAATAACTGGAAATGAGACCTACATGCTATCTAATATGGCATATATATATATATATATATATATATATATATATATATATATATATATATATATATATATATATATATATATATATATATATATATATATATATATATATATATATATATATATATATATATATATATATATATATATATATATATATATATATTACGTTTTTCCTGGCGATTTAGTTTGAAATATTCTCTGTGAGACAGGTAGCAACAATTTAAGGTAATTTAGCCTTGTGATTCTGACTTCGTGGGTCCAGGAAAACATAAAATAGAGGAAAACAAAGGGGAATTTCATATGAGCTTAAGGCTCTTGTTACTGAGGAAGATATTACGTAAAACATGTGGGCAAACTTGCAGGAGTGTATTTACATAAATAACGTTAGTACGGGAAAGAGGAATGCTAGTAGATTATTGATCCTGAAGGGGATTCCTAAGGGATGAATGAGACGGGGATTCCAGACACAGTCCAAGAAGCTTCCACGATATAGGGTCCCTCTGAAATGAGAGATATGCACATTATACGCCAGAAATGAAAATAGACAAAAGAATAATGAATTCGAAGCTGCACTGAGGGTGCCAAGGAGCTTCGATGAATTAATGATAGCTTAGCACTGCCGACACTCGAGGAGCACGGACATTTGACAAGAGATTCGGTGATTACTGGCTCACAATTTAAGTAAATATTACAAGACTAAAGGGTGACTGAATGGAGGTCTTCCAGAGCACATTACCGTAAGGCAGGGATGACTTGCGACTTTCGATGGCGAGTTTCTCCACGTGTTAGGATGCAAGGGCTTCAGTAAAAGGGCAAGGCGATGGGGACTTCTCGAAACTCCAAGCAAATGGAGTCAGTCATCGGTTTTGCTAGCATCCAAGGGAACACGTGGGTGGTGGCCGGAGTTCACAGAGGGCAAGTATACTTTTAAAGGCCACGTGGTTTAGGAGCCAAGGGCATGGCCGAGATTCGGGGACTTCTTCTTCACTCCCTATCTTCCAGCGCGCGTGTGAGAGCCGAAGCCTCGTGGTTTTCTGCTTTTATCTCCTCCTATGGGCAGGGGGGCACGTCCAACACATAGGGGGAGTTGAGTCATGTTCAGCTGATGCCCGTAGGGGGAGTTTTGCCTTTAAGAAAACAACCAGACAGAAATCACTTTTGCCTCGAAGAAAAGATCTGCTTAAAGGGAGTGGCCTTAATCCGTTTTAAACCCTTGTATTCCGACCGTGCGAAGTCGATAGACAGATGTGTCTATCGATCGAGCAGCTTGCAGTAAATGAAAACAACAACAACAAAAAAGGGGGAGGCAATTTGCTAGCGAGTTCTTGCTAATCATAATACCTCCCCATACAAGATGATGTACACACCTTCTTCGGGTGTGTACATCGATATACAAGAATGAGCGGCAAATGCTTTACGTTACTCTACATACTGCCTTGCAATGAACTTTACTACTAAGGGCTTTATGAAACTGTGACATTACTTTTAATAACACACTGGGCCAAATTTCTTTAACAGGACGCAAGGTAATTTAAACACTTGCAAAAGAGTAATTACTTTAGATTTGGTTACACATTGATAACTTTATAAAGTGACTCAAACAATGTGAATTAATTAGGATTATAAGACCAAGTATATGAGGCTATAGCAAACAAATGAAAAGAAAGGTTATTGTTCAAGAATTAAAATACATGGTTCATTATTTTACATAAAATGCATGCGGTTAGTACAGTCTGCCTTGAAGAGGCTGTGTAAATGAAAAACAGCGTTTATTTTTTGTAAATGACGTCCCCTTTACGCAATATTGTAATGACTATACATATTCGCATTGGTAATTGCTTAGCTAATAGTTAAACGCAAGCTGATGGCCGGCCTGCACACAGGGATTTTGACAGTCGTATGCGGGTGAGAGCATTTGCGAGTTTTAATTCGCTAACCTTAAACTACGCTAATTTTATGCGTCCACTGCCTACACTCGCGTACTCAATGTTATGACGGGGTGAGCAGATAAAAGACGTGGGGTCTAGGACAAACAGAATTCTTAGAAGGAAGGGAGGGGGGAAAAGGAATAATAATAACAAAAGGAAAATTAACAAGATGTTACGAATGGAAACGTGACCGCATATGAAAGGCGGAACACGTCTCTCGGAGCTTACGAAAGGGGCATTTAAATCACAAGGGCAAGAGTCTATGACTCGCGATTCTTTAAAAAGAAAGATAAATAAATAGCTAAAAGAGAGCAAATGATATTGGCAGAAGAGCTAAGGGAAAAAGAGTGAGGGTTTTATTGTGTTAGGCGGGAATTTACCGTCCTTCACCTATAGATTACGGCCCGGACTATCACTTCAGTCCCGGGGCGAGAAAAGTGCACCCGAAGGGCGCGACTCCTTCAGGAAGAACTGACACGCACGCCTGGCGCCAAGTTATGGGCGCAAGGGCGTGCCACTTCTCACTCTGTTATTTTCAATGATTTATACATTGTGTGGGGGATGGTATCCCATACTTAATTGCCTCTTGTAGTGATAATTTAAGGAAAGATTAATAGAGGATGGTAAGAGATAGAAGTTCCTGAGGAACGGAATAAGATAGCGGAGGGTCTGACATCCCCTTCTGGATTAGAGGTGCCAAGACTTACGAAAAATGAAATGGTGGCACAGGTGCCAGGGGAGCTCTAGAGCTCTTTGTCACTACCTGGAATTTCCCACGCCCATGGTAATTTTGCCTCAAACCTTTCTTAATGGGACATTTGTCCTTGGCCGGGGAAGCGGAGGGCCCGAGACCGAAGGGCGGCACGGAGTGCCACCTGGGCCTGCTGCTGCGACAGCTGACGCAGGAGTTTTCCGTGCTGGTTCTACCATGATCCGTCGCAGCTCTTGTAGTTCATCGGCCAAGGGAGAGATGGCAGAATCCTGACTTGCAATTGCGTCGGCGACGAACTGAGGCAAAGAGGAGGCGGGCGGGGGCGGCGTGAGCGGCTCGCAGGTAACGATGACCAGCTAAGGCACGGGTTGCGAGGCCACACCTGCAGGTGAGCTTCCGCTGTGGTCGAGAGAAACCGGCTCTCTTACCGATGCTGGTAGCGGTGCCAGGCCGGGGGAAGAGAGGGGGTCCTGAGTTGGATCCCGTGAATGGAGATCAGAGTAGTGCTCTGGCGCTGGCACTAGGGCAGAGTTAGGCACTATCAGAGGTTTCTTGGGCTCATCGGTCAGGACGGACGAAGCTTGGCACTGCTCGGGGCATGCAAGTGGCACCGGCAGGAATTTGGCATCTCCAGAAGGGAGATCTGATTGGGGCCCTGGCACTGGCACTGAGGCAGGGCCGGGCACTGGAATTGGATCGGGAGCCGATTGAGGGGGCCACTGTACATCGTACTCAGGTGGCACTGGTAGGGACTGCAAGTCCTCCTGGTACCCAGGGGGTGCCAGTCTTGACTGAGGGAGAAGCGGGGGAGGATTACTTGCACCCGAGGAATGATTCGGGGAATGTGGACCCCTAGATTGTCGTGATTTCTGTGGGGACTGAAAGTCCTGTCCCAGGATGATGTCATAGCCTCCGGGGAGATGGCTTGCTACTGCAAGATTTCAAATTTTGGATTGGTGAAGTCTTGTGACTCTCAATTGGACCGTAGGAAGTATCATTTTAAATTGATTTATTCCCTCGATCGTGAGGAGTTTTCATATATTGACGATAGCTCCGTAGGGAACTCTGTCCCTTCGGATGAGGGAGATTTGCGCGCCCGAGTCCTCGAATGCAGTGACTCGGCGCACGGGGTGGCTACCTCGTGGAGGAGTCACGTATACGGGCCCTTCGGCGGGAGGGCCTAATGACTTGGGATCTGTGACGGCCAAGGCGACGGTGGGAGTATTTGATTTATTATTGCTTGGGCATTTCGCCCATGCGGGAGAATGGCCATAAACCTTGCACGTCGTGCAAAAGGTCTGGCTGAAGTCTTTCCGCGCTGCCCCTGTGGAGGGCGCAGCCGAGTTATTGGGCAGTTTTCTGGGAGAGAGAGGCGCCGGTTTCTTGCTCCGGCACTGTTCGGAGGAATGCCCCGTTTTCTTGCAATAATGGCAAGTTAGGGGTTTGCCCGAGTTCCCATTCTTGTGGGAATTTGATCCTCCGAGGAGGGACGGGGGATTTATCTTCCGTCCCCATAGATCCTTCTTGAGGGTGGTGAGTTTCCCACATGTCTGCTATTCGGCAACACTCAGTGGGTGTTGCTGGGGCTTTTTCCACTATATGAGTGGCGAGGGCAGGAGCGGCGTAGCGCAGGAAATGCTCGAACTTAAACTGCTCGAGTACCTCGGCGGTACTTGTGGCTCCTTCGGAATCGAGCCATTTTGTTAATGCCTGCTCCGAATGGTACGGCCAATCGGACCAAGTCTGGCCTGCTTCTCTTGGCTGCTCTCTCCAACGTCTCCTCCACCGCTCGGGGGTAATCTCGTACGCCTTCGTAACTGCTTGGCGTACGGCTTCCCAGTTTCCCCTATCTTCTGCTGAAAGGGCGTGGTAGGCAACGAGGGCCTTTCTGCCCAGGAATTTAGTGAGAACAAGGGAGAGTTCCGCGGGGGAGAGATTGCAGCACTCCAGGACTTGTTCGGCCCTTTCAAGCCATACTTCAGGCTCGGACTCCGTCCATTTTGGCATGAACGAGTGAGCTTGGCTGAGGGCACTCATTCCCGCTGCAGGGGGTGGGGGGGGTGGCGTGCTGTCGTTCTAGTATCTGGAGCTCATGGGCGCGCTGTCGCTCTCGATCTTCCCATTCTCGTTCCTCTCTTTTCTCTTGGGAATTCTTTCTCTCTCTCTCTCCTTCTCTTGGGCTATTCTTTCTCTCTCTCTCTCCTGCTCTTGGGCAATTCTTTCTCTCTGTCTCTCTCTTCACGTTCTCTCTCTCTCTCCGCCTCTTGGGCAATTCTTTCTCTCTCTCTCTCTCCACGTTCTTTCTCTTTCTCCGCCTCTTGGGCAATTCTTTCTCTCTCTCTCTCCTCCCTGGCATCGTTCACTCGCTCTTGAACCCATTCTCTCAGATCTTGCCCCAACAGTCCCATGTCCTTCCCAGCGGACATGTAGAATTTGAAATCCTCGTTTTGTTGGGCTCTTGTATTAGCCATCTTGAAATAATGGTTATATGGTATGTCTGAAAAGACTCAATTGCAGGAATCTGAAACACTCAATTGTTCAGACTGCAGGAGAATGGATCTGTCTGAATAAGACAGTTGATTAGCAAGGCTGAGGAGACTTTTGTTAAAATTTGATATGTCTTGGAAAGACGTGGTTGTTCGTGGCGAACGAATCTTAATATGCGTCTCAGAAGACGTAGTTGGATTTTGTCACGCTCGGACTTGGCCGGCTGTAGTGTGAGATTAAGGAGTTGCTCTAACGAACTAGAGGGATCAGTCCCGTAAGGGCTTAGATGAGTGTGAAATACACTAATATAATGTGTCAAAAGGACTTGATTTTGGGTTTCCCGCAGGAATTAGGAATTCTCGCCTCTCGTGACGTAAAATTTTTTTATGAGTCTCTTAGGACTTGGCATTGTGGAATTTGGAGGAATTCTTGCCACTTGCGACATAGAATTTTATTTGGAGGAATTCTCGCCTCGTGCAAGGTACAAATTTTTTTTTTTAGGAGTTTCTTAGGACTTGGAATTTTGGTTGAGTTCTTGCCACGTGCGACGTAGAATTTTATTTGGCTTGCCCGTGGGACTTGGGAATTTTTGGTTGAGGAATTCTCGCCACGTGCGACGTAGAATTTTATTAGGAGTCTCGGAGGACTGGGAATTTTTTTTGGTTGAGGAATTCTCGCCAAGTGCAACGTAGAATTTTATTTGGGTTGCCCGTGGGACTTGGGAATTTTTGGTTGAGGAATTCTTGCCACGTGCGATGTAGAATTTTATTAGGAGTCTCTGAGGACTGGGAATTTTTTTGGGTTGAGGAATTCTTGCCATGTGCAACGTAGAATTTTAGTAGGAGTCTCTGAGTACTTGGAAATACGATTTGTCCCTTAGGACTTAGAAATTACTAACAGGAAAAACCCAAAGAAAAATGTTTGCCGAGAAATGAACGGGAAAAAAAATGCTACACACGCGGGCATGGGAGGGGGTGAGGGGGTGCAAGACGTCTGACCAACACCTGAGTTATTTTTAGATTCTGTGTGAATGGACCCGTCTATTTATAGACCGTCTGGGATTCCGGGGAATTTCCCGGGATGAGAGGATAACCGTAAAACGACCTAGTAATTTTCCCTATAAGTGGAGTTTAAATTTTGCTTTCCTAACACCTAACTCGAATTCTAACTACACTGAGAGAATTTCAGCAATGCAAGCTGACTTCATCTTGTCCCACGTGGGAATTTATTCGCGCCAATATAATAATTCGCTAATCCGAAATGTGAAGTAAAATTTATCACAGAGGAATTCCTTTCGCACTATTCCTCGAAGCAAAAGATATGGCAAAGATTTTAACACAGAGGAATTTCGCACTATTCCTCGAAGCAACGGATGGTTAGCACTGGTTATTTCCTAACTACCTATCCTGAAAGGCATGCATTAATGAATCTAATACGGCAGTTCTTTTCTCTCAGTGAATACATGCGTCCCTATTTCTAATTCCTAGGAACAGTCACGATTGTAAAAAGGTTTTGCTAAGATAAACACATTACTTACGTGGAATTTGGTAATAGCTGATCTGGCAAGTTGCAAATGCAATAAAGCAACACTAGGGGAACTGCAACTGCAAAATGAGATCCTGGCAAGGTCGCCACTTTTACGTTTTTCCTGGCGATTTAGTTTGAAATATTCTCTGTGAGACAGGTAGCAACAATTTAAGGTAATTTAGCCTTGTGATTCTGACTTCGTGGGTCCAGGAAAACATAAAAAAGAGGAAAACAAAGGGGAATTTCATATGAGCTTAAGGCTCTTGTTACTGAGGAAGATATTATGTAAAACACGTGGGCAAACTTGCAGGAGTGTATTTACATAAATAACGTTAGTATGGGAAAGAGGAATGCTAGTAGATTATTGATCCTGAAGGGGATTCCTAAGGGATGAATGAAACTGGGGGATTCCAGACACAGGCCAAGAAGCTTCCACGATAAAGGGTCCCTCTGAAATGAGAGATATGCAAATTATACGCCAGAAATGAAAATAGACAAAAGAATAATGAATTCGAAGCTGCACTGAGGGTGCCAAGGGGCTTCGATGAATTAATGATAGCTTAGCACTGCCGACACTCGAGGAGCACGGACATTTGACAAGAGATTCGGTGATTACTGGCTCACAATTTAAGTAAATATTACAAGACAAAAGCGTGACTGAATGGAGGTCTTCCAGAGCACATTACCATAAGGCAGAGATGACTTGCGACTTCCGATGGCGAGTTTCTCCACGTGTTAGGATGCAAGGGCTTCAGTAAAAGGGCAAGGCGATGGGGACTTCTCGAAACTCCAAGCAAATGGAGTCAGTCATCGGTCTGGCTAGCATCCAAGGGAACACGTGGGTGGTGGCCGGAGTTCACAGAGGGAAAGTATACTTTTAAAGGCCACGTGGTTTAGGAGCCAAGGGCATGGCCGAGATTCGGGGACTTCTTCACTCCCTATCTTCCAGCGCGCGTGTGAGAGCCGAAGCCTCGTGGTTTTCTGCTTTTATCTCCTCCTATGGGCAGGGGGCACGTCCAACACATAGGGGAGTTGAGTCATGTTCAGCTGATGCCGCAGGGGGCGTTTTGCCTGTAAGAAAACGACCAGACAGAAATTAACTTTTGCCTCGAAGAAAGATCTGCTTAAAGGGAGTGGCCTTAATCCGTTTTAAACCCTTGTATTCTGACCGTGCGAAGTCGATAGACAGATGTGTCTATCGATCGAGCAGCTTGCAGTAAATGAAAACAACAACAACAAAAAAGGGGGAGGCAATTTGCTAGCAAGTTCTTGCTAATCATAATAATAATAATATATATATATATATATATATATATATATATATATATATATATATATATATATATATATATATATATATATATATATATATATATATATATATATATATATATATATATATATATATATATATATATATATATATATATATATATATATATATATATATATATATATATATATATATATATATAAATTATATGTCACATCACCGTGATTCATATACAATCAGTAAGCTACAAACGTCCTTTAATATCCAATTCGCTCTACCTCGGAAATGATATATTTTCTTATATGTTACCGAAGGGGAATTTTTTAGTTGATAATAAGTTCGTCATCCCGTGGGCTCGAACCAACGAAGGACAAGAACTCAGGACTACAGTGGACGCCTTAACCCACACAGCCAGCAAGTGAGGTATAAGTGGATATCGGCTCCCATCTACAAATCTCAGTTGAACTCAGGTGTTTGTATTTAGAGTTGATATCCACCCACGGGACAACGAACTTATTATCAACTAAAAAAGTCTCCTTCGGTAACATATATGAAAATATATTATTTCCGAGGTCGACCAAATTGAATATTAAAGGACGTTTGTAGCTTACTGACTGTATATGAATCACGGTGATGTGATAAAAAGTCATAATATGGCTGTGTGCGACAACGCACTACATGGTCAACATGGCAGAGTTGGGTGGATATCGAGTCTGTGTCGTGGGATCGAGACTCGGCAGTGCCCGTCCATTTATCACTTATAAATTCCCCTTCGGTGATAATTCCCCATCGGGGATATTCCCGAGGTAGCGTGGATTTGATATTAAGCGACATTTGTAGCTTCATGATTGTATATATATATATATATATATATATATATATATATATATATATATATATATATATATATATATATATATATATATATATATATATATATATATATATATATATATATATATATATATATATATATATATGTGTGTATATATATATATTATATATATATATATATATATATATATATATATATATATATATATATATATATATATATATATATATATATATATATATATATATATATATATATATATATATATATATATAATATATATATATACATGTAATAATTATCAAATTAGTATTTAACGCAGGTATTGGTTTCACCTCTAATTTCTCATCTAGTATAAAATTAAATAAAAAAGTGTTAGTTACTTTGATAAATCTCTCCTCGAAAGCATTATTCTACACTTTAAGGAATAACTAATGAGAAATATTTTTTTTTACTTTATTTTCAAGGTAAATAATTTATCTACTCTTACATGAAATATGGAAGGTGCATCAAATAAAAAAAATCACCTCTATCATTTATGTAATAAGGGAAACTCCTTAATTTAGTAAATTCTCTCTCGTTGTCTCCTTCGTCTGTTGCTCATTATGCAACAAAAGACCAAACCTAGAAAGACTTCATTAAAGTAAGAAGATTACGCAGCTCTCCTTTTTAATTATGCACATTGTTATGCTCGCCCACATTTCTCTCCGTATTTCAGAGTGATAAAAGCACTGCAGCATTTGTGTATTAAGAGGGTCCAGGCAGAATTCAAACATTTCATTTAATTGCACATGAGGCATAGTACCTACTATCTCTCTGGGTAATTTCACTGTATGTGGACGAGTTTTGTCTTACATGGTTCTTAGAATTTTTAAACTAAGATTTTATTTCACGATCATTTCAGAGTAGAAATAATGATAATGATATTATTAATGATAATAAGTTAGGGACATACTGAGTCTACATACCGTCTGTTATCCCAAAAAACATATCCATTCTGTTTAATCACAATGATTTCTTGTTATACTTTCAGTGTAATATTCCTTACCAATAGTGTACATATATTCTTTTGGACAAAGGTATAGTTATTTAACGAGTTGCATAACTTTCCAGCATGGAATGCCTATTATTAGAAAAAAAACTGAAATGGTTACAAGAAGAAGTAGCCATTTAAAAAGAGAAATTAACAAAATATAAATGTACGTTGCACGGTGGTGAAGGTGATGATAATGATTTTGATAATGATGCTGTAAGTAAACGATAGTTCATATGGGTCATGGAGATTCAGAATAGGATAATAACGTCTTCCAGTCTCATGA
>JANJGK010000003.1:23464838-23484838 GCA_039081455.1 Macrobrachium rosenbergii | reverse complement strand
CAAAATACAGTATATTCACTCCCTGCTTTACCATGTCATCATGACTACTGTTCACCATCACTCAGTCAGCTTAGGCATCGCAGGCCTAGTCCTGACTCCAGATTCAACAATTCCAGGATGAGGAGGCGGCAGGACAGAGAGCGCTAGAATTCAATGATAAACAAATAATTGCTGCCAAGCAAAATATACAACACTTTCTTGATACTTAAAGCTATAAGTTACAGCCATAAGCTGATCATTAACATCAGTTGAAGAGACTGTAATGTTACATTGTTGAAGAATTTGCAAGAAAAAAACACAATTAAATGATTAGATATACACTTGCCTCTTTCACTCCATCACCTCTCACCCCAATCCCAAGCTACTCCAACCTCCTTTAAACAAGCACACTTGCCTGAGAGCAGAGTTGATGATAATCGGTTATTATAAAAATTCACCTCACCAACACATGAAACTTTGAAATACATATATTTCTAGAACATTTTCTGCTCAGAATTGCTTTTTCTTTCATTTCCAGAAATATTTGCATAAACTCGTGTTACACTGTATATATTGTTACATTCTGAGGCCGGCTGGAAGAATGAAAATGGATTTTTTTAGTAACTGCCTTAAAGGCCAACACAGAACTCAGAATGTAAGTGATAAATGTAATGAATAAACTGACTTACCTTGATATCACATCTAAGTAAACAGAGAAGTGGAGGTTGCCTTGGTAAATTATAACCAGTAAATACTTTAAACTGAATTTATTTACAAATGAAGCAATCAGGAAATTAGTATGAAAGGGGTGATTGAGCAGTGAGCAAGCACGTACAATGTGCAATGAAAGCTAGACAATATGTAGCAAATCACTGAATCAGAAAAGGCTACAGCCCTGAAATAGTTCAACACTAATAACTTTACTGCAGACTGGCAGTAGACTGCAAATTCCAGATGTACCTTATTTCATCTGTGGATGGAGCTCATGTGCAAAAGACGAATTTCGGCCACAAGAGTCTCACCGCACCAACTTGATACGTTTGTATTCTGTGACGGAGTGCGTGTGAGTGGCTAGGTTGCAAGGCGTCTCATTCGATTTTTTGGGTTGGGCACAGGACATCAGTAAATCTGAAATAGCAATCAACAGCCAGCCAAAGTTGGAACAGAAATGGGTCTCATAGATAAGTCTCTTAAGGGTCAGCATAGCAGCCCACTTATGGCCCTGACTGGTCTTTTTGTCCCTAACGGCTTTCTACCCCACCAAACATGGTACAATGCTGGGGTTAAGAGGTCGGTAGGGTTCCCCTCAAATCAGGTGATATGTAGGGTAGGCCTACATAAGTTCAACCCCACCCCCTAGTGGAGTCTCCTCCAGCCACCATTAACTTTGATTTCCTAGCTAATGGGCTGAAGGGACGAATTTTATAAATATGTGAATATATATATATACTATACACACACACACACACACACACACACACACACATATATATATATATATATATATATATATATATATATATATATATATATATATATATATATATATATATATATATATATATATATATATATATATATATATATATATATATATATATATATATATATATATATATATATATATATATATATATATATATATATATATATATATATATATATATATATATATATATATATATATATATATATATATATATATATATATATATATATATATATATATTATAAGACTCACCACAGGACTGAACTTCGGTCTTTGGAGTGAGAGTCCAAGGCATTGGTAATTTGAATGCAAAGGTCATAAAAGGAGTTGGAACCTAAGTACTGTGTAACTGAGGTTTTTCCTGGGCAGGTGACTAAGACCTAACACACCAGCGAATTTTACCAAACTCCTCAACCCATCAGCACTCGAATTACTAACATTTCATTCGACTTACCCCTTTCACTGTAAGATATGATGGAAAACACATGGGAAAGTGTTTCACAGAAATAAATTTCTGCCTCACCACGGGACCAAACCCTCATTTTTCGAGTGAGAGTCCCGGGCATTAGCAATTCGGATGCAAAGGTCATAAAAGGAGTTAAAACCTAAGTACTGCATACCTGAGGGTTTTCCCGGGCAGGCGACTAAAGCCTAATATACCAACGAATTTTACCCAACTCCCAGACCCATCAGCGCTCAAATTGCTAACATTTCATTCGACTTACCCCTTTCACTGTAAGATATGATGGAAATGAACACAAGGAAACGTGTTTCACAGAAATAAATTTCTGACTCATGTCTGGACCGAACCCCGGTCTTTCGAGTGCCATAAATTGCATCCCATTCTATGAACCAGAATGCGTATATTGGTACTAACAGTAAAGGTTATGTGCGATAGGTCAGCAATGTAATTGTGACCCTAATTAGCAGATAAGTATAAAGAAATAGCTTTTCATACTCATTATGAAATGACAGTCGAACGCGTTTCACGCTAAAGTTAACTAAAATTCGTTTTAGATGACAAGTGGAGCACATATATCTCCGTCCATGAGCATTCGTTGACCTGTGGAATTGTGTCATGTAACTGATGAATGTGAGTATTGTTCTAACGAAAATTTTAATTTCCGGCGCAGACTTAGAACAGCACAAGCTGAATATTTACTAAGCCAATGTAATCAAGCAAGAGATTATCCTGTCTGGGTAAAGAGTTTTTTCCATGTAAGAATACTAACCTAGTAGTAGTTCTCTGTCTGTCTGTCTGTCTCTCTCTTTCATATGTTCTGGTCTGAGGGAAAAGATACAACAATAAAAAAAAATATATATATAAAATTGCTAGTTTTAACGTTAATTTTTATCAACGTAGTAGAATAATTTACCAAGGGATCCAGAGCCGATGAAACACGGTTTTTCGGCAATACCTTTTTTATCAAAACATCGGATAAAGGTGAAAGTTGGCAAGTGTATATTTTAAAATCCTACCTAATTTTTGCAAGTATTATTTAGTACCCAAGTTCAATAGCTCTGGTACTTATCAGGGTAAAAGTGTGTTTCCTTTGCCAGAGCCATCAAAACCGCGGGTAAGGGTTTTGAACACAATAATGAAAATTGTAGTTTTTAATTTTCGTTTTCGCCTGAGTCATTTTAATGATTGTAAATTTGTTTGTCTTTCTAGCCTTGAAAATGGGACCTTGTGGTCCAGAAACGTCGGCAGTTTTAATAAAGTCATGATATCAACATGCCTGTCCCTCTCCTACTTCGTAGATATAATATATATATATATATATATATATATATATATATATATATATATATATATATATATATATATATATATATATATATATATATATATATATATATATATATATATATGACCCCGACCTCTTATCGGGTTGACTTACACTGGTCCGGCTGCAGTACTGTGGGTCATGCTTAAATAAGACACGGGGGGTAAATTTAACAATGATCTGTATTATCTAAAACTTACACAGGGGCCCAAGTATCTAAGCAAACTAAAATTTTCCGTAAAACCGAGAGAGAGAGAGAGGCTGAGGGGGAACCCGGCGGATGCAGCGAGGGAAAGTACGTCTTTCCCCTAACCTCGACAAAAACGCTCTGCCCCAAAGGGACGCCTTTTTGGGCATCTTCCTCCCACCTTGTAATACCTCACAACCCCCGATTTCTTCTCTACTGGACACGATTGGCCCTGGTACTTCTCCTTAGGCCTATCAGCCAATCGGTGCCAGGTAAGGTGACGCTAAATCCCAACGAACTTTAGGGGGGGGGGGGTTCTGGGGGAGGAAGGTTTCCTGTGCCTGAGAGAAGATGACCGTTGACCCATCCTGTAATGGCGTCCTACGACTGCATCAGGATTCCGGGGAATTTTCACAAAGACTGAGAAGGGCTTACCACTCCCCTCCCAAGTCCTTTGCGTCCCCACAAAGATGCGTCTACCCCTCCGCACCCGATCCCGTCACGAGCCTCGTCCCTCACGGTTACTGACTTAACTAATTAAAATTAACTATCTCTAAGGGGGCCAGCTGACGCGTGTACAAACCAAAATTACAAGTGAATGGAACACATCTTACAACCAACACACAAAAAAATTGTATATTATTTTTATCTTTTACTTACTCATTTATTTATTTATGTATGTTTATTATTTATTTTTCTACGAAATCTCCCAACAAACCTTACCCTTTCCTGGAAACAGATCAATACCTCAACATAAAAAATGGTGGCCATCACATTTTTAATCACATTGCATCCCGCGAATGTACAAAGTGTTCCTGAAAGAAGTGAACACAACAAAACAATAATTTGGCAATTTAGACACAAAACATAATAAAAAGCAGTGAAATTTTTAACAAAGCAAAAAAAAAAAAAAACATAATTTCATGGTAACAATTCACCTTTAAGGCAACTACACAAAACAATAATAAAAAAAAAGAAATCTTATAAAAATGCGACATTTAGGTTGGTATACTATTAAACACAAAATAAGGAACAATGACAACAAAAAATAAAAGCATAACAAGGAACGTCTCTACAACGAAATTAATACAACCATAATTAAAAAAACTAGACACTGAAATATGACACACAGAAAATGATGTTGACACTCAAAATAATTGAAAAATCAAAAACATAAAACAAGAACATCATAACATTAAAACTCTTCGTATATCTCTGATTCCAAGGTAAGGACATGGGACGACAATTACAAATTTTGATCACTGACCCTGCTCATTCACTTTGCAATAGCATTCACTTTTGGCACGGACTCGTAAGCACGCTCCTGCGCGGTCAGCATGGCCCCACCTGCGCGCTTGCGGGTTCCACTGGCTCTTCTCCCAAATACCCAGCCAGTCCCGGGTAGGGAGGTACTGGTTTGTTGGTGTGGAACATTAGGCTGTCCTCAAGCACTGCACGCAGGTGTGACAGGTGTTGCTCGCTTACAGCCCCGGTGCGGATGTGCTGAATAACTGCAGTGGTGTGTTTGATCTCTTTCACACGATATGGTCCCATATAGGCCGGTTCGAGCTTGTGCTTCGACAGTTGCTGTCTCCTCAGGTAGATTCTATCCCCTACCTGGATTGGGGAATCATGTGTGCGGAAGCGTTTATCGTACCACACCCGATACTTTTCATTGGCCCTCTACAGCAGTCGCTGGGTAGTTTGGAACACTCGTCGGGTCATGTTACAAAACCCACCCGGTACTGTTCTACTGTATAGAGTGGGATCTGTTGGGGGCCAAAGACCATCGAGTACGGTAATCGAATATCCTGCCCGAACATCAGGAAGTAAGGGGTGTCCCAAATCGAGCTGTTATAAGCGGTGTTAATAGCCAGCTCAGCCGTCTGCAGCAGAGACGGCCACGAAGTCAGGTGATCCTCAATTAGATATCTTAAGATATTGATCACTTCACGATTATGGGACTCAACTAGCCCATTGGCTGACGGCCGATAAGCCGCGATGGTGGCATGCCTTATTTGCATTAGAGTCGTAAACTCATGGAACACCTCATTGATGAATTCGCGTCCATTGTCACTGACCAACGTCCTGGGACACCCGAACCGACACACAAGGGAACATAATGCTTTGGCCACTTCATCTGCCATCTTATTTTCCATCGCACACACGTGTGTGAAACGTGTGAACGCATCCCCGAACACACAAACGTATTTGGGTTGTTCTTGCCCAGAAGGCAGTGGTCCAACCACATCCATATGCACAACATCCCATTTCACAGGTACCACAGGCCACAATCGGGCCTTCGGTACCGCACGTCTGTGACTTTTCATTGTATTACACGCACGACAACTTCTTACAAATCTAGTTACGTCCTCACACATGCTAACCCAAAAGAAGTGCTCACGGGCTCTTCTAAGAGATCTCTCTATACCTACATGCCCAGCATAAGGGCTTACATGGATCATATGTATGGCTCTCTTTATTAAAGCTTGAGGAAGGACGATTCGGGCTTGGATATCACCGGGCCTTTTCTCATATCTGCAAAACAAGACGTCTCCTTCAATGAAGAACACATCCTTCCGCAAATGCACAGAACTCGGGAATTTGCTGCTCTCACCTCTCACACAGGCCTTGATTTGGTTAATCCAGGCTTCAGAACCCTGACTCTCAACCAGCTCTCACACACTCCACCCACAAAAATCAACCACACTTTCATTCTCTGGGCATTTACTCTGAACTCCCCCAGTCAGAGTTCCACCTGCATTCACCCTGCTGCCACCCTGGCCGCTCCCACTCGTCTGTGAGTGCCCACGAGATTCCGGTTTTCTATGCTCCGTGCTCCCATCTGATTGACTGTCACTGTTAGCATTTGTTGTAATACTGCTGGCACCAGTGCCGGCACCACCGGTGCCACCCACGTTACGAGGTTTCTTTTGTCGTTCTTTCATGCGCTTTGCAGCGCGTGTTGTTACTCCTATGACGTTCCTGGAGAGAGCATCCGCCACCCTATTACTTTTGCCTGGAATATGCTCTATTTTTAGGATATCAAACTCTAAAATTCGCTTGATCCAATGAGCTTGCCGATTAGAAATTTCGCTCTTCTTAAATAGGTGCATTAGCGGTCTGTGATCTGTGAAAATCTTCACTTTATGTCCCAATAAAAAATAGCGGTGTCTCTCCAGCAACCACAGGACTGCCAAAGCCTCTCTATTGTAAGTACTATAATTCCTCTCTGCCCCTTTTGATGCTTGTGATGCAAAACAAACTGGTCTGTCATTACCTTCATCGTCTATCTGAGATATTACTCCTCCGATTGCGATATCACTCGCATCTGTAGTCACAATAAAGGGTCGATCGAACCTCTGATAAGCCAAGAGTTTGTCGCTCAGAAGGGCATCTTTTAATTTCTGAAAAGCATCTTGTTCCTTCTCACCCCACTGGAAATCAGGTCGCTTCCTTAATGTATCTAACGGTCTCGCTATCTGGCCAAACTTCTTAATGAATTTACGGTAATATCCCGCAAGTCCAAGGAAGCTGGCTACGTCCTTCGCATGTTTAGCCTGTGGAAATTCTTTAATTGCTAAACCTTATCAGCACAAGGCTTAAGGCCTTCTGAAGTTATGATGTGCCCAAGAAATTCCACTTTGGCCTGAAAAAATTGACATTTATCTAGGTTAATTTTCATGCCATGACACCTTAACGCTTCTAAAACCTCTAACAAGTTGGCCATATGCTCCTCTACTGTGGCAACGATTACAATGATATTGTCCAGATATACAAAAACTCCACGGCCTAATATGGAAGCTAAAACTGACATCATTACTCGAGAAAAATGAGCCGGAGCATTCTTTAATCCAAAAGGAAGGAAATTATATTCAAATAGCCATTTATTCGCTATAAAGGCCGTTTTCTCTTTACTCTCGTCATCTAAGGGAATTTGATGGTAGCCCGACTTGAGATCCAGCATGGTGAAAAATTTACTCTCCCTTACTTTAAGCAAAAGTTCTTCGATTGAGGGCAATGGATAAGCATTATCTTTCGTAATGGCATTCAGTCGCCTATAATCAACACACAACCTGAGAGAGCCATCTTTCTTCATAACTAAAATGATTGGAGAACCCCAAGGAGATTCGCTTTCTTGAATAATACCCTGATCTTGCAATTGATTGATTGTTTCATTGATTACTTGTTTGTGCCATGCAGGAGTTCTAAAAGGCTTTGTGCGAATGGGGGGATGATCTCCCGTCTCTATTCTAGAGGGTAACTTATTAATTCTCCCGGGGGCTTGTCTCCAGTTGCAATCACATCTTGGTATTCCCCAATTATGTCCCCTACACATCTGCAGTAATTTAAAGGTGTTGCTTTGGCAGCTGTTTGCAGTAGCCTTCTAAGCCATGGTTCGCCGCGACTTTGACTCTGTGTAGTCAGGGCCGACACTGCGTTATCGGCTGTTACAAGGGTGCATACTTCTAAATCACAAAGAGACTCACTACTTAATTCTAACCTACTACTATTTACATTAATAAAAGGTACATTTGCCTTCCCGTCGACGATGGTAGCGACTCCTGGCAGCATGAAGTCTGCCCACTTTTTATGGGGATTAATATATATGAGTGTACCTTCTTCTAACTTTCGTGCTGGGACGACAGGAAGGGAATAGAGATGGGAGGGAGGAATAACCTCCCCCAACTCCCGGCTAGCAGGTACCACTCCTGTGTCCCCCTTAAATGCCCGGGCCACCTTGACACACTGTCTCCTCTCACCCAAGACGGAAAGTTTTTGGTACTGCCCTGTTCCCACCGGCATCAACACTTCCACTCCCCCTCTGTCGACCCCATAGAGAGCCACCTTGTGCTCTCGCACGAAGCCAATTCCCAGAATAATGGGAATTCCTTCCATGTGAGTCATCGGTACAATATGAGATTTGTGAGTCAAGACTCGGCCACCTAGGGAAATCTACTGGTTGACAATGCGCTGGATCCTTATCTGATGGCCACTCGCAGTGTTTAACAACAGACATCCCTTTAACACCATAATAGCGCCTGTCACTAAGCGTTTCTCGATCAGGGACACACAAGCTCCGCTGTCCAACAAGGCATGGTATGTCCCCATTCCAATCCCCACTTCAAGAACAGGAACTGAATCCCCTCTCTTACGAGAGGGAGAAGGGGTGGGGGACGTTTGCTCTGTTCCCTCCACAGGTACACACACCCCTTGGGCAGAGGGAGCTCTCACTGGCAGGGGAAGACTCCCACCTACACGCTGGCCAGGGGTGGCACTATTCCCACTAGGCCTTCTTCTTGTTTTGCGGTCCCCGCCGCAACTGGCCCTTGGGGTACCGAAGGGAGGAGGCATGCGAGTACACTTCCTCCTCTCCTTCCCCGGCGCGTTCCCCTTCCTCTCGGGGGAGGGAGCGCGCCGTTTGAAGCGACGCCGTTTTTTGAACACTCACTGACTAGGTGGTCAGTGGCACTACATCGGAAACAATGCTTTTGACCATACAAGGGGCATTGGGCATGTATGTGGCCCTTTTTCCCGCACTGCCAGCAGAGTCTCCCTGCTGCACCCACGCTACCCCTTCCATGGTCCCCCTTGGTCGCTTGGCACTGGGGCCAACTCCGCTCGGGTTGGTTGGGGCTGGAAGAGTGCGCTTTTGTGTCACGGACTGGTTGGCGGAGGCGACGATGGGTGGGGGATAGGACAATGCCATCTTCTCTGCTTGCAGCCGCCTCTCAGTCTCTAATGCCAACTTGGCTGCGTCAACCATAGTCTCCAAGGGCTTCCCAGAGCTGATCAGCAGCGCAGCTACTGAGGGGGGGAGAGTTGTCAACAACATCTGTCTGCAGAATTTCTCACTGCCCTCCTATGTTTGCTCTGCGTCCAAGGCCAAACTTTCATAGTCGGCCGACAGTCTGGCAATGTACTCGGCGATGCCCTCCTCCGCTCGTAATGCTGGAGAATAGTGGACCCATAGTGCTCGCCGGATCTCTTCTTGAAGTGTGAAGCGTGTTATCAGGCCTCGTCTGAACGATGGCCAATCTTTAGGTCTGTTTTTCCATGACCTTAGCATCCTGGCTGTGTACCCGGTCATCTTCGCGATGGTTTGTGCAATTTTCTGGGCATCTGTCCAATCGCTAGTGGCCTCTTCGACACTGTTAACGAAGGCTTCGATTGACATGGAGCCCTCTTTTGACCTCGAGTCATCAAAGTCGAGGATGTGCGATGCTGGCAGGGGAAGTTTCATCACCACATTGCGAGGCACCACGCCAGCCGGCGCCGGAGGTTGCATTGCAATCCCAGAGGGAGTGGGAACAACCATTACATTCCCGCTGCTAAAGTTCCCCGCTGACGTAGAACCATTATTTGTACTATCGCTGTTCGGAATTCCCGACGGCGTACTATTGTTCATTTCACTCACGTTCATCGGGTTCCCAACCCCTTGCCGACTCCGCTTCAGGAATGCCCTAAAAAAGGCAAGGTCACTTGCTACGTCCATTTCACTATTCTCCCCAACCCTCCTCGGACTAACTTCTACTGCCCTACCGTCTCTCTCGTCTTGTTCGTCGCTGTTCGCCCTGTGGAATCTCATGCTTCTTGTATTATACAACATTGTTCTCAATTTAATATAACTCCTCAGTTATTGAATTAGCACGATCGCAGACCCACAGTTCGCTATATTTACTATTAATTAGCGCTTTGCAGCAGGACCCCACACCTAACACCAGAAACTGACCCCGGCCTCTCATCGGGTTGACTTACACTGGTCCGGCTGCAGTACTGTGGGACATGCTTAAACAAGACACAGGGGGGTAAATTTAACAATGATCTGTATTATCTAAAACTTACACAAGGGACCAAGCATCTAAGCAAACTAAAATTTACCATAAAACCGAGAGAGAGAGAGGCTGGGGGGGAACCCGGCGGATGCAGCGAGGGAAAGTACGTCTTTCCCCTAACCTCGACAAAAACGCCTTTTTGGGCATCTTCCTCCCACCTTGCAATACCTCACAACCCCCGATTTCTTCTCTACTGGACACGATTGGCCCTGGCACTTCTCCTTAGGCCTCTCAGCCAATCGGTGCCAGGTAAGGTGACACTAAATCCCAACGAACTTTTGGGGGGGGTTTCTTGGGGGGAGGAAGGTTTCCTCTGCCTGAGAGAAGATGACTGTTGACCCATCCCGTAAAGGCATCCTACAACTGTATCAGGATTCCGGGAATTTTTCACAAAGACTGAGAAGTGCTTATATATATATATATATATATATATATATATATATATATATATATATATATATATATATATATATATATATATATATATATATATATATATATATATATATATATATATATATATATATATATATATATATATATATATATATATATATATATATATATATATATATATATATATATATATATATACATACATACATACATATATACATACATACATACATGCGTGGGCGTGTGTGTCTGTATGCAAGTATTTGTGTGCGTGAAGTATTTTGTGATTTTAAATTGTTAAGCGCTCTTATGACACTTTATATTGAGTAAAAAGGAATTTCAAAACACGTTGCCAAAAGGGCCCAACCTGTACCCATTTCCTTTTATTAAATAAATGTAATTTTAAAAGAAAAACCCATATTATACAACTAGATCCCAGGGGTAATTTGGTTACTGATTAACAATGTATTCTGAACTTTGGAATATTAAAAAAGTTCTGCTGAAATTGAATTTGGCTAAAGACCTAACAAAAAGATCATCCAACATCACTATGGCCTTTTGAAACTATAATGGCGAAATGAGATGAGGAAAGATCATCTCAAGAAGACCCATTTACTGCCGTTAATAACCAAACTTTACGTTTCACATTTACCAATACAAATTCTTACATTTACCAAGAGAAATTGAATCATATTTTACGTTTCACTAAGAAGACATGAAAACGTCGCATCATAATCACAGGAAACATGTAAGATCAATTCAGTTATTTAAAATTATACCCATTCTTGTAGATTTCAATGATTTCATAGCTTACAGAAAATGGACACTCGCCAACAAATTGTCTAATGCCCGATCAAATAAAGAGAAAAGAATTATAACTAAATTTAGGTTTCGTACACATGAAGAATATTTGTGTTTTGCAAACATTTATCTAAAATTCCCATGATGTGTTGCTATTCTTATACTACTTAATGAAGATGTTAGAAATAATTCGTGTTGCTTCGTTTAATGCTCTTTTTTTAAATGAACTTTATATTGGAATTCCGGCTTTTTGTATTAGATCAGAGTAACGTTTGGCACAGATAAATTGAGAGCTTACAGGTTTAGTTTTGTAAAGATGTCATTAAGGGCTATTAGTGGGTTCGTGTACGGCACATGTAGGATCCATATCCTCCAGAGAGAAATATCGAAAGCATTATAATAGTAAATATTTTTATCATCTATTCTGAATTCTATAGCCATTATTTTTGAGACAAGTTCATCTTCCTTTACAGATATTTGTATATTATATTACAAAGTGATGCACCATATTCCGAGTACTCTGTGTGTGTGTGTGTGTGTGTGTGTGTATGTATATATATATATATATATATATATATATATATATATATATATATATATATATATATATATATTTATATGTTTCCTGGTTCAGGTGGTTCTTATGACTCCATATTTATTACTTTACTCTAAAATGGCCTTGCAAGATAACCAGGACATATAAAACACAAACTAAATGGAGTGGTACAAGGAGCGGAGGGCTCTTTCTCAAAGGGAAGTGCGTGAAACACGTTGATACAAAAATAGGTATATTCTCATAACACACAAGACCAAAGGGAAAATGAACTGAAACACGTTAAATTGCTGCTGCAGAAGTCCTCCCGAAGTGGGGGGGAGCTTGGGAATGCCAGGAACACGGACCAAGGAGAATTCTGCTAAGATCGTCCTTCTGAAACGATATTAGGACCCAGGTTACAAATCTAATGCTGGAATTCGGGGATTGAATTACTCGGGTGTGCGCTGAGGGCGCCAAGGACTTCCCCGAGGCGTTACTTGTGACTCAGAGGAAGGAGGCAGTGAACACGTGGGCCGGGATTAAACCAAGAAACATCAGGGGATACCAAGTTATAGGCCCAGAAGTTTAATAAATGCACAAGGGCGAAGTAACGTGACTAGCAACTCGTTCTGGGTACTTTACCACATTGCAGGGGCGTAAGGCTGACGTCGGCGTCCAGCGTCGTCTTCTGCCACAGACCACGTGTGGGTGCGTCGACAAAAGGGCCTCCCTCACCAAGGTACTGCTTCAAGTCGTAGATTGGGGCGGAAAAAGGGCGCCCTTGGGATGATGAAAAGGCTGCAGTTGAGTATCCGCTCGCTTTTGGGACTTGCAATCCCCACTTACAGTCTTTGATGGCCACGTGGGTCGGGTACGGAGCAAAGGGCAGTTAACTTCCACGTGGCGGCGAGCGAACGAAGGGCGGGGGCAAGGTCTGCACTCGTGACCTCTCGGCTTAAACTAGCGACTATGTGTGAGAAGGAACTTCCCTCACCATGACCCTTTATTGCTTCTGGACAGGGGTGGGGGGGGGGCGATGACCTGACCCAGGTCACGCTTCTATATCAAAGAAAACGGCTTACTCTCCTGTACCAAAGGAAACGGTGCAAAGCCAGTTTACTGCCCATGGCGAAAAGATTAAATCTTTGAGCATCTCTTATAACCCCCGACTTCTGGTTCAAACTAAAACGAACCAGAATTCACTACCTCTCACAGGTTCAAAATAGACAGAGGCCTATCTATCGGCCGAGCAAAGCAGAAAGGCGGGCGCTTTCATAGCGTATTTTGGCGCTAATCTTTACAGCACCCCTGGCAAGATGATATTCACACCTATAAGCGGGTGCGAAAATGATAACAGCAAAAATGAGCGAAGAAAACGTTCGACTTTACTCTATCTTCTGCTTTGCTACAACTGTTACTTTACTTTATTTGCAAAACTCTGCTGCCACACTGATCAATAACAAACTGAAGGTTTACTTTAGGAGCAGAGTGCAATTCAGGAGAACTTACTTGCAAATTAATTATTGCTCAAATACTTCATAAGTACTGATTCTACCCATTCTTTATTCGTTTTACTTTACTGGGGTAATAAGGTGCTCAAAAGAAAATAAACAAAGAACACTTCAAAATTACAAAATAACAACAACAAAACAACAAAACATACAAGGCAGGATGTAAAAGGAAAACAAATGTAAATCAACCAACTTCTTAATGCTATCCTGGAATTACATGCATGCGATTAGTTGTGCCTTGAAGAGGCTTGTATAAGTGACAATACACCGTTGGTTTTAAATAATATCCCCTTTACCAGAAATTGTAATAACAAAATTCAATTCTCCTTCTCAGTCAAAATACAATAATTGGCCACAAGCTCGGCGAGTAGCTAAATCCTCCAGCCAGCGCTAGAAATGGGATGACAGAAGTCTGATCACGGAGAGGTGAAGAGATTATTCGCGGGTTTTAATTCGCTAACTTAAACAACAATAAATTTTTACGTCCGCGGCCTACAACTCGAGAGTAAGTTATAAATAGCTACTCGCTCGAAGTATGAATGGGAGGATAAACAAATGAAGGGGAACTGGACATGGATAAAATCCTCCACAAAATTAACTCAATAAAAAATAAAAAGAAAACTACATTGAATGACAAACGAAGGACATGACTTTTTACTGAGGGCAGGCCACGCCACTGGTATTAAAAGGATAACGTTAAAACTCGCAAGGCAGGAATCTTGTGAATCGCGATTCGTTAACAAAATAGAAGAAAACGATTAAATGAAAATAAATAATATACGCAGAAAACGAAGGATAACAGAGTGAGGTTGTTATTGTTTATTTATTAATCTAACGTCCGTCGCCAATAGACGACGGTCAGAGCTAACTCTTAGCCCAAGGGCTGGGAAAGGAAACCCCAAAGGGCGCGACCCCTTCAGGAAGAGCTGACACGCCTGCCTTGTGCCAAGGGACGGGCGTAAGGGCGTGCCACTTCCCACTCTGTCTCTCTTACTGCTTCAAATTTAAAATGATTAAGGTATTTTAAAAGGGGGTGATATCCCATATGTTAACTGCCGCTTGCGGTGGTAATTAAGGGAAAGTGTAAAGGGAAGATCGATAGAGAAGGGTGAGGGATAGAAATTCCAAAGAAAAGGAAGAAGATAGCGGAAGGCCTTGACATCCTTTTTTGGATGAAAGGTGCCAAGACCTTCAAAAGATGAAGAGGTGGCCCTATGCCAAGTTTGCACAAGGGCCAGAAGAGCTCGGGAGCTCGTTGTGGACTACCTGCGATTGCACACACCCATGGTGACTCCGCCGCGAACCTCTCCTCCTTGGACCGTTGTCCTTGGCCGGGGAATCGGAGGACCCAAGGCCAAAGGGCGGCAAGGGGTGCCATCTGGGTCAGCTGCTGCGACAACTGACACAGGAATTTTCTTCGCCATCTCGGACATTAACCGGCGCAGTTCGCAGAGTTCATCGGCCCAGGAAGGCAGGGCAGAATCATGACTCGTGAAGGTATCTGCAGCGAGCGGCGAGAGAGAGGGGATGGCCGGAGGGGGCGGGGTTGATTCGCATACAGTGGTGACCAGCTCAGGCCCGGGTTGCGAATCCGGGCCTTTAGGTGAGCCCCCGCTGGGGTCAGAAGAACCCACCTCTCTTGTTACCGACACTGGCAGCGGCACCAGGCTGGGCGAAGAGGGGGGGTTTGGAGTTGGATCCCTTTGAGGGGGATCAGGGGCGCGCTCTGGCACTGACATTGGCACTGACGCTGGTAGCAATGTGGTAGTAGTCTCGTCTGTCTGGACGGACGGAGACTGGCACTGCTCAGTGCACCCAAGTGGCACTGGCAGAGGAGTTGATAGCCGAGATTCTCCTGAAGGGAGATCTGGCTGAGGCCTTGGCACTGGCACTGATGCCGTGCCGGGCACTGGACTCAGATTTGGAGGATTAATTGGGGAATTTAGACCCCGGAATTGTCGAGGTTTGGAAGGGGACGTAAAGTCCTGGCCCAGGAGGACGTCATAGCCTTCGGGGAGATGGCTTGCTACTGCAAGATTGCAAATTTTGGATTGGTGAGGTCTTGTGACTCTTAATTGGACCGTAGGGAGTATCATTTTGAATAGATTTATTCCCTCGATCGTGACGAGTTTTCGTCTATTGACGATAGCTCCATAGGGAACTCTGTCCCTTCGGATGAGGGAGATTTGCGCACCCGAGTCCTCGAATGCAGTGACTCGGTGCACGGGATGGCTACCTCGTGGAGGGGTCACGTATACGGGCCCTTCGGCGGGAGGGCCTAATGACTTGGGATCTGTGACGGCCAAGGCGACTGTGGGAGTATTTGTTTTATGATTGCTCGGGCACTTCGCCCATGCGGGAGAATGGCCATAAACCTTGCACGCCGTGCAAAAGGTCCGGCTGAAGTCTTTCCGCACTGCCCCTGTGGAGGGCGCAGGCGAGTTATTGGGCGGTTTTCTGGGAGAGAGAGGAATTGGTTTCTTGCTACGGCACTGTTCGGAGGAATGCCCCGTTTTCTTGCAATATCCGCACACCAGAGGCTTCGGAGATGGCTCACTCTTGGGCTGAGGGGCTCCTGAAATCCAGGAGGGGGGATGAATTTTCCTCTTCAGGGAGCTCTCCTGGGGATAATGGGTGTCCCAGAGATCCGCTAATCGGCAGCAATCAGCTAAGGTTGGGGGCTCTTTCTCGGCGATGTGGGTGGCGAGGGCCGGCGGGGTGTAGAGGGGGAAGTGCTCTATTTTCATCTGTTCGACTGCCTCGTTGAGGGTCATAACCCCCACGGACTCGAACCATTTGGCACGGGCACGCTCAGACTGTTATGCCCACTCTGCCCAGGTCTGATTGGCTTCCTTCACTAGCCCGCGCCAGCGCCTCCTCCAGCGTTCAGGGGTTATCTCGTATGCCTTCGCGATAGTCTGGCGGACGACCTCCCAATTTTCCTGCTCCTCTGACGGGAGGGCTCTGTTGGCAATAAGAGCCTTCCCTCCAAGGAACTTGCCCAACACCAGGGAGAGTTCGGCTGCACTCAGGGGGCAGGCCTTTAAAACTGTTTCGGCGCTGTCGAGCCACACCTCGTGCTCAGCCTCCGTCCACTTTGGCATGCAGGCGAGAGCCTGGCTGAAGGCACTCATCCCTTAGGTGGCAGGTAGAGGCGAAGGGCCACTCTGTTGCAGCATTGCGAGTTCATGGGCACGCTGCTTGTCCCTTTCTTCCCTCTCTACTTCTTCTCGTCTCTCCTGAGCCTGCCTCTCTGCTGCTCGTTCCCGTCTGTCTGCTTCTCATTCCTGTCTCTCTGCTTCTTCTCGTTTCTCCTGAGCCTGTCTCTCTGCTTCTCGTTCCTGTCTCTCTGCTTCTTCTCGTTTCTCCTGAGCCTGTCTTTCTGCTTCTCGTTCCTGTCTCTCTGCTTCTTCTCGTTTCTCCTGAGCCTGTCTTTCTGCTTGTATGGCGTCCATCCTCTCCTGGACCCAGTCTCTTAGTTCTCTCCTGGAAAGGCCGAGTTCCTTCCCGGAGGACATGAAGAACTTGAAATCCTCGCTCTGCTGAGACCGTGTCGACATTTTGCAGGTGGGAGAGGACGCTAGTAACACACAGATTTAATTTCCCAGAGCTGTGGGAATTTGGAATTTTCCCCAAAGGGTGTATGAATGATCTCCCGCCCTGGCACAGCGGGCTACGGCAGGGAATTAGGAATGGGAATTCTCCGGTCTCCCAAGTTACCGACAAAACGGGCTTATTTGGGGACGATAATGAACGAATATTTGGTCTCCCAAGGTACCAACAAAACGGGTATAATTGGGGAACGATGATTAACAAGTGATTGGTCTCCCAAGGTACCGACAAAACGGGTTTGGTTGGGGACGATGATTAGCAATGATTGGTCTCCCAAGGTACCGACAAAACGGGTTTGGTTGGGGACGATGATTAGCAAATGATTGGTCTCCCGATTTACCGACGGAGCGGGCTGATTGGGCGACGATGATTAACAAATGATTGGTCTCCCAAGGTACCGACTTAGCGGGTTTGGTTGGGGACAGTGATTAGCAAATGATTGGTCTCCTGATTTACCGACGGAGCGGGTTTATCTGGGGACTATAATGAACGAATGTTTTGGTCTCCCAAGTTACCGACAAATGGGCTCATTTGGGGACTGTAAGGAGCAAATAATTGGTCTCCCAAGGTACCAACAAACGGGCTGACTGGGGGACAAGACTGTGATATATAGGTCTCCCGAATTACCGACAAAACGGGTTTATTGGGGACGATATTGAAAATGAATTGGTCTCACCAAATTACCGACGAAGCGGGTTTATTGGGGACAAGAATAGAATATATAGGCTCCCTAGATTTCCCCGCACAGACGAAGTCTGATAAGTGAGAGCGCTAGTTTTATTGACTTATGGGAGAAGGGTTATTCTCAAGGGCAATTAAGTGGGTGGCAATCCCACATTCACAACAGATAGGCAACACACACAACCATAGTGAAAGCACAAAACAAAACACAAAAAAAAACAGAAGAATATATAATGTCAGACCCCCAATAATGCAAAACAATTTGGTAGAGCGAAGAAATCAAACAAACAAATTTTCTTTTCACATTCCTAACTGGGCTACGAATGCCGGTCAAGGTCGTTTCTCCTGCCGGTGTGTTTATCTTATAGGCTGTCTGCGCCGAATGAATGAAAGTAGTAAACAAACGAGGGATTTCCCCGAACGAGACAAGGGTTGTTGACCTTTTTACGTCCTTGGCGTTAACCTAGTATAATATACGCTTTCGCTCCTATTTCTAAATGAGAGAGAGTAAAATGAGTCAGCGATGCTAGTCTGACTTCGAACACGTGTTTTCCGTCGATTTCTCGCGCCTATTTAAGGATTCGGTTTCGAAATCACAAGTTACTACAGGAGGAATATATCACTATTCCATTGATGGGTTAGCCCCTAAATATCCTTATTGAATGGCATGCAAGCCGTGTGCAAAGGCTTCCAAAGCTAAATTTCGGCGATCCTCTCTCTTGTTTTCCTCTGACATGCGCCCTACTATAAAAAAAAATTCCTAGGGTTAGTCACGTTTGCTAAAGTGTCCTACGCTAAATAAACACAGTTTACTTACGCAGAATTTCCTTGGCCTGTTGCGCTGGCTTTTCTAAGGTTCGTAATCTGTCTCGTATCCAGCTTAGCTGAGCTAATTGCTGATTTCACAAATTGCAACACAAACAACAAAGGGGAAGAGGGGGGATGCAATCATTACGAGAATCACTGGTCAGGTCGCCATTTTTATGTTTCCTGGTGCAGGTGGTTCTTATGACTCCACATTTATTACTTTACTCTAAAATGGCCTTGCAAGATAACCAGGACATATAAAACACAAACTAAAAGGAGTGGTACAAGGAGCAGAGGGCTCTTTCTCAAAGGGAAGTGCGTGAAACACGTGGATACAAAAATAGGTATATTCTCATAACACACAAGACCAAAGGGAAAATGAACTGAAACACGTTAAATTGCTGCTGCAGAAGTCCTCCCGAAGTGGGGGGGAGCTTGGGAATGCCAGGAACACGGACCAAGGAGAATTCTGCTAAGATCGTCCTTCTGAAACGATATTAGGACCCAGGTTACAAATCTAATGCTGGAATTCGGGGATTGAATTACTCGGGTGTGCGCTGAGGGCGCCAAGTACTTCCCCGAGGCGTTACTTGTGACTCAGAGGAAGGAGGCAGTGAACACGTGGGCCGGGATTAAACCAAGAAACATCAGGGGATACCAAGTTATAGGCCCAGAAGTTTAATAAATGCACAAGGGCGAAGTAATGTGACTAGCAACTCGTTCTGGGTACTTTACCACATTGCAGGGGCGTAAGGCTGACGTCGGCGTCCAGCGTCGTCTTCTGCCACGGACCATGTGTGGGTGCGTCGACAAAAGGGCCTCCTTCACCAAGGTACTGCTTCAAGTCATAGATTGGGGTGGAAAAAGGGCGCCCTTGGGATGATGAAAAGGCTGCAGTTGAGTAGCCGCTCGCTTTTGGGACTTGCAATCACCACTTGCAGTCTTTGATGGCCACGTGGGTCGGGGTACGGAGCAAAGGGCAGTTAACTTCCACGTGGCGGCGAGCGAACGAAGGCGGGGGCAAGGTCTGCACTCGTGACCTCTTGGCTTAAACTAGCGACTGTGTGTGAGACGGAACTTCCCTCGCCCTGACCTTTTATTGCTTTTGGACAGGGGTAGGGGGGGCAATGTCCTGACCCAGGTCACGCTTCTATATCAAAGAAAACAGCTTACTCTCCTGTACGAAAGAAAACGGTGCAAAGCCAGTTTACTGCCCATGGCGAAAAGATTAAATCTTTGAGCATCTCTTATAACCCCCGACTTCTGGTTCAAACTAACACGAACCAGAATTCACTTCCTCTCACAGGTTCAAAATAGACAGAGGCCTATCTATCGGCCGAGCAAAGCAGAAAGGCGGGCGCTTTCATAGCGTATTTTGG
>JANJGK010000003.1:23423636-23461136 GCA_039081455.1 Macrobrachium rosenbergii | reverse complement strand
GGAATGGATATGGGCATGGGTATGGGTATGGGTATAGGTATGGTTATTGGTATTATACAGATATGGGTATGGGTATTGGTATGATACTTATATGGGTATGGGTATGGGCATGGATATGGGAACTAGCAAATTGTGAGCAATAGCTAGCATCTGCTAGTATATATATTATATATGTGTGTGTGTATCTCTCTCTATATAAAAATTGATGTATGTGTGTGTATGTGCCAGAATAATTCCGAAATGCACTGAGCAATTTCAAGCAAACTTAGTATACATATGACTTACTATCTGGAAAAGAATATTGTGAGGGTAAGACATCACTGGCACCAAAAGGAAAGGTGTGGGAAGGGGTTGACAAGTAACAATAACTGAGAAAGACAAATGTTAGTGTGTAATCCCATAGTTTTTGAGGTTGCTGATGAATAGTGACACTCCCGATACCCTTTAAGACCAAGTTCAGCCTCGATAGGAAGGGTGGGTGAGGAGGGGGTGGGAAGGGGGTGAAATGCAAAAATAATCTAAAATGACAGGTATTAGTGTCTAATCCACACTTTTCGAGGTTGCTGAGAAGAATAGTGACATTCCCATTGCCCTTTAAGTCCAAGTTCAGCCCTGAAGAAGGGGAGTGAAAAAGTGGTGGGGAGGTGGTGGGGAGGGGGTGACATGCAAAAATAACTGAAAACGACAGATATTACTGTCTAATCCATAGTCTTTGAGGTCGCTGAGATAAATAGCGACACTTCTGATGCCCTTTAAGTCCAAGTTTAGCCCTGATAGGAAGGAGGGGTTAGGAGGGGTGGAAAGGGGGTGGCATGTAAAAATAACCGAAAACAATAGATATTAGTGTTTAATCCATAGTTTTTCGAGGTCACTGGGATGAATAGTGACACTCCCGTTGCCCTTCAAGTACAAGTTCAGTCCCGATAAGAAGGGGGGATAAGAAGGGGGGTGACATGTAAAAATAACCAAAAAACGACAGATATTAGTGTCTAATCCATAGTTTTAGAGGTTCATGAGTTAAATAGTGACACTCCCAATGCCATTCAAGTACAAGTTCAGCCCTGACAGGAAGGGGGTTGAGAAGGGATGGGAAGGGGATGACACGCAAAAATAACCGAAAAATCACAGACATTAGTGTCTAATACATAATTTTTGAGGTTGCTGAGATGAAGAGTGACAGTCGCAATGCCCTTTAAGCTCAGTCCTGATAGGAAGGGGGGGTGAGAAGGGGTGGGAGGGGATGATATGTAAAGATAACCAAAAAATGACAGATATTAGTGTCTAATCCATAGTTTTCGAGGTCACTGAGATGAATAGTGACACTCCCAATGCCCTTTAAGTCTAAGTTCAGCCCTGGAGGGGGTGGGCTGAGTAGGGGGTGAAAAATAAAATGTCAAAAACGACAGATATTGGTTTCTAATCCTTAGTTTTCAAGGTCACTGATATGAATAGTGACACTCACGATGGCCTTCAAGTCCAAGTTCAGCCCCCATAGTAAGCGGGGGTGAGAAGGGGTAAAAAAAAAATGTAAAAACGACAGATATTAGTGTCTAATCCATAGTTTTTGAGGTTGATGAGATTAATAATGACACTCCCCGACGCCCCCTCAAGTCCAAGTTCAGCCCCAGTACGAATGGGGCCGAAGAAGGGGTGAAATATAAAATGTCAAAAATGTTGGACAATGTAACTAAAGCAACTATCTTAACAAGAAAGAGAGAGAGAGAGAGAGAGAGAGAGAGAGAGAGAGAGAGAGAGAGAGAGAGAGAGAGAGAAAGAGAAGATTTTATCAGTTGTCATTCAGAGTTCTGTTGGGCAGATCTAGGTTGGTCAGCTAATGAGTGTGTATATATATATATATATATATATATATATATATATATATATATATATATATATATATATATATATATATATATATATATATATATATATATATATAATACAAGTAAAAAATGGAATTTTGTGCCTTTAAATTTTTTTTACGGTTCCACAAAATATTTCTGCAGTACCTCTCTCTCTCTCTCTCTCCTCTCTCTCTCTCTCTCTCTCTCTCCTCTCTCTCCTCTCTCTGGTCAACCCTCCTAGATTAACGTCAGGTCCTAGGTAGGTAATATCCGTTCGGAGCTCCAACAGGACACCGGGAATCCCAGCAACATTTTGTAAGCGGATGGAGGTGTCAATAGGGCAGAACATTTTTTCTCCCCCCTCCACTGAGAGGAAAATGGCAGGGGGGTTTAAAAGCGTGCGGAGGCAACTAACATTCATATTTTGCGTTCAGTAATTATATACCGACTGTCACAAGCAGATATCTTGCTGGGATTCACATGTCACTAAAGATAATTAAGATTCACATACCACAAAAGATGATTAATCTATGTTCTTTGTTCTTTTGTGCCTTATTGACTCGAAATACGGTCTAGGATTGGGGTGAGTAATTCTATGTCAATTCTTTCATCGCTTTTTCTTCTTTGTGAAATTTTCCTGAAAATAAATAACTAGGATTTCTGTTACCTGATGTGTAATTATACTTCATATTAGGTTATGTACTTTTTGAACTGGTTTTGCAGATTTCGAGCCATAAAAGAGGTTACGTAACGATATAACAACTTTAAATTAAGAAGATTTTGTGTGTTTGCGATAGTGCACTGAAATTCCTAAAGTTTTCTCTTTTCCATAGAAACTGCAAGGATAATCTGATATTTCTTTCCCAGAAGCCAAAGATTTAGAATAAGCAACATATGTTCACGAACGTTAGAGTTTAATTATTTAGGGCATCCCTGAATCAACAAATCTAATCGCTTCCCTCATGTTAGACAAGATTAACAAACGTGAATGTCAATACTGCACTCAGCCTAATCAAACATCATTAGCTATTCGGGATTACCTGCAAACTAACAAGGTGTTTACAAATTAATCAGACTGCCACCTGCACTCAAGACTTCAACCGAACTAAAGAAACTTCTGGTGCTGTATATATCCGACTACTACTGAGGTATTATTATCTAAATATATTCTGGTATTTATACAAGAGTATAAATGTATGTACATCCTCTTAATGCATATATAACGCTACGATATAATTGTGAATTTTAGTTAAATTAACCTTATCTGAGACCAAATAACCCCGATGAATTTATGTAAAAACGTTGGTGCTGAACGAATTCAAGAAGTAATGAAAAGAAAACATTATTTTGTCATCGGTCCGCAGCAAGATTTCCACTTTGCCATGGAATTCTTATGAGATCTCTGGGAATGGTGATTTTGGCTGAAAGCATTTCAGTTAATCTCAGAGATTCAAGAGCTTTGTTATTAGTGGCAGTGGCAGTGGGTTTATCCCAGCGGATAAACGCAAATGTACCAAAGGTTTCTCTCTAGTTAGTTCCCAACCGTAAGCTAAATTTGAATGTTATTCTCATGGGAATTTCCCTGCATTGAAGTTTACAGAAGATTCCCGAATACAAACTCGAGTTATTATATTCCAGACTGGGAAATTTACATTGCTGTGCACAGATCACTATTTCTTAATCCATCTTAAACTAACATTTACTAAATTCTTAGCTACAGTATTCATGGAATGATTAAGTGTTATACGTTATACACTTAATACACAAAACAGCAACGCACTACGCAGTGAAGGTTAAGAATGTTAACGCCACCACCAAAATGTCACCTGTCATTTCTTCATACTTTTAATAACAGTTATGTATCTAGAATGATGGAATTATCAAAATTCATAAATGGAGAGAGGAATCACCTCTCGAAAATGCAAGCCCATACACACTAATTTAATGACAATTACAAGCAAAGAATATTTGAGCTATCTCGGACAACTGACTGTCATTCATTACACTGACAGACATTCAGACAATTCTGCGACGGATATACAGCAGAGGGAACACATGACCAAAAGCAGTTCTACCTTATGGGCGTCGTGCCAATCAGATATAATTATATCCAAACTAAAAGGACCCTTGTCGATTTGGGTTACATACGATTCTCGGCAGTATAATAATAACATTGCCAACAATATAAATTATAAAAAACAAAAAAAATCAGCATTAATTTTCTCTTTACGAGTTGTTGATTAGGTGGTTGAACTGTTTAGCTCTTACCAAATTGAAGTTAGTCAGCCTTCGTAAACAGCAGGACACGAGGTTATTAGTGTGTTATATCTGTACGGTTTGCATTTATTTACATTTCCGTTGTTATCATTTATATATTATTTGTCAGTCATCGCTTATTACTTAATTTTCTAATTCATGTGATGGTTTATTTACCATGCCGAATGAATGTCGCCTGAAATTAATAATTTTCCTCTATAAAAATAGTGGTTTCAAGGAAACATGAACGTAAATTAATATACTTATCTTTTTTTGGAGGGGTGGGGGGTTGCGGAATGAGGTGGCGAATACTTTTTGACGCCATTTAAAGGAGGAGCAAGCAATCACTCATGTTATTGTCTCTTAGAACTTTTACATTTTTCCTAATAAAGTTGCTGTAAAAATGAAATAAAATAAAAATTCGAAATAAGAAATTGCCTACTGTCAGCAGCCACAATTCGAAAGAATGTTATCCGTAAAAATGCTTTTCAATTATAGGTCCATTCCAGGGAATGTGCGCTCGTCCATAACTTTTTCCTTTCGGTTGAATATCCTTCAGTAAAATGTCCGGTGTAATGTCCGGTTACGCATCAGATGCATTCCGATCCGAAATATGACGTAGATAATCCTGTAGCTTTAACGATTAATAATGTTTTATTCATGTATTTTTTTTTTTATTTAAACAATACAATACTTCAGCTCGTCATTACGTTCATATCACCTTAGAAAGTACGCCAGGTTAGTTAAAAGAACTATCCATTAAGAAAGCCCAGGTTCGTTCCCCTGTGTGAGTCAGACATTTATTTCTGTGATACACGTGGTCATGTGTTCATTATTTTCATATATATATACATACATACATACATACACACACACACACACACACACACACACACACACATATATATATATATATATATATATATATATATATATATATATATATATATATATATATATATATATATATATATATATATATATATTACTTGGGGAGAGAGAGAGAGAGAGAGAGAGAGAGAGAGAGAGAGAGAGAGAGAGAGAGAGAGAGAGAGAGAGATCATGGTTCAGGAAGACCAGGAGACCCAGATAAGTCGAAATCCGTTGCCAACAAACTTTAGTTTTGCCTGAACATTTTAGACAAAAGTTTAATTAGAACTTTGATTTGAGAAGCAATCATATCTGACATTGTCACAACGCATCTCCTCGCTCTTCTCTTTAGTCTCTTTTCCCAAGCAGAAAATGCAAAGTGAGTGACTCCAGTTTGTAAATAATTATAATCGGTTTAGGATTATGTGGGAATTTATATTTAGGCATAAATATCCGGATGTCTTCGAAGTTTGCATATTAGGTAATATGAAGAGCATATGCATTGTAAGCTCTCTCTCTCTCTCTCTCTCTCTCTCTCTCTCTCTCTCTCTCTCTCTCACACGCACAGACAAAAAAGAGAGTTCGAAGCTTGTATATTAGGTAATATGAAGAGCATATCCATTGTAAGCTCTCTCTCTCTCTCTCTCTCTCTCTCTCTCTCTCTCTCTCTCTCTCTCTCACACACACACACACCCACACACAAAAGAGAAGATGAACAGCATTCACCATATTGAGAAACCTACAAGATTCCTGTGTATAACTTGTTTACTTGTAAATATTTACGTATTACTTGTGGGTTTCTCTTTCCATCTTCAGAAGAAAACTGAAAGAAGGTTTTGTTTGATTCATTCACCATATTATTAAACCAAAACGAGAATCATTTAGTGGTAATGTCGGAGTGGTGAAGAAGATTAGGCCCCAGAACATAGAAATATTAGACTGTAGTTTATTATAGAAATAATAAATCGGAGAGAACCTTGCGCCCTTAATTATGAAATTAATTAGTCAGCGTGGTTCCGCAGGGCATAAAGGATGAAAGAAAAATAAATGACGCTTAGCAGCCTGCTTATTAAAGGAGCTCCTATTTAAGGGAGAGAGTCAGGAGTTGGGAAAAGGGGTAGTCGAAGTAAATATGGGGTTTTTCACCCTGTTAATTTAGCTTTTCAAACTCATAAAATAAGACGAGCAGAGTATGTTAGTATTGTGTCTCAATAATTTTTACATTAGTCTTCGCTTCCTGCGAGTCAGAAACTCGCTTTACAGTAATGAAGAAAGATTGTCCCTGACTTTTCCTTTTCTAATATTGTGGATATTTATTTCTTCTGTGTTAGTGGCAATGCTAAATTTACCTCCTGTCCCTGTTATCATTTAGAGGAAATGTCTCTTTTTATTTTTCTTATGTCCTAACTAAATTGTAATTTACACTTAGTTTGTTACCTGAGTTACACCGCATAAATTCGATAGGAATTTTCTCTACCCACTGAATGCTATATGAATAATCTTTAAGAATGGATCTATTGATCTTAACCCAAAAGTACATCTGTTATTATTATTGATGTTGTTGCGTTGGTTGCATTTGTATTGTCGTTATCGTTACTTAAACTATTTTTAGTTGATCCAATGAGAAAACTATGAGAACGTTCTAAAGCTGCTCGACTTTTCAGCTGATTGTGCGACGAGAGATTGCTCACTTTACAAAAGCATGGGAATATGATCAGCACAGTTCAGAAAATTATGGATGGCCAAATCAAGACATCGAGGGTCTAGCGACACAGAAAGCCAGGTAAGTACTTAAGTGACCATCTGTGCCAGGTAGGCAAGGACATCTACTTTATAAAAAAAATAATCAAGCCAAGGAAAGACATTACATTATCGATAAAATTGTTTATGCGAAGTGATAAGTATTTGGGTGTCATAATTATAGAAGCACTGTTCTCTTTACGAACACTAAGTTTACAATATCATGTTTTGTTGTTTTTCTTATTAAAGCGTGTAAAGTTGGACGTGTTAGACTTAAAAATAACACAAAATACACTCACATAATCTAATTTTATCTAGCAAAAATATTACTATAATTTGTCATGAAAGGCTTATCTTGATTTAGCTTGACAATGGCTGAAAATACCTTTCTAATCTGCAAAAACTATTCATGAAATTCAAAAGTTACTGTAGTTCAAATAAAAACGAAAATACAACAGAACGAAAACTTAATAATCACGGGCTTGGAAGTCCAAAGAGTTCGTACTTCTTTGAATTTTGTTAATACTTTTGAATTTTGTAAATAGGGCACGTGCAAAAAATCCTGACGATACTAAATACTGCATCGCATGATCTTGCCAACAGGGCCCAGAGAAAATTGAAATACCTAAAGGCCCTCCTTGCTCTCAACAGCAAACATTTACGAGTGTTTCTCAGTTTGATAATATGGTAAAAGTTCAATAAAGATTCGTGGAGGTTTCATTTCCTCTGTGCTTATCGATAACGATGGTTTATTCAAAGATATAAGAAATCAAGTTTCTCTAGTTTAGAGTTTTCAGTGAAAAGGATTTAGAAATTCGAAATAAATTCATACTTTCTCCCTTTAATATACAAGATGAAAAACAACATATTCATTATTATGTCCAATTGAAGCTTTAAATCAGTAAAATCATTTAGTCTTTCTAAATTTTCCGAGTAAAAACTGTCAACTTTCGCCTGTGATTATTTTCGTTGATAAACTAAGCCTCAAGTAAGATTACCCTGACCCACAGGAATTATGGACCAAAATGCATTTTTTTTTTTATTTATACACATATCATTTCTCAGTAAATTTGGATGAACATGTGGAAATTAGGGTTAGAACTCAATAAGTTCACAGAAAGGATGTTATTTTTCGGGAAAAATCGAGAAAAAGGTGTACAAAGTAGACTGTAGTCACCTGGAGTTTTTTTTTTATTTACACTTGAAAAGTAAATAGTCAATTAAATATCTGAGGATCCTCATATATACTAATAGAAAATAACCCAAGAAATCTTTTTAAATTAGAATATTAATGATAAATACCAAATTTATCGGGCAAAGATGTGTTCGCCATACTATGTGTTTTCCCTTTATTTCAGCATTTTTAGAATTTAGAGTTCTCAAGTGAATAGGTCTTTTATCTTTTACACACTGGGATATGTTTTTAAAATCGTTCTTCCCTACAATAAATAAATTTCTAATGTTATTATATATACATACAAACATGTCGTATTTATATTGTAACGGCCTCAGTTGCCTCTTAATTCTATTTACCAATATCTTTTATATATATTTATCAATGAGTGGTTTGCATTCAACTGGAAATAATGCAAATTTTCCCAAACAGGATTCGAACTCGACCACCGTAGGTTGAAATCCAACTTTGGAAGGAACATCTACAATTTGCTATTTCTTAAGACCTCTAGCCTTAGACGGAGAGCCTGTTCAAAGAAATAAAAAAAAAGAGAACTTAAGAGGTCATTTTGACCACAATTCTCTGTTGAAAGTTGTTTTCATTATTCGTCCCATCCCTTGTACCCTTGTAATTTCTTATTTGGAATACACACACACAATATATATATATATATATATATATATATATATATATATATATATATATATATATATATATATATATATATATAATATATATATATATATATATATATATATATATATATATATATATATATATATATATATATATATATATATATATATATATATATATATATATATATATATATATATATATATATATATATATATATATATATATATATATATATATATATATATATATGTATATATAATATATGTATATATATATATATATATATATATATATATATATATATATATATATATATAAGGCATCGTGCTTACCCCATATAAAAATGGGAAAAAGCACGTTAAAACGAAGATATATGCACTACCCTGATGACGATAGCTGTGTCCTGACAGAGCCTATGATATTCTTGTTAATTTTTTCTTAACTTAGAGTTTACTGGTACTTAAAATTATAATCTAAATCTATATTTTTGTACATTTGCTTCATAACTATAAGTAGAAAACCTTTTCCTGCTCACTGTGCGGGCGTGGGTTTATACAGTATGTATTTATAAGTATATCTTATTGCGTAATCCGGTTTCAAATTCTGGTAGAAGAGAAAGCGATTATATTCTCTTAAAACCAAGTATGCGTCTGTATATATTAATACCTAATTACGTATCCTTCAGTTATTCGACCATTGTAGGATACTAATGAGGAAAGAAAGAGATATAGAGCCATTAACTTTATCTAAGAAAATTGCCTGAGACTGAGTTTGGAAATATATTCGGTAGCCATCCTCGGTAAATGAGAAAAGTTAAGTATACCTTAGTTTAACCAGACCACTGAGCTGATTAACAGCTCTCCTAGGGTTGCCCGAAGGATTAGATTTATTTTACGTGGCTAACAACCAACTGGTTACCTAGCAACGGAGCCTACAGTTTATTGTGGAATCCGAACCACATTATGACGAGAAATGAATTTCTATCACCAGAAATAAATTCCTCTAATTCTTCATTGGCCGATCGCCAACAGCGTGCTAGCCGAGAGCTCTACCCACCCCTCCAATGAAGAAATAAGGTAAATGAGGAAAAAAACATTGTTTTTTTTTATTATAAAGAAACAAATAAACACATGAAACTGTATTAAAGTTGATGTTTTCAGAAATATATATATATAAAAAAAACATTCTCTTGAAATTCTTCTGTTTACTAACATGCACTACGTATCAGAACAGAACGTTTCCATTTCGCAATAATAGCCAAGGGATTGCAAGCGTTTCTCGCTGAAAAGGTACAGTCGTAATTAACACAATGGTGCCGGACATAGTCACTTATAATTAAAATGGGAGAAGAATTAGGGCCGAGCGTGGGAGCTCATGTGAGTTCTGTACATATGCAAGTCAAAACCGTACTGTAAATTCCTCTTCTACTTAACTGAACGGATTTTATTGTATCTTTTATCTTTCAGCTCCTGTGTCCGATTATTCCTCAGAATTTATAATCAGTAGTTTTTTTTTTTATTAGTCATCAATATTTTCCGTTTTAAAGGAGTTAACGACCCAAGTGCATTCGCTTTCTCTGACTCATTTAAATTTACCCATATGCGTAATTTGATGGAACTTTTAAAACCATTGTCTTATTCATACCAATTTTCAGCTAAAATGACATCCAAAATGGGGGCCTATATGAGTCAATAGACCTTACTAACATACTTTGCTCGACTTATTTTATGAGTTTGAAAACCTAAGTTAACAGGTTCATAAACCCTATATTTACTTCGACTACCCCTTTTCCCAACTCCTGGCAGCACCTGACTTTAATAGGGGCTCCTTTAGTAAGCAGGCTGCTAAGTGTCATTTATTTTTATTTCATCCTTTATACCCTGCGGAACCACGCTGACTAATTAATTTCATAATTAAGGGCGCAAGGTTCTCTCCGATTTGTTATTTCTATGCTAAACTCATTCTAATATTTCTATTTTCTGGTGCCTAATCTTCTTCACTACTCCGACATTACCACTAAATGATTCTCCTTTTGATTTAACAATTCGGTGAATGCTGTTCATCTTCTCTTTGGTGTGTGAGAAAGAGAGAGAGAGAGAGAGAGAGAGAGAGAGAGAGAGAGAGAGAGAGAGAGAGAGAGAGAGAGAGAGAGAGAGAGAGAGAGAGAGAGAGAGTGCTTACAATGGATATGCTCTTCATATTACCTAATTTGCAAATTTCGAAAATATCCCGAGGTTTGCCAAAAAGCTTATGTGAAGCAAAAGAGTAAATAAGGTTTTACAGATTCTTTCCTTTATCGGATACTGTAAAAAATACTGTTTTTTTAATAATTCCGCTAGATAATATATGCTGCTAGCAAGGTACTTAGATCTGCGCACACACATACATACACACACATATTATACACAAACACGTGTATATATATATATATATATATATATATATATATATATATATATATATTATATATGTGTATACATACACACACACACACACACACACACACACACACACACACACACACATATATATATATATATATATATATATATATATATATATATATATATATATATATATATATATATATATATATTTCTACTGGAAACTTCCTGAAGAACTGACAAAAGATCATCAGTAGCTCAACGGCCACCCTACGTGTTCAGTGCATTCTTTACGGATAGTAAAATAGAATGGATTAGAATCTGAGTAAAACAATGCAAATTTGTATTAACCTTTTTAATTTTTACTCTCAAAATTTTGGTGTGGCAGTAGGTAACCCTCCATCTCCAGTGTTAAGTAATTATACATGGAATTTTTCGAAAGCAAAAAATTAAACAAAATCATCCCACACAGTGTAGCGTAGTGTGCGTCAGGTACGTTGACGACATAATATGTGTTAGGTCAGACAACGAAAATATAAATACTTCTTCGATATGCTTAATAGGTTAATACTACCAATTACATTCACAATGGTAATGGAAAAAGATGGGTGCCTACCCTTTTTGGAATGCTTATTGCATAGAACTAATAATAGGATGAAATACAGAGTAAACAGAAAATCGACCAATATTTCCGCCTATCTTCATTTTAATTTACTCTAAATGAAAACTATTGTGCCGGCTTTGTCTATCCGTCCGAACTTTTGTCTGTCCACCCTCAGATCTTAAAAACTATCGAGGCTGCAGGGCTGCAAATTGGTATGTTGATCATCCATCCTCCAATCATCAAACATAAACAAATTGCAGTTCTCTGACTTCTGAAGCTTTTATTTTATTTAAGGTTGAAGTTAGCCAGGTACGTTGACGACATAATATGTGTTAGGTCAGACAACGAAAATATAAATACTTCCTCGATATGCTTAATAGATTAATACTACCAATTACATTCACAATGGAAATGGAAAAAGATGGGTGCCTACCCTTTTTGGAATGGTTAATACATAGAACTAGTAATAGGATGAAATACAGAGTAAACAGAAAATCGACCAATGTTTCCGCCTATCTTCATTTTAGTTTACTCTAAAAGAAAACTACTGTGCCGGCTTTGTCTGTCCGTCCGCACTTTTGTCTGTCCACCCTCAGATCTTAAAAACTATCGAGGCTACAGGGCTGCAAATTGGTATGTTGATCATCCACCCTCCAATCATCAAACATAACAAATTGCAGCCCTCTGACTTCTGAAGCTTTTATTTTATTTAAGGTTGAAGTTAGCCAGAATCGTACTTCTGGCAATGATATACGACAGGCCACCACCGGCCCGTGGTTAAAGTTTCATGGGCGGCGGCTCATGCAGCATTATACCGAGACCACCGAAAGATAGATTTGTTTTCAGTGGCCTTGATTATACGGTGTAGCGGCTGTACAGAAGACTTGATTGCACCGAGGAAAGTTCGGCGCATTTTTTACTTGTTTATTTTGGTTACAACAATAAAATTAAGAAAAAGGTTTTCATATCCATGTTTTTAAGAGCATTACGTATAAGAAACCCTGAATACAGTGATGATGAAATAGCGATTAGGAATATTGACAAAATACTGAAATATCCTGACTCTATATTAGACAATGCATAAAAAGCAGCCAAAAAAACAATTTATGAAAACAAAAAAGAAACCTACAATGCAAAAAACCTACTTGTACTGCTATATAATAGTAATTTTCAAGATATTCCACATCTACTTGATCTCCCGACAATACTAAAGGATGTTCATACGGAATTCCATGTAAGTTTTGTGATAACTCGCAAAAGAGACTAGAACACCATAAAAAAATATTTAAGAAATATTAGGTGAAGAGTGGAATTTTTGTACGTTTTGGTGAAAACAATCGTACAATCAATTGGACAGGAACAGAAAAGATAGTTTATTCTAATAACGCATTGGAAAGATGCATCACTGAATCTGTTTTTGTAAAAGGAAGTTTCCTTAAGAACACGAATTTCCGTAAAAGCATGTATAAACTTGATCCATTAATTTCAAAAGAAATAAGCAAGAAGTTTATATTTCAAGGAAAGCAGCTGAGAGGCGGGAAAGGGGAAATGGGGGTCACGCAAGATTATCGGATTTGTAAAAGTTGAACTGTTACTAACGTGGGTAGGATTCCGCCTGCATAACACCTGTCAGGTGCAACTATTAGGTTTCCAACCGTCTGTATGTCCGTATGTACTGTCTTGCTGGCATATATATATATATATATATATATATATATATATATATATATATATATATATATATATATATATATGTTAAATTTCTACCACTTTGCATCAGTCCTCTAAAGATGGATTAGCAATGAAGCTGACACCGGTCAGGATTTACAGCCATTTTCCATTTATTCTCTGTGGTATTTAATGTACTATATATATATATATATATATATATATATATATATATATATATATATATATATATATATATATATATATATATATATATATATATATATATATATATATATACTGGCTGATCAACCCAGTGCTACCTGGGAAAACTACGAATGGCAACCGATGAACTCTTCTCTCTCTCACTCTTTCCCTCTTTCTCCTCCCTAACACCCCCTCTACTCTCTCTCTCTCTCTCTCTCTCTCTCTCTCTCTCTCTCTCTCTCTCTCTCTCTCTCTCTCTCTCTTCTCTTTCCTGTTACATTCACCCCTTCTCACACCCCATTCCTTTCGGGGCTGAACTTGAACTTAAAGGGCATCAGGAGTGTCACTATTCATTTCAGAGACCTTGAAAACTATGGGTTAGACACTAATATCTGTCATTTTTGACATTTTATTTTTCATCCCTTCTCACCCCCACTTCCTATCGGGGCTAACTAGGGCTTTAAGGGCATCGGGAGTGTCACTATTTAGCTCAGCGACTTCGAAAACTATGGATTAGACACTAATATCTGTCGTTTTTATTATTTTTGCATGTCATCCCCTTTCTACCCCGTCCCCTTTGTGCCAGTGATGCCTTACCCCGACAGTATTCATTCCCAGATAGCATGTCATAATTTGTATACCAAGTTTTGTTGAAATTGCTCAATGCATTACAGAGTTATGCTGGAACATACTCACGCACACACATCCATTTATATATATACCTACATACATAAATATATATATATATATATATATATATATATATATATATATATATATATATATATATATATATATATATATGTATATATATGTATAATGTTTGTGTATGCGTAATGTAAAACATAAAAATGTATGTTAACAAGCATTGACATATATCTGCTTAGTAAATTCATTTATGCCTACATGGTTAGACTCATTGGTAGCAATCCCTTCGAAGCGGGGCCGAAAAATAAATTGAATTTAATTTGATTATAAGAAATAATCATTTCCTCGTTATATATACTATTAGAACACATCCGACCGAGCATGATCTTAAAATGTCTTCTTGAATTGGCTTGGGGTATTTGTTTCAACCTTACGAATGTTCGAATCTTTTTATTAGTAGCATGTCATTCAGTTTAAAATTATGATTAATTTCAAGTGTATTGAACTTTGTTTTTTGGTTACTTTCAGTCACGAAAGAGGGAAAACAACATGTCTAAAATATCAATGTTCCTCTTTGAAGTTGTTGGGCGCTGTTTCATTCTTCATATCAAACTGTTACACAACTACACAGTTTCTGCACGAATGTTTTTTGCATTAATGGAATGTTCGTTTTGCTGCCTGTGATCTTTGTACTACATTAAGGGAAGTTTTACTTGGTAGACTGCCCTTTGAGATACATTAATGGAAATTTTGTTTTACAGGCTGCCCCCTTTTTATTATATGACACTCAGTTTTATAACTACTACTAGAGCTGAATTCAAATAACGCATGCTTTAGCGTAATCAGGCAAAAAGGCAATCGTCAGTTGCTTTAATTCTCTATCAAAAACTTACGTTTAATATCAAAAGATATGAAAGCTAAACTAATTATTTTGTGTTCATGATATCTACAGTTGTGGCCTTTCCGCGATTTCTTACACGAAAGCAGTTCTTGAAACATTTAGTGAAAATTGCATAAAACTTTAGTGATGGTATTCCTAATAACAGGATTGTCTACATTTTGTTTATTAAGTAGCTTTCATAAAGTATGTACCCTAGAGTTTTTCAGGTCTTGAATTTAAAAAATAAAAATCATCTATACTATATATTTCATAAAGTTACAAAAGGCATTTTTTCCAGGTAATCGGATCATGAACAAAGAATCTTATGAAAGATATATTCACCAAACCATGATTTATTCAGACATAAATAGAATTTTGTTTCTGTTTTACAAGAAGGAATTATAAAAGTGCACTTTTTCCATAAGGAAAACTTAATGGAAGTCTTCTGCAAAAGGTTTCCCGATCTTTCAAAGGTATTTATTGCAAGAGTAATCAAACATAGGAAAACCACTGTGTGATAGATAAATAATTACAGAAAATTCGGACTAAAATTCATCTGTTTTGAGAAGCATCCTAGACACACGCATATATATATATATATATATATATATATATATATATATATATATATATATATATATATATATATATATATATATATATATACTGTATATATATATATATATATATATATATATATATATATATATATATATATATATATATATATATATATGTGTGTGTGTGTGTGTGTGTGTGTGTGTATAGATGTAGATAGATAATAAAAAAAGCGTCTTCAATTGCGAGGTGTCTGTCAGTATTGCTTGCAAACGGTCTAAAAAAAAAATGGATGGCTGAACTTCACATTCACAGGAGATTTATGTAAAGTGGTCTTTTGAGGAAAAAATTGTTTTAGGTAATTTAATTTGTTATTGATAGGAATGTCAAGTGCAAACAAGAGATGAGTACACTTACAGTTGCTCTTTAGAAGCAGAATACACTTATCGTTTGTTGATGGAATATATAACCTGACTGATAACTGAATTTACAGATATTGCTTAACATTGGTCTCTGGTGGCCCTTGAAGACAGAAATTTGGAATGTATCAAGACTGTGTGCATTATCGTACACGAGAGAGAGAGAGAGAGAGAGAGAGAGAGAGAGAGAGAGAGAGAGAGAGAGAGAGAGAGAGAGAGAGAAACCTGTATTATACATATACACGCACAGACACACAAACGCACAAGCACACTTATACATATACTGTATATGTTTATATGTATGTACACATATATACAGTATACATATACACACACATTATATATATATATATATATATATATATATATATATATATATATATATATATATATATATATATATATATATATATATATGTGTGTGTGTGTGTGTGTGTGTGTGTGTGTGTGTGTACATATATCAGGCATTTTTTTAGATATGTATCTTAGAAATGTTTTTGTACAATCGATATGCTGTGAGAACAGGTCGTTTTTCTAGCCACAGTATGAAGTATTTCTTTAATAAAAATCCTTTTCTGAAATCACAGCATATCTTTTTATAAACACTAAACAAAAGCATGTATCATTTTCTTGTGCAAAGTATAGATTTTACATTAATAATTTTCTTGTTTCATATGGCATTTTGATTTTCTGACATGTAATTAACAAGAAGCAGCCCTCATTAATGAGAGTTAATTGAACCATAATATAGAAAAATAATCATGCCTTTCGTCTTTCATCTCTTAAAAAAACTTATTTTTAAACTTCGTTGCTTATTAATTAAATCCACTTTTCAAACTATGTTTCACACCTCCGCTGATCACTAATTAGCATGGACACAAGACTCGCTTTCAGGAAATGGAGAAGGGTTTTGAATAGCGTAAAACAAATTTCGCATAGGGTGTGATTGAAAATAATGCTTTGAAATTATATTAAAATGACTCGGTAAAATGCATCATGGTATTCATTTTCAATACTTAGTTCATATATAGTTAACATACTTAAAGTTCTTTTTAATAAACATTTCACCCTACACATAAAATTTCTATTTTTGTAAAATTTTTAGAGCTTCGATTACGTGACGATATTTTCTTCAAACATTCGTTATTGTCATATTTTGCAGTATAAACTGACCTGTTCAACAGAAACTCTTTCCCCAATTTAATATATATATATATATATATATATATATATATATATATATATATATATATATACATATACGTATTTCCCTGGGTTTATGGTATTTTTACAGGCCGGCAACGGAAACTTTATTTAATTGGCCTTGGAGTTCTGACTTGTGTAAAGGGAAATCGTAAAAAAAATAAGAAAAAGAGGAGAATTTAGGAGCTGAAGGCTCTACTTCATAAGGAAATGTTACGTAAACACTTGGGATAAATTAAAGAATTATATTTACAAAAGAAAGCATTTGAAGGGAAAATGGATAAGTAAATTGATAAGGGGCTTGCAACGCCTGAAGATCCTTCTACTGGAGTCCTGACTAAAGGCAAGGCACCTTCCAAGATGAATCCCCTGTGAATGGGTCCCTCTGCAAGAGAGATTTACACATTACACGCCAGTAAAGGAACAATATAACACAGAATAAGTCTCGAGTCTGCACTGAGGGTGCCAAGGACTCGAGGAATGAATAACCACTTTACACTCGAACAACGGACATTGGAAATGGCACTGGATAAACTGGCACAAGGACAGAAGTGAAATGCTGGTACTCCAAGGTTTCTAAAGGGCAAACGGTCGTGACTGAAAAGTCTCTACTCGCACTTTACCTTAGGAGAAGCGGGTCTCTTGCGAAGAAGGGTGAGGGATGATCACACATATTGCAGTGCCCTAAAGGATGACTGGAGTCTGGAGTAGGACAGGGAGAATGAATGGTCTCTCAGCAAACTGCATCACCCGCCTGTGTGTATGGATGTCCCCTACAACTCCTCACAAGACTAACTGCTTACAGCCTACTGCTGTCTCTTCCTTTTAAGGCACGTGGCCAGGGGTAAGAGCAGTGTGCAAACAATGTGTCACTTGCCAGGTGGTTAGCGATTCCGTTGCCTCTTCCCCGGCACTGCGAAGTTAAGACAATTCAGCAGCTTAACCTACCTTAGAAAGGCCGTTTTAAGTAGCTTAGTTGGGCTAAGCTGTTTAAGGGAGTGGCATTAAGTCTCCTCTCCTTGCCCCTTTTATCCGTGTCATCTCAATATCTGTTCCAGGTAAAAAGAAGGACAGATCGAAATGTTGATAACCGTGCTCTGATTCCTAGGTCAATACGATTGGCCATGCGATTCTCAATAAACAATGGGTAAATTAGGTTGGGGGGGGGGGAGGCGCAGGGGGGGGGGGAGGCGCACTGTGCAGCGACTTCTTGTAAATTATAATAGCTCCCCACGGAAGGTAACATACGAGCCTTCATTCGGGCTTGTATGTTGATATCCAAGAAGTCGGCACAGCTGATTTACTTTACTCTTCTCCCAACAAGAAATGGAAAAGCTTCTACTTTACTCTATCCCCACGCAAAATGGAAAATACTTCCAACACATTAATATTAAACTACTTTAACATGGCCCATTAATTTCTTCAAATTTATGATATACGTTACTTTAAGATTACGAGGACAAGATGATTTTGAGGCAGGAGACAAAATTTAAGACTTAATTTACATATAAGTTCCTTAATTCTAAATAAACAGGGCATGCGGTTAGTATGCCTTGAACACACCGTTTATCTTAGTAAATGACATCCCCTTTATGTGATATTGCAATGACAATACATAATTCGCACTGGTAATTGCTTAGCTAATAGTTCAACGCATCACCAACTTCGACAGTTGGTGGCTGACAACTTACTCTGGGGATTTTGACAATGGTGGGCGAGCGAGAGTATTTAGCGAGTTGTAATTCACTAACTTTAAACCACGTTAATTTTATGCGTCCACTGCCCACAACTCGAGTGCAGGCTATAAATAGATACTCGCTCAATGTTATGACGGGATAAGCAGACAAAAGACGAGGGGTCTGGGACAAAACAGAGTTCTTAGAAGGAAGGGAAAAATAATAATAACAAAAGGAAAATGAACAGGATGTTACGAATGAAAGCATGACGGCGTACTAAAGGCGGGACATACCTCTCGGATTTTATGAAGGGAGCATTTAAAATCACAAGGGCAGGAGTCTATGACTTGTGATTCATTAAAACAGAAAAATAAATGAAAGAGTAAATGATGTTGGCAGAAAAACCAAGGGTAATAGAGTGAGGTATTTATTGTGTTATGCGGGAATTTATCGTCCTTCACCTATAAATTACGACCCGGACTACCTTTCAGCCCCAGGGCTGGAAAAGGTTACCCAAAGGGCGTGACTCCTTCAGGAAGAGCTGACACGCATGCCCTGTGCCAAGGTAGGGGTGCAAGGGCGCACCACTTCCCACTCTGTTATTCTATATGATTTATGCATTTTGAGAGGAATGATATCCCGTATTTAATTGCCTCTTGTGGTGATAATTTAAGAAAAGATTAATAAAGAAGGATAAGGGATAGAAGTTACAGAGGAACGGGAGAAGATAGTGGAGGGCCTTGACATCATCTTCTGGATTAGAGGTGCCAAGATCTTCAAAAGATGAAATGGTGGCACAGGTGCCAGTGGAGCTCTAGAGCTCTTTGTAAACAACCTGGAAATTCCCACGCCCGTGGTAATTCCGCCGCGAACCTTTCCTACTTGGACAGTCGTCCTCGGCCGGGGAAGCGAAGGGCCCGAGACCGGAGGGCAGCATGGAGTGCCACCTGGGTCAGCTGCTGCGACAGCTGACGCAAGAGTTTTCGGCGCTAGTTCTACCATGATCCGTCGCAGCTCTTGTAGTTCATCAGCCAAGTGAGATATGGCAGAATCCTGACTCGCAAGGGTATCTGCAGTGGGCGGCGAGAAAGTAGCAACGGTTGGCGGGGGCGTGGACGACTCGCAGGTATCAATGACCATCCCAGGCACGGGTTGCGAGGCCGCACCTTTAGGTGAGCTTCCACTGTGGTCGAAAGGAACCGTCTCTCTTACTGACGCTGGTAGCGGTGCCAGGCTGGGAGAAGAGAGGGATCCCTTGAATGGAGATTGGGGTGGTGCCCTGGCACTGGCACTAGGGCAGAGTCAGGCACTATCAGAGGTTTCTTGTGATTGTTGGTCAGGACAGACAGAGCTTGGCACTGCTCGGTGCATGCAAGTGGCACTGGCAGGAATTTGGCATCTCCGGGAGGGAGATCGGATTGGGGCCCTAGCGCTGGCACTGAGGCAGGGCTGGGCACTGGAATTGGATCGGGAACCAATCGAGGGGGCCACTGTACATCGTACTCAGGTGGCACTGGTAGGGACGGTACGTCCTCCTGGTACCCAGGGGGCGCCAGTCTTGACTGAGGGAGAAGCTGGGGAGGATTACTCACGCCTAAAGAACGAGTTGGGGAATGTGGACCCCTGGATTGTTGTGATTTCTGTGGGGACTGAAAGTCTTGTCCCAGGATGACGTCATAGCCTCCGGGGAGATGGTTTGCTACTGCAAGGTTGCAAATTTTTGATTGATGAGTTCTTGTGACTTGCAATTGGACCGAAGGGAGTATCATTTTAAATTGATTTACTCCCTCGATCGTGAAAAGTTTTCGTCTACTGACGATAGCTCCATAGGGAACTCTGTCCCTTTGTATGAGGGAGATTTGCGTGCCTGAGTCATCAAATGCCGTGACTCGGCCCGTTGGGGTGGCTGCCTCTGGGAGGGGCCACATATATGGGGCCTTCGGCGGGAGGACACAAGGACTTGGAATTCGTGACGGCCAAGGCGACGGCGGGAGTATTTGACCTATTATTGTTAGGGCAATTAGCCCATGAAGGAGAATGGCCATAAACCTTGCACGCCCTGCAAAAGGTCTGGCTAAAGTCTTTCTGAGCTGCCCCTGTGGAGGGCGCAGATGAGTTATTGGGTGGTTTTCCGGGAAGAGGTGCTGTTTTCTTGTTTCGGCACTGCAATAATGGCAAGTTAGGGGCTTGCCTGAGTTTCCATTCTTGTGGGAATTTGATCCTCCGAGGAGGGGCGGAGGATTTATCTTCCACCCCATGGATCCTTCCTGAGGGTGGTGAGTCTCCCACATGTCTGCTATCTGGCAACACTCGGTGAGTGTTGCTGGGGCTTTTTCCACTACATGAGTGGCGAGGGCAGGAGGGCTGTAGCTCAGGAAATGCTCAAGTTTAAATTTTTTGAGTACCTCAGCAGCGCTAGTGGGCCCTTTGGACTCAAGCCATTTGGCTAATGCCCGCTCAGAATGGTGTGCCCAATCAGACCAAGTCTGGCCTGCTTCTCTTGGTTGCTCTCTCCAACGTCTCCTCCACTGCTCGGGGGTAATCTCGTACGCCTTCGTAACCGGTTGGCGTATGGCTTCCCAGTTTCCCCTATCCTCTGCCGAAAGGGTGTGGTAGGCAACGAGTGCCTTCCCTCCCAGGAATTTAGTGAGAACAAGGGAGAGTTCTGAGGGGGAGAGCTTGGCTGAGGGCACTCATTCCCACCGCAGGAGGGGGGTGGCGTTCTGTCGTTCTAACATCTGGAGCTCATGGGCACGCTGTCACTCTCGCTCCTCCCATTCCAGCTCCTCTCTTCTCTCTTGGGCAATCCGTTCTCTCTCCTCTCTTTTCACTTGGGCAATTCTCTCTCTCTCTTTCTCTTCCCGTTCTTTCTCCCTTTCTGCCTCTTGGGCAATTCTTTCTTTCTCTCGCTCTTGACGTTCTAACTCTTCTCTTTTCTCTTGGGCAATTCTTTCTTTCCCCTGGGTGATTCTCTCCTTTTCTCGCTCTTGTTGTTCTAACTCTTCTCTTTTCTCTTGGGCAATTCTTTCTTTCTTTCTCTCCGCCTGTTCTTTCTCCCTCTCCACCTTGGCATCGTCCACTCGCTCTTGAACCCAGTCTCTCAGAGACTGGGTTCAAGATAGTCCTTTCCAACGGACATGTAGAATTTGAAGTCCTCATTTTGTTGGGCTCTGGTATTAGCCATCATGAAATAATGGTTATATGGACTGGACTCTCTAGCGAATCAAATATGGCTGAGAAGACTCAGGTTGTCTGAAAATACTCAATTGCAGGAATCTGAAACACTCAATTGTTCAGACTGCAGGAGAATGGATCTGTCTGAATAAGATAGTTGATCAATAAGTCTGAAGAGACTTTGTTAAAGTTTAATATGTCTGAGTAAGACGTGGTTGTTCGTGGCGAACGAATTTTAATATGCGTCTCAGAAGACATACCTGGATTTCATGTCACGCTCGGACTTGGCCGGCTGTAGCGTGAAATTAAGGCGCTGTTCCAATGAACTAGAATGATCAGTCATGTAATGGCTTAGATGTGTGTGAAATACACTAATATAATGTCTCAAAAGGACTTGATTTCGGGTTTCCCGCAGGAATTAGAAATTCTCACTTCTTACGACGTAGAATTTTTAGTAGTCTCTTAGTACTTGGAATTTGGTTTTCCCGTAGGAATTAGACATTACTAACGGGATAAAACCCACCCAAAAAATTTTGCTGAGAGAAAAAGAGGGTACACACTCGAGCAGGGGGCGGGGGGAGGTGAAATTTCGTCTGACTCTCACCGGAGTTATTTTTAGATTCTGTGTGAATGAACCTGTCTGGGGCGAGAGGACAACAGTAAAAATTACCTAGTCATTTTCCCTAGAAGCAGAGTTCCAGTATCGCTTTCTTAACACCTAATTCGAGTTTTAACTAAACAGAGAGAAGTGTTTCAGCAATGCAAGCTGATCTCATCTTGTCCCACGTGGGAATTTATTCACGCCTCAATAATTCGCTAATCCAAAATGTGAAGTAAAATTTATCACGGAGGAATTTCGTACTATTCCTCGAAGCAAAAAATATGGCAAAGATTTTAACACAGAGGAATTTCGCACTATTCCTCGAAGCAAAGAATAGTTACCCACTGGTTATTTCCTAACTACCTATCCTGAAAGGCATGCATTAATGAATCTAATACGGCGGTTCTCTTCTCTCAGTGAATACATGCGTCCCTATTCCTAATTCCTAGGAACAGTCACGATTGTAAAAAAAAATTTTGCTAAGATAAACACAATTACTTACGTGGAACTATCTTGGTCTGTGCTCTTGGTAACAGGTTCGGAATTTGTCTCGCACCCCAGCTTAGCTTTGCTAATAGCTGATCTGGCGAGTTGCAAATGCAATGAAGCAACAATAAAGGGGAAAATGTAACTGCTAAACGAGATCTAAGGCCAGGTCTCCATTTTTACGTATTTCCCTGGGTTTATGGTATTTTTACAGGCTGGCAACGGAAACTTTATTTAATTGGCCTTGGAGTTCTGACTTGTGTAAAGGGAAATCGTAAAAAAAATAAAAAAGGGGAGAATTTAGGAGCTGAAGGCTCTGCTTCATAAGGAAATGTTATGTAAACACTTGGGATAAATTAAAGAATTATATTCACAAAAGAAAGCATTTGAAGGGAAAATGGATAAGTAAATTGATAAGGAGCTTGCAATGCCTGAAGATCCTTCTACTGGAGTCTTGACTAAAGGCAAGGCACAGTCCAAGATGAGTCCCCTGTGAATTGGGTCACTCTGCAAGAGAGATTTACACATTACACGCCAGTAAAGGAACAATATAACACAGAATAAGTCTCGAGTCTGCACTGGGGGTGCCATGGACTCGAGGAATGAATGAGCACTTTACACTCGAACACAGGACATTGGAAATGGCACTGGATAAACTAGCACAAGGACAGAAGTGAAATGCTGGTACTCCAAGGTTTCTAAAGGCAAACGGTCGTGACTGAAAAGTCTCTACTCGCACTTTACCTTAGGGAAGTGGGGTCTCTGGCAAAGACGGACGAGGGACGATCACACGTATTGTGGTGCCCTCAAGGATGACTGGAGTCTGGAGTCGGACAGGGAGAATGAATGGTCTCTCAGCAAACTGCATCACCAGCCCGTGTGTATGGCTGTTCCCTACGACTCCTCACAAGACTAACTAACTGCTTACAGCCTACTGCTGTCTCTTCCTTTTAAGGCACGTGGCCAGGGGTAAGAGCCGTGTGCAAACGATGTGTCACTTGCCAGGTGGTCAGCGATTCCGTTGCCTCTTCTCCGGTCCTGCGAAGGTAAGACAATTCAGCAGCTTAATGTGCCTCTAGAAAGGCTGTATTAAGTAGCTTAGTTGGGCTAAGCTGTTTAAGGGAGTGGCATTAAGTCTCCTCTCCTTGCCCCTTTTATCCATGTCACCTCAATATCTGTTCCAGGTAAAAAAGGACAGATCAAAATGTTGATAACCGTGCTCTGATTTCTAGATCAAATACGATTGGCCATGCGGTTCTCAATAAACAAAGGGTAAATTAGGGGGGGGGAGGCGCGCTGTGCAGCGACTTCTTGTAAATATACCCAATCTAATATATGTATATATATATATATATATATTATATATATATATATATATATATATATATATATATATATATATAATATATATATATACATATATACATATATTAGATTGGGTAAAGCAAAGCATTAGAAGGCCAACATTGAACCTTTTAAAAGTTTCGAAAAGTTTGAGACTTGTGTTGTGCTCAATACCAGAACTGATTGAACACTGATTGTTTTCTCCATTTCTATAATATGTATCTTGTTTTTGAGTAACATGGGAGGAGTTTCCATATTTGTATTTCTTTTGTGTCTTGGGAAGCTAAAGAAGATTTTGCTTGTCTTCTTCAGATGTTTCACTAAATAAGAGGTCGAGAATGTATTCATTGGGAATATACTAGACTTTGACCTATTTTTGACCTGTTTGTTTTATTTGATGACTGAGGTGTTAGTTACTAGCTTGGTTGGTCTAGAGGCATTAATTTGATGGATTGTGTCTCAGAATTTCCTTTAGTTATGATTTCCATTTATATGTCTGTAGCTTTTGCTGAATTACCTTCGTTAAATTGCAAATAAAGTCTAGTTTTGTATCTGGGTATTTAGTTCCAGTAGGCCTTTCTCTGAGGTTAGATAGAGGGAGAGAAGTCCACGAGGGAGGAGGAATGTACTGACCCAACGATGAGCCACCACTACCAGATAGTCTTAGAGATTTAAGTTAATATGGTGCTGTTCTTAAAACAGATGCCATAAGAGATTTATGACCCTAATTTACCTTGTGTAGGGTCCATTAACATATATATATATATATATATATAATATATATATATATATATATATATATATATATATATATATATATATATATATATATATATATATATATATATATATATATATATATATAAATATATATATAATATATATATATATATATATTATATATATATATATATATATATATATATATATATATATATATATATATATATATTATATATATATATATATATATATATATATATATATATATATATATATATATATATATATATATATATATATATATATATATATATATATATATATATATATATATATATATTTATATATATATATATATATATATATATATATATATATATATATATATATATATATATATATATATATATAATATATATATATATATATATATATATATATATATATATATATATATATATATATATATATATATATATATATATATATATATATATGTGTGTGTGTGTGTGTGTGTGTGTGTGTGTGTGCGTGCGTGTGTGTGTGTGTATGTATGTATGTATGTTAATGACCCTACACAAGGTCAATTAGGGTCATAATCTCTTACAGCATCTGCTTTAAGAACAGCACCAAATTAACTTACATCTCTAAGACTATCTGGTAGCTGTGGCTCATCATTGGGTCAGCACATTCCTCCTCCCCCGTGGATTCCTCTCCCTGTATCTAAACTCGGACAAAGGCCTACTGGAATTAAACACCCAGATACAAAATTAGACTTTATTTGCAGATTTAATGAAGGTGATTCAGCAAAAGCTACGGACATATAAATGGAAATCATAACTAAAGGAAATTCTGATATGCAATCCATCAAATTAATGATTCTAGACTAACCAAAACTAGTGACTACCACCTCAGTCATCAAATAAAATAAACAGGTGAAAAAGAGGTAAAAGTCTATTATATTTCCAATGCATACATGCTCCACCTCTTGCTCAGTGAAACATCTGAAGAAGACAAGCAAAATCTTCTTTAGTTTCCCAAAACACAAAAGAAAAACAAATATGGAAATTCCTCCCATGTTACTCAAAACAAGATGCATATTATAGAAATGGAGAAAACAATCTACTGTGGTAAATAAATATGATCTTTACCTCAAAACCCAGTGTTCAATCAGATCTGCTATTGAAGATAACACAAGTCTCAAACTTTTCAAGACTTTTAAAAGGTTCAATGTTGGTCTTCTAATGATTCCCTTTATACAATCTAATTCCTTCACACCTCAGGGCTCAGCCCAAAAGACAAGCACAAACACACGTTCCTCACCGGAACCTGGACACTTCCAGCGAACGTACATACAGTGTCATCTCACATAATCCCATGCCTCGAAAATTCTAACGCCATCCTTACTTAATGAGGGAATGTGTCAGGTGCTAGCTAAACATTCTTCTCCAAGATTTTGGGAAAGTTTTCCTCCCCACTTGTTAATTCAACATCTGTTGTGTATTGTAATTAATAACATACTTGTGACCTACTTGCTTTTCAGATGCTTGGCCACCCAAAGAAGTGCTGCCCCCAGCACTAGGGAAATAGTACTTTCTAATTTCCAGATTTGTGCGCCAAATGGACAGCCACACCCTCGGTAGGCTGACCTTCACGTGAGGGATTACTCTCACACTGTTTTCGTGCAGAAACCACACTCCACTTTGTGCAGAGCATGACAACAATGACCCCGATCACTGATAAAATAGCGATGAGGAGGTATTGGTTCGGGATGGCGAAAAGACTGTCTTCCAGCATTGGAGGCAGATGTGATATTGTAGTGACCTCTTCCCTTAAAGGTGGCACCAAAACCACTTGATGGTCCCCGTGAAGATGCCGCATGAAGTTATGAGTAGTAGAGTTGAAGACACTCTTGCCCAGAACTTGGAACCTCGGCGTGACCAGTCTACACACCGCATCAACTAGCCTTGATTCCCATAGAAGAAATGTATCTGACGAATTATGGCACCGGATGGAGACTTCGCAATTACGGCAAAACACTGCATTGAGAGTCTTCTTAGGGGCCACCTTGTACTCGTGTTGCAACAGTCGAAAGTCACAGTCAGAAGGAGTCTGGTTATGTGCTAACATCTTAACCAATCAGCGTTGATAAGTGTAAAGATACTACTGTCGCAAATATATCTATCATGAACTAACACACATCCTAACTTATAGTTGACAGCTGAGGATTGCAACTGGTCCCTCAAAAGATAAATAGTCTCCTTGCTATCCCATACTACTACTGAACCATTAAAACCACTAATGAAAGGTTGTATGATAAAACTATGAAACAATTCCAAGTTACTATCTGGAATTTCCACCATCAACCCCCTATCAGGTACACTAACTTCAAGATACTACCCATACAAATTCTTCTCAGTAAAAATTACCTGAATACCATACCAATATACTAAGTTCATAAAAGGAAATTCGAAACATCCGAGAGGTAAAATATCCAAGAGGTAAAATTCCACTTAGAAGCAGCAACAACTGACTTTACCTGAGTTTGAATTTCTGATTTCACATACTCCGCCTCTTTCTCCATATTCATCAAGGTAGTTTGATAGGACGACAAAGCTACCGCAACATCTAAAACCTCCCCCCATCCTATCAACTTGTGACCAATAACCCATTGAAAGAAGCCCATAAAGTCCCAAAACCTCACCGTAATTACTCATAACTATCTTGTAACACCATCAAAGTTTTACCCCGGCTAGCAAATACTGTCGATACCTGCTCAATTCTCAGCAAATTCTCAATTGATATACTAGCAATTGCTCCTATAATCCTAACGACTATAATTACCAATGGCACAGCCCTCTTACTTCTTCTAGAAGAGAACCAAAAAATTTGATTTTGGAAGTCTCCCTAATACTATCCTGAACCCTAACTGATTTTCCCAAACCCGTAACAGATCAGACATATTCCGTCTGATATTCAACTTACCCCCCCAAAAATCCTACACAACAGAAGCTTATTCTGAGTCGAGACTTCAGCATAAAAACAAAAGAAAGAATCTGAGATACCCGAACTTGAAATGGGAAAGAAGCAAACAAACAAACAAACAAAAAAATACAGAAACCCATATAACTATAACCCTGTGGTATTTTGCACTTAATTTTAACTAAGTATTGCAGCACACAAGAGCAAAAAGCTGAACTCAGATAATTAAAGATCTGTATAACTCTATGGACCAATGTCCTCCCTAGTTAAAAAAAAAAAAAAAAACTACAAGTCATGCCCATTTAAAGCCCATTACAAAAAAAACAAAGAGAGAGAGAGGAAAGAAAAACAAATGATCATAACCACAGTACAACACAGGAATTAAGCCATAAGATTCCTACTAAGCTGTCTTTTTAATTTTAGATATATGTGTCAACCGAGACACACCCGTGTTCTCATCTAGAACAACAAATCTATTCCCCTTCTTTACTTCTACAACCCGAAAAGGACTTTCAAATTTAGGACCTAGCTTATGGTTCAACTGATTCCTGACATTTATTTTCACAAAAACCCTATCTCCCACAGCAACTTTAACTCTATCTGGCTTTTGATGACTTCTATCTACCATGTCGCTCATTTTCATTTTAAGATCCCTAGCAAGATGCGCATATCCCTCTTTTGCGGTCGGCACAAGCACCCTAACCGTATCATTCCCCAATGGAATAGGTAACAATTTTAACGCACCCCTCGCTGGGTAACCAAACAGCGCTTCAATGGGAGACATTCCAATGGTATCACTAACCATGGAATTAATCCTATGCAGCACCTGTGGAATATATCGATCCCAATTTACATCATTCCCCTCCACGGTCATTCTGAGAGCTTCAATGACCTTCCTATTTGCCCATTCACACAGCCCATTAGCTTCTGGTCTATAGGGAATAATAGTGACCTTCCGAATGCCCATTATATCAGCAAGACACTCTAGTGTCTTGTTCACAAAATCTCTCCCATTATCTGTAATCAGCACCTCATGAACACTATAATGACAAATATACCCATTACAGAATGTGACTGCCACCTCTTCCGCTGTTTTATGCTTCAGCGGAAAAATCTCTACACACCTAGTTAATTCGTCAACAACCACCAACAGATACCTATGGCCATAACTAGAACCACAGAAATTGCTTAAAAGATCCATATGGACCCTGACCCACGGCCTGTTGGGAATAGGAAATGAACCCAATTTACAACAAATGACCCTCGATGGTTTACACGCATTACAAATTGAACAACTCCTCACAAAGTCTTCCACTGATGTGAGCACATTCTTCCAAAAGAATTGTCCCCATATATTCTGATACATCTTCTCAGTACCCAAATGTGGACTGCCAGACCTACAGTGCACAAAATCCAGAACCGTAGGTACTAAACTCCTAGGAACAACTACTTGATTTGTATCACCCTTATCCTCACTATTCCTCGGTCTGTATCTAATCTTCCTAACTAACAAATTACCCTCTAATTCAAGCCCTAAAAAAGGCAGCTAACAACCCTTCCTAACTAGTTCCTCTCAAAGAAATGCTTTTGCATCTGCCAAAATCTCATCCTCACCCTGCTTCGCTTCTACTAAATTAATATCCCAGTCTATGCAACCTCCAAATACATAACATACATGAGTACCATGTGCATCAGAAAAACTTCTACTAAGGGCATCCGCTACAACGTTATATCTACCCTCTATATACCTAAGCTTGGCATCAAAATCCCTGATTGTCAGATACCACCTAAGCCCTTTTAGGGAAAAGATCTGGCTTATTAAAAAGATCCAACAATGGCTTATGATCCATAAGAACCTCTACTTGATTGCCCAAAAGAAGCATTTTGTCCACTACCGACCATAACCGCTCATTACTACCCCGTGTCTTAAACTTCCTACTGTAAAATGCAATTGGATGGAGTCTTCCATCGAACTTCTGCATAAGGCATGCCCCTATACCATCATAACTAGCGTCTGCTATCAATGTGAAAGGACGTTCCAAATCAGGAAACTTCAACAGTTGGGGATTCGCTAAGGCATCCTTAATCTTTTGAAAAGCTACTTGCTTTCCATCTCCCTATACAAACTGCACATCATCCCTCTGGACATCTGTCAAGGGAGATGCTAGAATAGAAAAACCCTGCACAAACCTGCGGAAAAATCCAGCCATGCTTAAGAATGACCGAATCTGTTTCTTATTCTTGGGAGTAGCAAAATCCACAATTTCCCTAACTTTATCATCATTCACTTTAACACCCTCTTTAGAAATGACATGACCCAAATATACTATCTGCCTCTTCAAGAAATTACACTTAGCTAACTTTATCTTCAAACCTGCTAACCTAAGCCTACTAAAAACCTCCCTAAGAACCTCTAAATGTTCCTCTACTGACTCTGTGGCAACTAGGATGTCATCTATGTACAGGAAGACTTTTTTCCTGAACAAGCCATGCAAAACTGTATTCATTAGCCTAGTAAATGTCATACGACTACCTGATAAACCAAACGGCATCTGCATGAACTCATAATTCCCCTTCGGCAAAGAGAAAGCAGTGTACTCTCAACTCTCCTAGCTAAGCAGAACTTTTAAATACCCTTGCATCAGATCAGTTGAAGAATAAATATTCTTGCCCCAAATCTCAACAAATAAATCTGGCAAACATGCCACAGGGTAGTGATAAGGAATGGTTTTCTCGTTCACCTTCCTAAAGTCCACACAAACTCGGACTGAACCATCCTTCTTAGGCACTGCCAACAATGGGAAATTAAAAGGTGAGGAATTGGGCCTAACAATGCCTTCCTCCTCCCACTTATTAACCTCTTGCTCTGCCTGTCCTCTAATCTTAAAAGGAATCCTATATGAAGGAACAAAAATAGGCTTAGTCTTGTCCTCCAACTGAACCTTGTGTTTTAACACATTTGTTAACCCTAACTTATCCCCTTTGATTGCGACTATGTCCGCAAACTCGGCCAGAACATCTTCCACACCCCAGCATATTCTTTATAATCAGCATTGGCTAAATGATCCCTAAAAACCTGCCTCCTAGCCTGTAAATCTGCTTCTGAAAAACTACAAAAATCCCCGCCAATAGCAACTGAATTATCTTCATCGACCCAGTCAACAAAGTCGACTGCACAAGTACCCTTCTGATAATTGTGAACTGAATCATTACAGTTTAGCAATTCCACCCAAATATCCCCTGAACTCGATACCTTGTTTATAGAACCCATACACACTATCCCCTTCAGCTTTTCGCTACACTAATCCACACACACCTGTCTGGATTTATGCATTTCTTTCACTTGAACTTTCACCATAACAACCATACCAGGACCCAGAACCACATCATCCGACAAAACCCCCTTATAACACTTCTTACCCACCGACACATGACACATATTCAGCATCCACCCGCAAATTCTCATGCACCCCCGATCCATTATCATCATCCACCACACTTACATCTGTCCCCTCATAAGGCACAAACACACCAGGTACTCCCACAGTTATACCACACACCCCTGTTTGAACCGAAATTTTCCATCTCTGACATGCTGGATGACCCAATAACAAAGTATTCCCCAAAGCAGCCGCTCATATACCCAAAAATGGTTCTGTAAAAGTTCTACCCACAAGAGATAAATCTACATCTACGTATCCCAAAACCCGTAACCTATTTTCTTGAACATCACATACTGTCTCTTTAGCAGGTCTCAAAGAACAATTGGAAAACATTGATCGGAACAACTCATAATTCATCAAATTAATAGAGGTGCCTGTATCTATAAAAATGCTTACATTTATCCCATGCACAGACCTTTTTACCACTGGCTTTGACCCTGAGGGTTCCCCCAGAAGTCCTATATCACAAGAAACACCCATCCAGTTTTCCTTTGCAACTAATTGGTCTTTAGACAATGCTCACCAATCACAAGATCCCCTCAAAAAATCTGCTTGAGGAACTTTCTTACCTGAACTACCAAAATTCTGAAATGCAGGCCTACCATTATACTGTCTCAGAGACGGACAAGCCTACCAACGATGACCATAACTCCTACAACTGCCACAATATTTAACACGGCAAAATCTCTGAATGTGTCCCTGCATATTACAATTAAAACAACGAACCCATGGAGCCTGAAAACTTAACCCAACCAAACTTCAACAAAACCCTTCAAACAGAGGACTGAGTATCTGCGCCCTACACAACCATATGCTGACCTAAGGAATCTCTGATCACTATTTGCTCTCGCCATTTTCGCAGCTTTCTTCTTCATAAATAAATCCGTTAACTTATTCTTGGCTGACCACACATGCAAAATTTCCTAAGTCCTGCGAAAGGACACCCCTTACAGAAAAAACACACACAAAAAAAAAATTTTCCCTGAAAGGATTCCCATACAGTAAGAAACCCAGAATGTTAATTCTATTTACTCTAACAATTAATCCCTGAAGTCAAAAGAAAGTACTAATCAAACCCACAATTAAATCCAAAATTAATTAGACCCACAATTAAATCCAGACTCCCATGGGGAAAAAAAACTGGGCAGGCCAAGCGCACAGCTGACCACAAAGTAGGTCAAGATGAACCTCGCGTCTTCAAGGGCAAAAAAAAAAAAAAACACTCACTCCCTGCTCAAGTAAAGAGAACGGGAGTCTACCCTCACTCACGTAAAGAAAACGGGACTCCAGCAAATGGACGAGAGAGAGAGAGAGAGAGAGAGAGAGAGAGAGGAAAAGAATTCATTCGCCTCCCCTTAGTGCTATACCTGTCCCCCCCTCTATCTCCCATCCATGATCTGCCGAAACACACACAAAAATAAAAAAACGCTGAGTGCAAAACTTCGGAGATGCGTCCGCCTCCCCTGTTGTCAAGGCAAAGACTGCCGAGTAAGCTTACAGCAACAGTTTCTCCCTTTACATACACGTACGCAAGTACCCAAAATAAAACACGTACATATGTAACTATAAATAAAAACAGTTTAAAAATCTAAGAAATGTATATACACTTGTGTAAGAAATGTTTACTCACAGTAACTCAACAAATATCAAATAAATTATTACCCAATCATCAGAGTCCCCAGAGATAATACAATGATAAAATACTTCCTTTATTAAACCCTAAACACTGATGCGAACTGCCAATTGCTATATAAAAAAAAGCAAAAAAATGGCGAAGAAGGCAAGACATTCCGCCCAAACTAATGACGTCGTGACACGTCACTCAGAGTGACGTCACTACAGCCACCACCCGAGCATTAGTTGCAGTGCAATAAAAAGCAATCCAATCTGACACTAAAATTAACAATAAAAAAAAATGATAACACTTACGTATGCCTCTACTTGGCGGTGCGAACCAAAGAAAGGGTGAGGAAAAAAAAAGAAACACGTTCACGTTTTCGCGTGTTTTACCACAGACAAGCGGTCAAGATACAGCAATTAAACCCACTGCGCACACCATACATCCCCAAACATTCCCCAATGTAAACTAAAGACCAGAAATACCTATAAGCACACAAACCCTTTGCGCCCCGTGACGCAGCATTAAACACACACACACTCGCGCTCGAGAAAGACTGACTCGAGTGCGCTTCACAACATCTCACTAAACTGAACTGCTGAACCATCAAAGTCCTATTCTGAGGTGCCAATACCAGTAAGATATGTCTCTTCGGGAGCGTAACCTATAGCCAATCTATTTATCTACTTACCTATCTATTCATGTCCTACACCGCTGCCAACCACTGTTAATGACCCTACACAAGGTCAATTAGGGTCATAATCTCTTACAGCATTTAAGAACAGCACCATATTAACTTACATCTCTAAGATTCTCTGATAGCGGTGGGTCATCACTGGGTCAGCACATTCCTTCTCCCTCGTGGAATCCTCTCCTTGTATCTAACCTCAGACAAAGGCCTACTGGAATTAAACATCCAGATACAAAACTAGACTTTATTTGCAAATTTAACGAAGGTAATTCAGCAAAAGCTACAGACATATAAATGGAAATCATAACTAATGGAAATTGTGATACACAATCCATCAAATTAATGATTCTAGACCAACCAAAACTATATATATATATATATATATATATATATATATATATATATATATAATATATATATATATATATATATATATATATTTGTGAGAGGATTAAAGTCAGCCGGCCAACTGACTTCTTTTGCCATGAGAATAGTAAGAATTTATAATCCGTGTAGTGTATATAAATTCCTACGTATTTATAAGTTTTTTTTTTACTGTAGCCTCATGTTTATATATTTAAGTGGGCAATGTTGAGTCATATAGAGATAGTAGTAACGTGATGATAAAGGTAATTGGCCTAATGATGATGATAATAATAAATGATACAAAACATTTCAAAATAACAAGAAAATCATCGTAGTTTTCTTGTAACATTAAAAAAAAATACCGGATCTGACACATTGCTGATCGCTTTCCTGATTCTGTTAGTCTACCTATCAATAACCGAAAACCAGCTAAAACTAAAATCTGAATCATCTGGCTGAAACATACCTAAAAATAGTATATATATCACAAGTTGCATAAAAAATATATTTTGTCCTACTCTCAGAAGTAGCGAAATCACCTGGCATGCAGCTTACATGCTAGTTATTCCATATTTGTCGGATTTCATCTGGTGTTCCGGAACCTCATAGGCTCTTTCAAAAACGGGAACGATCTGCTTCTCTTTTATCACAGTGAGCTGATAAATAGCGAGCATTTCAAATGATGACTCCACTTATCTATCTTAAACCACCATTACTTATATCCTAGTATTTCAATAATTTTTTTAAATTTTGCAATAAAAATAAGATCCAAGAGTATTCAGCTAGGCTTCAGCATCCTTTCCAAGGCTGAGGATAGTAGGATTTATTTTTACGACATAATTTGCTAAGAATATATTATCAAACTTGATCTGCATGTATCTTTCCTCTGCTGTTATTTATTCGTATTAAACGTTTCTGAAGTTTTTTAGTATGTGTTCGTCAAATTTCTAACGTTATGTTCATTTTCTTGATTAAACTTGGTTTTATGTCTTTTTCGACAATTCAGATTCTTTATGTTATGACTTCTTATGCGATTCAGATCACAATAATAATGGTAAAAAATCCTCAGTAATGTAAGTGTGTCCTTTGAATAAGGACAGGTTTCTTTCGTAAACAATTCCTTTAAAACTGTAAATATTCTCATAGCATTTTACTTAGTCAGTAACTAATAATTTTTAGTTAGATTCAAAATGAGAATCGAGTAAGTTCTTATACGCTGTCATTGAGTATGTTTTTATGTATATTTTTACATTTAGATTATTTTGTATTTTTTCACCATATATATATATATATATATATATATATATATATATATATATATATATATATATATATATATATATATATATATATATATATATATATATATATATATATATATATGTATATATATATATATATATATATATATATATATATATATATATATATATATATATATATATATATATGTGTGTGTGTGTGTGTGTGTGTGTGTGTGTGTGTGTGTGTGTGTGTGGTGGAAAAATCCAAAATAATCTAAATGTAAAAATATACATAAAAACATACTCAATGACAGCGTATAAGAACTTATTCGATTCTCACTTTGAATCTAACTAAAAATGAATAGTTACTAAGTAAAATGTAACAAAGTTACATGAATAAATTATGCAAAAACTATTGTTTGTAAATGATTGTTTAAAAAAAAAACGGAAATACCAGTGTTCTACTGTTTTCGACAATGAGCAAAACCCTTGGGTAATGGAAAAGAAACATTAGTTTGTAATTGAATTTACCACCTGATTCCAACTTCGCAGGAGAACATGTACGTCTTCGTGACAGGTGAGATTAGGCGTAATCAGCTGGCTTAGTCTCACGCTTCCTCTGGCTCTGCTGTTAACAGAATTAGTAACCAGTTTAATCATGATGAGTTTTTTAGATTCTACTGGTGAAATGGTTTAGACGCAACTCTAAATGATTTCCAGCATTTTTTTTCTATTTATTCCAATTCATATTATGTATTTCTTTTTTATAACGTACGTATGTAATCTGTATTTTTGTTATTTCTCGATCTCGCAAATTGACCATTATAGGTTTAGATTTAACTTACGTCTTTTCTCTTCATTCTCAGGTTCCAGCTGCTAGTCGTCCGATTCTTATCACGAATGTAGTGTTCTTTGTTTGGGATCTCTCTCTCTCTCTCTCTCTCTCTCTCTCTCTCTCTCTCTCTCTCTCTCTCTCTCTCTCTCTCTCTCTCCCCAAGATATACCTCACCTCTTGCCTGTGCAATCTGTTTGGCCTCCGTTGGGGATAATGACAGCGAAAAGCTTAGAGTATTCTAGTAGAAGGTAAGAGTAAACAGTATATCATTTTATAGAAAAACATTTTATATTTTTTTCTGTCGTTTAGCTGAAATTACTAACTATGTCATTTGTGTCAATGACTTAATTACATGGTTATGGAAAAATAATACGCAAATGCCTACTCTGCTGAGATGGGTATGAAATATTTGAAGATTATGATGTTCCTGAGGAATTCAAAAAAGGATTCATCGATTTATTAGTAGAAAATACAAAGGTCCACTGTGGAATGACACCACTTTGTACTTCCACCCAAGCCTCATAGTATAGTCCTCTATTTTCAACACTTCTGGTGCTCCCAGGGGCTTAGCTGGCGTTATCACGTCCCGTTCTCGCCCGGTCAGTGCGAAGTACGTGTCTCATCTGCATAATAATTCTGTGAACTTCCATAATTTATCTTTTGGCATCATTTCCCTCTTAATCCTACCATATGACTAGTAACAATCTTCTTAAAGCTTTACTCTAAAATCGACAAAATATCTAAGATATAGTTTCACTGACATAGCATGATGCACGCCCTTAAAGCCGCATAAGTCGCAATGGTGTGTAATTTATTTGATTTTTAAATTTTATTCAGCATGCTCATTGTTTGATTCGCAGTTTTTAGTTGTCAGCGAAACTCCAGTTCAACAACCCTCAATTATCCTTTTTGTATCCAATATATTTTAATCGATTTGTACTTCTTGTTATTAGTTCTTTCTCATAATTTTATGTTAGGTCCCATCTTTGTAAACCTTGTGACGTTCTGCTGATTAAAAGAACATCATCCGAGTCTTGTAAGTCTGCCAAATTTCTGTTCTCCTCGAATCTAAGCCTTCTCTTCCATCTCCGACTTTTTTTATTATGAAATCCAGAGAAAATGCAAGCAGCAAAGTCACTATTTACTGCAGCTTCACTTGACAAGGCCTCACGACCGGTAAGTTTGCATATGCTTCATTCAAGGGCAATTAAATTGACCTTTCG
>JANJGK010000003.1:23396136-23421136 GCA_039081455.1 Macrobrachium rosenbergii | reverse complement strand
GTGTGTGTGGTGTGTGTGTGTGTAATTTACTTGTGTAACCAAAATATAAAACGTTCAAGTTCTTTAGCATTGCTTTTTCGGGCATGTTAACATGTGTGATAAACTTGTTCGGAACTGTAAGATCAGATATATGCGATTTTCAGCCTCACCGTGTAAATAAGAGGGCTTAACCCGTAATCCATGCAAAATACTAATATATTTTGCACATTTGCATAATTAAGAGCCCCAAAATAGGTAAAGTTTTCTTTTGGTATTATACACAAACTACAAAGCGTTTTTACAACCTGCAAGGCCATAAGTTTATTCCGATTCAAGGGTCATATCCAGCTTATTTCCGTCTACGCTCCAAGTGAAGGTTCATGGATACTTTCTTTGCAATCAAATACTAACGTTGCTGTAATTTCATGCTACTAACATAGACCGCTGACCACAATAAAGAGACAGTAGTATTTCCAGGGAATAACAAAGTGTGTGAATGAGCCTCGTAGATATCTGAACGTATGCACGGCATTGAATTTAAGCATCATTTTCATAACCCTAAAGTTCAATCCAAACCATTACAACACACAATGACGACATTTGTACGCACCACACAGAGACCTATCGTATTTCCCTTTAGAAAAGAAGACGAACATGTTTTCCCTCTCTGATACATCGACCAGTTCAAAAAGATGCTTTGCGCCTCCGGTGCTCTGTTGGTGCTCCGGAGGGAGATTACATGCCCAGCGTCTGACACTAATCCAAGAAGAATGGAGAGAGAGAGAGAGAGAGAGAGAGAGAGAGAGAGAGAGAGAGAGAGAGAGAGAGAGAGAGAGAGAGAGAGAGAAGGTGGCCAAAGAGGGATTAGATACAGTACGAGAACCAGGAACGCGAAAAGGAAATTTAGATTAAGTGTTGAACCGAGCTCTAACTTCAATGAAGAGAGAGATGAGAGAAGAGAGAGAGAGAGAGAGAGGAGAGGGTGGAGCAATGTTTGCTTGAATATACCATGAAGACTGAGAATAGAAACTACAAAACGTGGTGCACAACTGGAAAAGGGACATGAACTGTGGAGAGAGAGAGAGAGAGAGAGAGAGAGAGAGAGAGAGAGAGAGAGAGAGAGAGAGAGAGAGAGAGAGAGGAGGAGGGGGACTGAATAAAGCATGAGCCCCAGGATCATGAAAAGGGAATTTGGACGAACAACTGAAAAACAGACTCAAATGAAATGAGCAGACAGACATAGAGGGAGAGTACTCAGGATTGCTTTGAGGAAAACGGAAAAAATTAGTTTAAAGGGAAGCTGTTCTCTAAATGATTGTTATGTGCAAAGTTTTCTTTAACAAATTAGATATAAGAGGCAGAATCTCTCTCTCTCTCTCTCTCCTTGGTCACCGTCAGTGCTTCGTGTAAGTTTAGATAGCTGGATAGCTGGGCCTTTTGTGAATGTTTAAGTTTAGATAGCTGGATAGCCGGGCATATTATGTCTGTTTCGTGAACAAGGCTCATCCTTAATTATACGTTATTCAGCAGTTAGAGGACATAAGATCAGCGATTATTGCCTAGATTTTCTCCAGATCTAGCATTACCTGGGAAAATGGCAATTAACAGAAAAAACAAAACGTTCCTTTGCATTAATTCATCAGAGGATCTTGGCTTATTCCCCGACGCTCTGCACTGGCACAAAGAAATCCCGGTTGCCAACGTAAACACAGATTTTCTTCCGCCACGTGCGCTGCAGTTAGACCTGATGCAATAACGTATAACCATCAAAATATTTTTAACGATCAAGCAAGCAGGTTGTTATGGAATCTCATCTTATCGTTTACTGTTACCTAGTAAGATGTAAAAATCTTTTGAGTGATGAGCAAGGCTGGTTCATCCTAGGACACCCATCTAATTTATAGTCATCTAAAATACCAGAGTGCCTTTGTTTATTTAGAGAATATTTTTGTTTGTTAATCTGAGCAAGTTATTCATGTTTACATTTGTAAAATTCACCTTATATGGAGAGAGAGATTCACGTGTAAATTAGCCCACTCAATATCTTTTACTTTTAGTTGTAATTCTTAAACATACTTTTCTGCATTTTAATATGATGTTGTGCTATAAGGATTACATAGAATATGAAGAGTTCACTATCACATTGCTAGAGAAGACTTCCATTATAATAATTTCACAGTGTATGAAGTTTAATCATAAGGAAACATGTCTCCAGTAACGAAATGTCATGATTATGATTCACATAAACTCGTAATTTCACATACTTCGTTATAGATTATACCTTCTGGAACATATATACAAAAAATATTGATCACTGATATTCCAACTTCAAGAAAAAATGGATATTAATGATGTTTTGGTCAACCGTTATCTCCTTTGCTGCCAAATCCTCTTTGATTCAATTAACCTTTGGGGATTGAAGTAGTTTTATTACTGACGTCATTCATGAATAAACGTGAGGAAGAGAAAAAGCCAGAGACTCACTCTCTCTCTACGTATATATATATATATATATATATATATATATATATATATATATATATATATATATATATATATATATATATATATATATATATATATATATATATAATATATATATTATATATATATATATATATATATATATATATATATATATATATATATATATATATATATATATATATATATATATATATATATATATATGTATATATATATATTATATACTACTATCATACTACTATATATATATATATCAATATATTTACTATAATACCTAATATATTATTATATATATATATAGTATCTATATATATACATATACTATACTTACACACCCCACCCGTGTGTGTAGTGAGTGCATTGAGTGTATGTTTGGGTCTATGTGCATTTAACCGCCAGGTCTATGTGGTTATTCTAGATAGTATGCGTGTAATATGCATAGGCACGACCATTCTACGTCTATGAAGCTATAGCAAAGCGATACACAGTGCAATGGTTCGTGATGTAAACGATCGTTGTTAGAGTAAAATAGTTATTGTTTAAAGTACTTTCCTGGGCCATTCGCTTAAGAGGTTATGCCATAAAGAGAGAGAGAGAGAGAGAGAGAGAGAGAGAGCTATTGGAGAATTCACTGGTAACAGGTATCAAATTAAATTCATACAAACCCGCTCCGCACCTTCCATCATGTTACAAATTGATTCAAGGCAGCTTGACTGTTTAGAAACTGTTTTTGTTACTTCCTAGTTTTGTTTATTAGTTTTTTTTTTAGGCTTAGCGCTGACAAGATCACTGTCTTTAATTATTTTTAACTAATTACTGGCTTCTCTCTCTCTCTCTCTCTCTCTCTCTCTCTCTCTCTCTCTCTCTCTCTCTCTCTCTCTCTCTCTCTTAAAAAAAAAGGCATCATTTCTGTTTATGGGGAGCTGGGCAGCTAGAAATGCCACGAATAATGTATTGAAAGTAAGCCTAACCATTTATCTAAATGAAATGCGTTTCTACCCGTAAAGAGAACTTAGAATCAAGTCATATTAATGTTTGTTGAAATTAATATCATCATTAGCGGAAGTTAATTGACCGCTGAATTAATTAAGAGAGTACTTAATCAGAATAGCTCACAAAGCATAAAAGAGAGATGGAAAATATAGCTCACATAAAAAAAATTCTTATTAGAGGACCCTCTCAAACTTCAATATTTTGGGTAAGAAGAAAATGAGAGGGATCAACTGGAAAAAGCGAATGATTTGATGAAGTCAATGCAGGCAGCCACCTTAGATGGAAGGACATTCATTTCGCGGAGTCTGAAAGGCCTTTTGGTTACATCACGATAAAAAGGCATTGTGGCGCCAAAATCCTTCAAGTTACTAATCACATCTTTATATTAACACATACTCTGTCCGTTAATTGATAAGGTGATTTATTTATTCTATTGACAGCGTAAGTTGAAGAAGATGTAGGAATAGAAATATTTTCATAAAGAAAACATCTAAAAGATATTTTATTATTATTATTATTATTATTATTATTATTATTATTATTATTATTATTATTATTATTATTATTATTATTATTATTATTCAAATGGACAAACACAACGTTATGTAAAAGATTAAACACCACGACATGGAATACTCAAGTGCGACAAAGAGAATAAACAGCAAAAGGTAAACAAACACAAAGAGTACATGAAAATAATACAACAAAATAGTTGAATATACACCACACGGAAGCTAAGAGGAACTTCATTCTATTTACTGTCGATTAGCAACTGTAACCAGATTTATATTCATGCTTAGTGTGGTCTTACTTTCTGACCAAAACATGTTTCAAATATAGACTAAGAGAAGCACTGACTTCATAAGGCCCAAATATAAAGTAAGTGCGTATAACTACCTGATGAATGAAGGGATTTGCTTCAAATTTTTATCATTTATTCCTCAATTAATAGTGAAAATTTTAATGGTGGGGAATTTAGAAATTCGACTTCTAAGTTAATTTTTTTGTATTTAATAAAAAGATTTTAAAACTTTTAAAAAATATACGAAAAAAAAGTTTCACTCAAAAATGATTTTCCCAAATACAAAATCAAGATATATATTTATACTACACTTCGTAAAAGTTTCATCAAATTTGGTTCAGTCTTCTTGGAGTTAAAAGCATTTATTTTTTAAAAACTATGTTTTGAGAAAATGGCAAATAAAAGAGATTATTCTGTAATAACCATGAAACTATGATAGTTAGAAGGCTGATTTTTGCACAAAAACTATTTTGTCATATAAGAAATATGCCCAAAAATTTACAGTATAGTCAAATGAAAAGATATGAGCACTCTCTTGATTTATATGTTACCTAAAATTTGCACACACACACACACACACACACACACACACATATATATATATATATATATATATATATATATATATATATATATATATATATATATATATATATATATATATATATATATATATATATATATATATATATATATATATATATATATATATATATATATATATATATATATATATATATATATATATATATATATATATATATATATATATATATATATATATATATATATATATTGTCATAAACTGGGTCCTTGGTGTGGATGAGAATTGGGACAATTTATTATTATAGACTGCCTTCGGCACCAAGTAGGGTCCATGATTATGAACAAAAGGAAAAGTACTGGAACTTAACTTAGAATCTTCCTTGATTTACATAAATAATGAAGGTCGCTGATTTGGTATTAGAATGATTTTACAATCAAAAGAGGTTTATTTACAGAGAATGGGGCAAATATGTGAGACCAAAAATGTAACGATTTACAGGCACATAATTCACATATGATAGATCAATAATGCAGTAATTTACAGACACGCAATGTAATTATGAGGGGCCACAGATACAACAATCCCCGTTAAAACGAGTAACTCTGTTATGCTAAAATGCACCAATTCACAGGCACTAATACATTGGAAGGGGTAAATTCCAGGATAATGGACATTAGTTAATCAAGATGACTTCTGTGTGGGCAACGGATTCTTGTGATCAGGTTGCCACCAGGTATGGTTGTGAAATTTGGATGGCAGTTGTTAACGGGTCCTGGCATAGATTTGCGGACTGGGCAGGGTATGATGGCTCCTGGAAGTGAATTCCGGTGTTAGCACAAGCACGGGGGTGTGGATGGTGCCCAAGAAAACCTCCCTTGTCACTAAACAAAGCACACTGAATCTATGCACTAGGGAGGAATTGATCACTTGAGTTACTGAAATTAACTTACCCTTAAATTACACTGTGGAGGGAATAGTTGAATACTTATCACTGAATTGTAGTATGCTGATTTCAAAGCAAGTCATGGGGCAATTCATGGGCTGCTCGAAGTAAGGTGACTTAACAAAGGGGTTGCTTTTTTAGGTGGAAGAAAATTGAGGTTTGGAGGAATGGAAAACCAAGAAAATTCACGGGGAGGAAAGGAGCTGGCTTACTGACTAATTGCGGTCAACGTACCTGGGGCCTGTAGAGGTTTTGCGCTGAACATGTGAGGCTAGGCTGGTCACTGTGGTTAGTTTTCACCAGCGTAAAGAAAGAAAATGGCACTTGTGTCTCAAGTGCTGGTTCTGTGCGGAGTGCTTGGTTCTGTGCGGAGTGCTTGCTTCTCCGGGAACCCAGTGCATGCCTTCCAAGGTTGTTTGCTTCGAAGTCTAGGCCTAGGTCGATCTGCAAAGAGTCATACAGCCAGCAGGGGAGTGGAGAAAAGTGGGTCTTAAGATTAAGTACTTAGAGGTTAAGTTCCTATCTATCTCACGGCCTAGACTCGCCTCCCATCCCCTTGCGGATGGGCTGCTCCTACATCGCATGATGGGGGTGAGGGGTATTGGCTATTGTTTACCCCAGGTCAGCTGAGGTGGGGCTTCCCCTACACGAGTTCAAACAGGCATTTACTGCCCTTTCTTAGTTCAAAATACGCTTGGTCTACCTTGCCCGCCATGCTTTCTTGGCCCAACAGTCACATGAAAAGTTAAATTATTCCCTGAATAAATTAATTCCTAGCTGTCTGACGAGGGAGGAATAGAAATCTTTAACAGGTCCCCCCTTTGGAAAGGCCCTCACACCCTTTCGGGCGTGAAGGTCTTGGCTAATCCCTCCCGACTGGGCAACTAGCGACCCTACATAAGTTGTGCTTTGGCACTGCAATAGCTAAAGAGGCCTATCTAAATGCTAATAGGGGTTCTGAGTTGGCTACCTTCACATCTATAATGGGCCTAACCTAGCTAAGGGTATAGAAACTTCTGCTAACTGTCTCTGATGACAGGAGAACTCTACTCCTAGGCAAACGCACATAGTAAATACCTAACCTAACCTACTATCCTACGACTCTGGCACTGACGAATGGCACGCAGTGAATTACACTTGGCACAACGCTTTATGATTAACACGCAACATATTGAAACATGAATAACCTGAAGGGTAAATCACAGTATACAAGTAAGTAATGTATCAGTTTGAGTCTGGAGTGGGTTTGAAGGAGGTTAGTTAGAAAAAGGGTTAGTGGTACAAGTGCCTAATGGGTTAGTTGTTAATACTACTGGGTCAGAGGTCACACAGGCTATCTCCTCTGGGCAGTTGCCAGGATCACTCTGAGATGGAAGCGGCACTGTGCCAATGGGGCACGAGTGCCAAGAAGAGCTTATGGCTCTGATTTACTAAGTGGATTTCTTCCGCCCCCTCTTTTCATGGGTCTCCAAGGTCTGGCTAGGCCATTCCTAGGAGGCGATGAGGGTAGCGACTCTGAAGAACAGCCAGGAGCACTGTCAGGAGCAGGATCAGGGCTAGCCTCAGTGGCTACAGGCTGGTCTCCTACTTAGGCTGCTGCGACAACCGTCACAGGAATAGGACCAGCGTCTGCGTCCTGGCTGGACAGTTCCTGGTTGGCCAGAAAAGAGGTAGAGTCCAGGCATGCCAGAGGGTCATCCTCAGCATGCGGAAGAGTGTGGGAAGAAGAAATGTCAGGGGTCAGAGGCTCACACTGGGCGATGATCATGGTTGTGAGGTTTGGTGGATCTTCTGTAGGAGGATCCGGGTCAGGTTCTGGATCTGGCACTGGCACTAACTCAGGGCCAGGCACGGTGAGTAAGGTTGGCATGGAGCTTCCAGCCAAGATAGGCAGAGCTTGGCACTGACCAGTGCTTGCAAGTGGCACTGCCAGCAAATTGGTTTCAGACAAAGCTGAAGGGGAGCAAGACCCCTCGGTGTCCCTGGTGTGATTTGGGACAGCTGTTCCTGTCTCGATGAGAAGGCAAGGCCTCTTGGATCTGTGGAAATGGCCGCTGTGGCTAGCTTGCTGGGGCACTTGGACCATCCTTCGCAGTGCCCTCTTATGTTGCAGGTCCTGCAACTGTAGTTGGCAATATCCCTTTGGGATGAGGGAGGAGTTTGTTGGTGGGGGTCCGGTCGCGAGATCTTCGGACTAGGCCTGGAATGAGTTCGATGTGGGTTGCGTAATGTTGCTTTTGGGCGAATGGAAGGTTTGGCTGACAGTGGCACAGCTGTCACAGAGGCTGTGTCCCGATCAGAAGAGGTTAATGAGGACTCACAGGCGGAAGCAGTCAGGCAACAGAGTGGCGTGGGGTGGGACTTCCCCAGAGGATGTCTCGTCCAAGCAGGAACTCTACTCCGTGCCGAATATGCTTGACGATGCCAAGGCGGTGAATTTCGTTGCTCCAAGGGGTGATCACCCTAAGTTCGACTGTCCACTTGGTTTGCTCATCTACCTTGGCACTGGCTGGCACTTGGGCCCAATCTATCAGACTAATATCTGAGTCAGTGCCGGCAGTAGTTGGCAGGTGCACTGGTGGGCTAGAACCATCCAGATAAGCCACTGAGATGGACTATGCCCATACCCTTTCAGTGTGAGTTCTCTCGGGGGCTCAGCCAAGGAGGCTGTGGCACTTATCAGGTTGACGTGCCTGGGAGTGACCACATGTTTTGGACATCCAGGATACCCGGAGGAAGAGTGCCCTGAAGCTCCACAGTCTCAGCAGGGTCCCCTGGGATAGGATGATCTCCCGGCAGTGACGGTGTGCTGGGAAGGTGGTGCGTAATTAGAAAGAGAGGAAGAGTGGCAGTTATTGGTAGGCTGCCGAGGATTGTTGCCCTGATGGTTATTTTCCCTGTAGTGGCACTCTGCCTCAGCATGGCCGTACTTCTTACAGATGGTGCAGGGATGTTTGTTAGGCGGTCTGTTCCGTGGGCGATTTGAGCCTGAGAGGTGTCCAGGTGGCACTATTTGGCGTTGCAAGGCGCTGCGGGAGGGATTGTATGTTTCCCAGGCATCAGCTAAGCGGCAGGCTTCCTTGAGGGTGGCTGGCTATTTGTCACTAAGATACACAGCCAGAGGCCCGGGCGCACACTGGAAGAGGTCCTCCAGCATGGTCCAGTTGAACAAATCCTCGAAGGTGATGCACTGCATAGATCTGAACCAGCGGGTGCCAGCCTGAGTCTTGTGACAGGCCCATTCTGTCCAGGACCATTCTGTCCAGGACCAGCCGACGTTCTTGGCCATACCTCGGAATCATTGTCTCCACCTCTCAGGAGTTATTTCATATGCCTTGGCGATGGCCTCACGGACAGTAGCCATGTCTCCTTGTTGATCTCTTTCCAGCACTCGGTGGGTGGCTTTAGCCTTCCCGTCCAGGTACTTGATGAGCAATAAGGCCCTCTCAGCCGGGGCTGACGTCATAGGTCTCAAAGAGGAATTCAACCTCTTCGAGCGGTTGTTCCGGCTCATCTTTAGTCCATTTGCCAACGAGGTTATTGACTGTCGATAGGGAGGTATTTAGAGCAGATGGGGTGGGGCTAGAGGCTTGTTGGGCTGCTAGAGCTTCTGCACTTTCCTTCTTGGCTCTCTCCAACTCGAGCTCCTTGTCCAAGGGTGCCAGCTCGCTTGCCTTGAGAGCTTTCTCGCTTTCTTTGAGGGCTAGTTCATGCTGTCTCCTCCGCTCTTCTCTTTCTTCTTCTTCTCTCCTCTGCTCAGCTTCTCGCTATCTCTGTTCTTCTTCGTACTTTCTCTTTTCAGCAATCTGCTCCTTTATAAACCTGTGAAGGGCCTGGCCTGTGAGGCTGTCCTCCCTTCCTATATCCCAGAAATATTGGTGCTCTTCGGTTGACATGTTGCTGATGGGGAAGGGCGGCTAAGTGGATTAACTGGGCATCCCTGGAGGAAAGGGTTTGTGATGATGGGGAAGTTTCCTTTAAATTATTGGTACTTCAGTGAGGGCACCTTTTAATGAGGTGGCATTGTGGTTGAGTGTGCCGTGCGAGGGTCACACTAGGGGAGCGTTCCTGAAGGAAGTCGGAGTCCTTATGGGTGGATGCACTGTTAATGGTGTGTTCCTGAAGGAGCTAATGTCCTTATGGGCAGAAACACTGGTTGTATGGCACTCTGTTTCTTAAGTACAGGTGCAATGGCTTAGGAGTGATTATTTTAATTGAGTGGCACTGTGGTGCCGGTGCACTCCGTGGAGCAATGCAAAATGTCAGTGCATGAAATGGCACTGAAGGGAGTGGTACCCTGCCTGGGGCAGAAGGTAAGTAAGGAGTAAGAGGGAAATGAGAGACTCCAGCAGAAAGTAAGTGAGAAAGGAAAGGGAAAGAAGAAAGATAAGTGCTTCAGTGACTGAGTTGCTTGGCAGTGCCGCAGGTTAGTGGCACTGTGAGAAATAGAACTGTGGCGTGATACGAGTGGGTGGCTAGTTCTAAGAACTAGAGATCACTGCCTAACATGGAGAAACGAAGCCTTCTCCCTGACGTGAGGAAAGGGAGGACATGGGGAGTGCACTCAATATGAATTTGTCGCTTGCAGCATAAGCAAGTCTAGAATGAGAAATACCCAACTCATGTACGACAGTTGAATAACATGTAATTAAATAGATGCCCGTGTGCTCTATGACGTATGAGAATTGATCTGGAATGAAGCACAAAAAAGGAAAGCAGGTATGCGAGATTATTCGCTGAACACAAGCGCTTATAAATTTCACGCACTGTGTATATGATAAATGAGTAATGAGTTTGGCTCTTAAAAGTTTAAAAGTGAGTTACACTAAAGAAAATTCTTTGTATTCAGCTCTTTATGATTTGTGGGTTGTTTTTTCAAACTTATAGATAAATTTGTGTTAATCCTATGTTAAGATAAAAGGAAAAGAAAGAGAATAAAAAATCTCTCTCTCTCTCTCACTCTCTCTCTCTCTATGAGAGCATGGTGTAATGGAACGTATTCGTTATGAATTTTAAAGTCACTTTACTTTGTGCTTATGAGAAAATAATGTAGGTCTGCTAAATTACGTTAAGTTACTTTTCTTCTACAATAACTTTTTTGCATTTATGTAATTTTTTACTGTCTCGCTATTATCACGACAAGTGATTTGTTGGGTAAAGGGTTGCAAAATTTTCAAAGAGATTCACGTCTTTCACGGTTTATGTTAGGGTGAAAAGTGATGAAAATTCGTTCAGTGAACGGGAGGTATGGGAGAGATTCACTTGTGTGAAACAGCTGATCGCTCGCTCGCTTTGCCGTGCAACAGAGAATGGGAAGTGAAATTGGAGGGAGCAGAAAAAAACACTCTACTTTCTTCGATAAATGCGGGGTTCGAGTGCAAACTCATCTTAATTAACTTCAAACATCAGCAATGTCTTTACTTTACTTTAATACACTGGGAGGGTGGTTAAATAACTAAGCTTGGGAATGTTTTTTCTGTTCAACAATGAAATGGTTTGCGCCTACACTGACTTAACAACAGTGACTCTTTGCCCTGCGTCAGATGCTAGAGATCGCTACACGGTTTCTTGTAGGCTACTTAGTTATCCCAAAATTTATCACTGATCGAGAAATCGTACGCTTTTCTTAGCCGTAGCTATTCCTGAATAAACATTTAGCTACTTGTTCTCGCAAACACATGCAACAGCTCCCTAACAGCACACTTCCTAATTCTTATTAGTGCAGTAGATATGTGTAAAAAACGTTCCTTTATGTATAGAAGCATGAAATTTTGCACAGACACTCTCCAGACTACTATTTATCATACTGGATATAGACCCATCTTCAAAATGCTACATAGCGGAAATGGCAGCCATCTTGTTCCGCCATTACCTAAAATAATAATTTTGCTTGTATCTTTGAAACTAATGATAGGAATTTTATTTTTATTTCACCTATACACATGTTTAGATGGTCAAACTTTCCAATTCCATCAATTAAAATAAAATAAAATATATATTATTTTATTTTTCAGACGTGTGTGCTTAAAAGTATGGTGGTGGCAAACAGAATGTGGTGGCGGCTGTGTTTTGCATGTTTGTAGTTGTAGTCCCGTGCTTGTATTAACGAGAAATTGAAAATGGCTAGTAAATTTCAATTAATAAATCCACAGCATGATCACATAAAAACTTTACCTAAAATCAAAAAGACAGATTGGACCAAATGTGTTTTGTGTCAAAGTGACAACTCAGAGATTCTTGTGTGTCCTGCTGACAGCAAACGAAAAGACAAAGGGGCAGGGGGGTACAAAACTTTTTCTGAAAACATTTTAAAATTCCATGAAATTGGGAGGTTCCCTTAGTACTAGACATTCAAAGACTTGACGAAGAACCAGGCATTGCAGAAACTCTTGTAATTAATGAAGCAAAGTGGCACAAAACCTGCCTCCTAAAATTCAGTTCCATGAGGTTTGAAAGAGTATCAAAAAGGACAATGGAGGATGCAGATACACCTTGTTCTTCCAAGAAGTATACCAGACAAGCTGGAAGAAGTAAGATCAATGAACTGTGTTTCTTCTGTGGTGAAAATACCCCCTCAGACACATTACATGATGCCTCGACTTTTGAGCTGGATAGCAGAGTCAGACAGTGTGCACTCAAGTGCAAGAAGAAAGAATAATAGCAAAACTCAGTCAGGGTGGTATGATTGCAATTGAGACCAAATACCATTTGCACTGCTTGGTCGCTTTTTACAACAGAGCAAAAGCATTAGATGCCATAGATTCAAACGATGATGATGACAGAAGTGTTTACAGTAGGGCTTTTGCAGAGATGGTTTCCTACATTGAAGAGATTTCAACAGAAGCAGAAATAGCTCCAGTATTTAAGCTTGCTCATTTAAGCAAATAATACACAACACGACTGCAACAATTAGGGATTCAGAGCCCAGTGAAAACAACACTAGACTCAAAAATAGAATTCTAGTGCAGTTCCCTGATATGAGTGATCATAGAGAAGGTCGAGATGTTCTTTTAGCTTTCAACAAAGATCTTGGACCAGCTCTAAAACCTGCATGTGAGCGAAATTATGACGAAGAGGCTCTCATACTTGCCAAGGAAGCCAAAATTATCAGACGAGAAATGGTAACCCAGAAAAATATACTCAATGGCTCCCTTAATGAGGGCTGTCAGATGCAATCAGTCCCAAAAGAACTTCTTACTCTTACAAATATGATCTCACTTGGCCCTGACATTGAATCTCAGTCTGATGGTATGTCACAAGCATCCATGAACATTGCTCAGCTACTGCTCTTTAACAGTAGTGTTAAGCGCCGAAGCAATAGTAAGCAAATGAAACACAGCTTAGACAGGGAAACCCCATTTCCAATATTTGTTGGACTCACTGTTCTTGCGAAGACCTGTAGACGTGATCTAGTAGACATTTTGTTTCAACTTGGCATTTCAGTTTCATATGACAGAGTCATGGACATCATTGCTGGAATGGGTAACCAAGTTTGCCAGCACTATCTGGAAAAGAATGTAGTTTGCCCTATTAACCTGAAACATGGATTATTTACAACAGCTGCGGTCGACAATATCGGTCATAATCCTAGCTCCAGCACTGCCTCAGGATCTTTTCATGGAACTGGACTATCTCTTCCAAAATATTTCTAGGGGAGATATTAGCTCAAAAGAAACTGAAAAACTGGAGTTTCAGTTATCTAATGTTTCCCGGAAGTGTGTTGATCTGCCAGAGTCATACACAATGATCCACCCTCTACAGTCTCGAGGAGAAAAGCTGCAAGTTCCTCAAGTCTTAACTTCTGTGCAGTGCATATTTCATAAGAATCGTTCAGATAGTGAAACAAGCATGAAATTTTGCACAAGTGCTCTTTAAAGTTCCCTCTATCAGAAAAGGGCGCTGGCCACGCAAAAAATTTAATATGGCGGCCAAATTCCAAGATGGCGGCCAGTATCGACAGATTTTGGCTAATTTTTCACTAGAATGGCATGTATTTGCTTCTAGCAATATGGTAAAGCTCTTCCATACTATTTCTTGTGAATATTATGTTTCTGTAGCTTCCCAGTACAGTTTACCTTTAAATATGGGGGCTATATGGCTGCCAAGAAAAGGTAGAAACAATAATTATAATGAGAAATAATGCCCGTTCAACAATTATCGTTTTAAGCATGGATCTTGGTTTCTGTGGTTTTAGATCCTAATGAGGCCATCTCTTTCAAATAACTCATCAATTTTGAAGGAAAATTAATAAATGTAAAAGAGTGTATGTCTGCACACAACCAGGGCACACTGGTGACATCACTGCTGTGTAACTCAGCATGGGGTTCAGTGCCAGCTAATCCAGCTTTACTAATCCTGTAGTCTTAGACTAGTAGTTGTAGTATAGTTTAGTTTAGTGTCCCAAATGCTTTCTAACAGCCCCAGACCAGCTATAGTTAGATAGCCGCACCTGAATAGACAGGATGTGCCAGCGCGGGAGAGCCGAGCCAAGGGTATGGGGGCTGTACATGATGGTTCATGTACTTACCCGGATGGTGTACAGATCACACGGGACTTAAATGGCACTGGATGAATGATCGGGCTAGGTGTAGGGAGACCGAACCTAGTTGAATCCCATACAGGAATGTGTGCTTTGTTTAAGGTGGTAAAAGGATAACCCCTCGGCCTTAATCAAAAGTGAAATCATGGCAGAATGTGATGCCAATCCAATATTGAGCAGTAGAAAAACAAACTGGAGTTTGTGTTGTCTTTGTCAGAAGAACAAAAGAGGTGAGCACTTGACATCACCTCCAAGTCATCATGTCCTAGACCATGATGGGTACACAATGCTGGCAAGGAACATTCCCATGTTCAGTGAAATTAATGAAATGCCACTGATAATGGATCCAGCAAGGCTGGATGAAGGTGATGGCATAGAGGCCACTCTCAGGAAAAATGCAGCAAAATACCATGTGAACTGTCGCTTGTTGTTTAACAACACTAAACTGGACCGTGCAAGAAAGCGACAATCCAATGACCAGACCAGCAACACTGAGACTAGTCGTGCAAAACTGCGCCGAACCAGTCATGACAATGAAGTTTGCATTTTCTGTGAGAAAGTGGCACCTGCATCTGATCTCAGACAGGCTAGTACTAAGGGCCTTGACTTGAAATTGCGTGAATGTGCAGAGATACTTAGTGATGGCAAGCTCCTTGCTAAGTTGACTGGTGGGGATGTCATTGCACAGGAGTTTAAGTATCACCATGCCTGTCTTTGTGCCCTCTACAACAGAAAAAGGTCCTACCTGAGGAGCCTTGAGAAAGACCAAGGTAGCACTGAGTCAGAATCAGATGTGTATCCACTAGTTCTGTCAGAACTGATGACATACATTGTTGAAAACAACCTTTGTTCAGATGATCCAGTCACATTTCGGCTGGCAGATATTTGCCACCTCTACCAACAACGTCTGGAACAATTAGGTGTAGAGTCACCAAGTGTAAATTCCACGAGACTCAAAGACAAACTTCTGGCAGAAATTCCAGAACTTGAGGCTCATAAATCTGGCAGAGATGTATTACTTGCATTTCAAAAGGATGTGGGAAAAGCACTTGCTCAATCATCTGATCTTTCAGAGGCAGTTATCATTGCTAAAGCAGCAAATATTCTCAGAAAGTCTATACTTGATCATCAGTCACGGTTTGATGGCACATTTTCTGAGGCTTGTGTACGAAATTCTGTGCCTCCTCTCCTGCTCCAGTTTGTAGGGATGGTTGAGCATGGGGCTGACATCAAGTCACAGTTACGATTTGGAGCATCAAAGTCAGACCAGGCCATTGCACAGCTCATGCAGTTCAACTGCTACTCCCGATACAAAGAGGGAGCAACAACTCATAGACACTCCAAAGACAGAGAAACACCATTCCCAGTCTACATGGGACTCTCAGTCTATGCCAAAACCAGGAAGAGAAACCTGGTTGAAATGCTACATCAGTATGGCCTCAGTATCTCTTATGACAGAGTACTGGAGGTCTCTGCACAGTTAGGAGATGCCACAGTTAGCAAATATGTGGAGGAGGGTGTGGTCTGTCCCCCAGTACTGCGAAAAGGGTTGTTCACCACTGCAGTGATGGACAACATCGACCACAACCCATCTGCAACTACTGCCACTACCTCCTTCCATGGAACTAGCATCTCCATATTTCAGCACCCCACCAAGGAGAACACTGGACAGGAAAGACAGCAACTAAAGTTTGCACCTGAGAAAGTGAGGTCTGTGCCTGAATTGCCGGACACATTCACAAACATCTCACCAGCTTCCTTTCAAACAAAGAACCCTGTGCCACCAAACACTGCAATACCAAAGCCACCCACAGATATCTTGGGGCCACAGCTTGCACTGGAGTATCAGTGGCTAGACAAGGTCATAGTCACCCAGGAAATAGATGATGCAGTGAATCTGACGTGGTCAGCTCATCACGCTTCAATGAAGAGAAGCCCAGAATTTGAAGTAACCATAACTTCATTGCTTCCTCTCCTGCGTGATCAGGCTCATTCTGTTGCTACGATCAAACACGTGATGCAGAAAGTGCAGGATGTCACTGATTTTCTGAACCCTGGCCAGATACCCATAATCACAGCTGATCAGCCAATCTATGCCGTAGCAAAGCAGGTGCAGTGGCAGTGGCCTGATCAGTATGGCGAAGACAAGTATCTGGTAATGTTTGGTGGTCTGCACATTGAGATGGCAGCAATGACATCTCTTGGTACTCTTCTTCATGGCAGTGGTTGGACAGGAGCTCTGGTGGAGGCAGGAGTTGCTTCATCTGGAACTGCAGAATCCTTCCTGTCAGCTGCAAGTGTAACCAGGACACGGCCGATGCACCAGGTTACAGCCTCTAGTTTGTACAAACTCCTGAGGACAGCATACACTGACTACTGTGCTGAGAAAGCAAACAACAATGAGCAGGCATTAGAGTTTGAGGAGTGGTGTGACCTTCGAAGACAGCAGAGTCCACAGTTCCACTTCTGGCACATGGTGTTGTCTATGGAACTTGTGATATTCCTACTGATCAGGTCCTTCCGTGAGGCCAATTTTGTCCTCTACTGCCAGGCATTGCATGAGCTGATACCCTACTTCTTTTCCAACAATAATACAAACTATGCTCGTTGGCTGCCTATTCACCTCAGGGATATGCTTACCCTAGAGAGTTCACACCCAGAGTTGCACAAGGAGTTCAAGGCTGGCAACTTTGTTGTGCACAAGACCAGTCGCCAGTTCTCAGCAATGGCTCTTGACCAAGCTCATGAGCAGACCAATGCCTTTATAAAGGCTGATGGCGGAGCCATTGGGCTGACTGAAGATCCGTCAGCACTCAGAAGATGGATGGTGGCTGGCCCAGAGATCATCCGCTTGGTGTCTGCATACGAAACAGAGGTTCAAAGTAAGGAGTCTAATGAGCAGACAACACACCATGAACAAACACCTCATGCGCAGAAGACATTCTTGGAGAGAGTCAGCAAGCTGTCATTGGCTTTGCAACACTTGGGAAGTCCTTTTCAGGAAGAGAGCCAGGATCTGTATTCCATTGACAACAAAGACATTGCCCACCCCAGCTCAGCAGAACTTCTACAGACACACCTTGCAAGAGGCCGCACTAAATTTCAGAAGTTTTCAGACTCTTTGGCAAACAATGCAGTCTCCTTCTATGAGCCGATAAAGAAGAACAGAACTGACTTCTTCAGGCAAGAAGCTGCTCCTGTAGAACAGTCAAAGCAGAAACTTCTGAAGGAGGATTGCCAGCTTTTCTCAAAGCTATTTATATCCTGTCAGAGCCGTGAATGTGATCTGCAGGAATTCTTCCAGCACGAGAATCAAACATTCCCAGCTTCCCTTAGTGAGGGTGGTAGGCTGTACACATGTCAGAAGTCTCAGCTGACCTCGGTCCTGGAGAGTCATGTTACACTAGAAGACAAAGAACCAAAGACTGATGTCCTCATTGTAGATGGATCAGCTTTGGTCCATGCCTTGCCACCAAAGAAAGGAAAGACCTTTGAGGGCTATGCACTTTGCGACTTCTTGCCTGTGATACAATCCTATAGCAGCAAGTACACATCATCACATCTTGTATTTGATGTATACAATACATCCAGCCTCAAAGCTGAGACCAGGCTCCAACGTGGTCAAGGAGGAAGGCGCAAGGTGACAGACAAGAACACAATTCCATCCAACTGGCGCAATTTCCTAAGACACGATGCCAACAAGACAGAGTTGTTCCAGTTCCTGGCAGACAAAGTTGCCCAGATGTCTGCCACAAATGTTGTCATTGCCACGAAAGGGTCTGCTGTCCTCAGCACTCATGAGGCTAGTCTTCAGGGACTGGAAAAGTGCTCTCATGAGGAAGCTGACACCCGCATCTTTCTCCATGCCAAATATGCCACAGAACATGGAGCCAAGACCATCACGGTTAAAGCAAATGACACAGATGTTCTTGTCGTTGCAGTCAGTGCTTTCTCCACTCTCCACAATCTAGGGCTAGAGAAGCTATGGGTGGCATTTGGCCAAGGCCAGAGCCTGCGCTGGATTGCTGTGCATGACCTGTGCAACTCTCTGGGCCAGGAGAAGGTGAATGGCATGCTCTTCTTCCATCCGTTCACAGGCTGTGATACAGTGTCAGCCTTCCGGAGCAAGGGCAAGAAGACCGCCTGGCAGACATGGAACATCTTTCCAGAGGCCTCCACTGTGTTCTCCAAACTGAGTCACTACCCTCTCAGAGTGGAAGAGAGTGACCTGAAGGTCCTGGAGAGGTTTGTCATACTTATGTATGAAAGATCTAGCACTGCTGGCACTGTGGATGAGGCTAGACTTGATATGTTTGCCAGAAAACAAAGGGCATATGAGGCCATTCCACCAACCAGGGGAGCTCTCCTCCAACACACCAAGCGTGCTGCGTACCAGGCTGGTTGTGTGTGGGGGCAGGCCACCCAGTGTCAGCCACAGCCAGAGAACCCTGCTGAGTGGGGATGGCAAAAGTCTGGTGAAGCATGGCAAGTCCTCTGGACAACCAACTCGCCCTTAGCCAAGAGTTGCCAACAGCTTACCAAATGTGGATGCAAAGCAGGCTGTCGGGAAAGGTGCAAGTGCTACAAGCTGGGTCTTCCCTGCACAGCTCTGTGCACTTGCAAATGTGAGGTCTAGATAAATATTGCCCTCTCTTCAGTAGATAATCTAGCTTGAGCATCCAACATGTCATGCTATGCCTACCTTCTTATCCTCGAATTTTTCAAAGGTGTAGGTTGAGAGACCTATACATAGATTGGTTGCGTTTAGTCCGTATTTCTCTTCTTTTCTTTTTATGGTTACAGTCTTAGACACAATGTTGTATGTGACCATACCATTACTATTTCAGTTGAAAATAGCATATTAGTTAAAGTGTCTGATCACATGAATATACCATTAAATAAAAACAGTTGGTCTCTATGTCTGCTAGCGCTGTGGATAGAAAAAAAAACTTTTATGGCAACCATTTTGTACGCCATCTTGGTTACAATTCATTTAGGAAGGGTTTTCAATAAAATGTGTGGTATGGAACATTTTTATAACCTAAAAGTCGAGGTTTAAAAAAAAAAACTGGCATATTCCATCCAATAGATGCTCCCAAACCAGTGAATCTCAACATAGATGGCGGCCATTTTGAAAAATAGCCGCCATCTTGGATTTTCAGGTGGCCAGCGCCCTTTTCTAAGAGAGCGTAGTCTTAGGAATGTTTGTGCCAAATTTCATGCTTGTTTCACTATCTGAACGATTTTTACAGCAATCTGCTGCACTTTAAGGTAATCGAATTGTTATAACATATGAAAAAAAAGCTCCACTTATGACAAAGACATTTTCGCATATTTATATTTTCTTTTTATTTCTCTAGCTGGCTTGAAGCTGTGGCTAAAACCTGTCAGGAAGAAGAGAATGCCAACCTGAACATAACCTGGTCATGTATACTATTTAGTATATATAGATACTATTTAGTATATAGGATGTGCGAGATTCTTTGATTATCACTGTGTTTGAATTTATGTTTGCCAGCAAAGCCAGTATATAGAATTAATCTAAGAGAGGTAAAAATGAGACATTGTGGTACCTCATATTGATACAAATGATGATCAATATTGTTTTATATTTATAAGTCACCAATGTAGTTTTTTGCAGATATATTAAAACTTTTGATACCGATTTTTCGATGCATAATTTGCTAAAATATGATATGATCGCATTTTAAAGAAACTGAGTGAATTTAGACTGTTTTTATGTCATCCCATCTATAGCCAGACCGTTAAAATATGGGTACAGACACAATTATGAAGCCTTTATCTTCCTCAGTTCCCCAGATATCTAGAAATTTTCGGTAATGGCCGAACAAATATGGCTGCCACAGGGGTTACGGGCAATTTTGAGAATGGGTCTATATCTGAGGTGTTACTATTTATATTTATCTTTCTTGATGCAAAATTTCATGCTTCTATACCAAGAGGAACAATTCTTCTGATATTCTCCAAATATCTACTGCACTACTGTATATGTTCATTCATATGGCAACACCACACTTTGCTCCTACACTCGGAAATTTTGCAGACGAGAAATTCACGTCTACCTCTCCGCTTTGCTAACTTCAGAACCTATGCACTTTCGCCTGTGTTATGAATAAATTCTAACGAAAAGAGATGCGTTGTGTTTTCCTTTAAAGGTATATTAATATCACTTTTCTTATTTAACCTTACATATCCTTAATGTTACAAGACTTAATGCTAATACCCTTTTTACCTTAATTCTCTCTGCTCCAGCCGCTTCTATGCCTTTTGTGGATAATTTAATTATTTAATCTAAATGAATGATTGATTCCTGGTTCGTCTCTCCCTATTTCTTAGCCCTTTAGCAATGCTATTTGGCTATTCTATAGAATTCTTGGCAACGGTAGTCACTGCCATAAACTGGGTCCTTGGTGTGGATGGGACTTGCGACAATTTATTATTATAGACTGCCTTTGGTACCAAGGGGGGTCCACGATTATGAACAAAAGGAAAGCTACTGGAACTTACCTTAGAATCTTCCTTGATTTACATAAATAATGAAGGTCGCCGATTTGGAATTAGAATGATTTTACAATCAAAAGAGGTTTACTTAAAGAGAATGGGCCAAATATGTGAGACCAAAAATGTAACGATTTACAGACACATAATTCACATGTGATAGATCAATAATGCAGTGATTTACAGACATGCAATGTAAATATGAGGGGCCACAGATACAACAATCCCTGTTTAAACAAGTAACCCTGTTATGTTGAAATGCATCAATTCACAGGCACTAATACATTGGAAGGGGTAAATTCCAGGATAATGGACATTAGTTAATCAAGATGACATCTGTGTGGGCAACTGATTCTTGCGATCAGGCTGCCACCAGTAATGGTTGCAAAATTTGGATGGCAGTCGTTAATGGGTCCTGGCATAGATTTGCGAACTGGGTAGGGTATGATGGCTCCTGGAAGAGAATTCCAGCTTTAATACAAGCATGGGCAGGGCAAAGGAAACATCCCTTGTTACTAAACAAAGCACACCGAATCTACACACTAGGGAGGAATTGATCACTTGTTACTGAAATTAATTTGCCCTTAATTTACACTGTGGAGGGAATAGCTAAATACTTATCACTGAATTGTAGTAGGATGATTTCAAAGCAAGTCATGGGGAGATTCACGGGCTGCTCGAAGTAGGGTGACTCAACAAAGGGGTTGCTTTTTAGAAGGAAGAAAATTGAGGTTTGGAGGAATGGAAAATTGAGGAAACTCATGGGAAGGAAAGGAACTGGTTTATTGACTAATTGCGGTCGACGTACCTGGGGCCTGTAGATGTTTTGCGGTGAACATGTGAGGCTTTGCCGGTCACTGTCGTTAGTTTTCACCAGCGTAAAGGAAGGAAAAAATGCACCTGGGCCTGCTGCTGCGACATCTGACGCAGGAGGTTTCCGTGCTGGTTCTACCATGATCCATTGCAGCTCTTGTAGTTCATCAGCCAAGTGAGATATGGCAGAATCCTGACTTGCAATTGCATTGGTGACGGGCTGAGGCAGAGAGGAGGCGTTCGGGGGTGGCATGAGCAGCTCGCAGGTATCAATGACCAGCTCAGGCACGGGTTGCGAGGCTGCACCTTTGGGCGAACTTCTGCTGTGGTCGAGAGGAACCGTCTCTCTTACCGACGCTAGTAGCGGTGCCAGGCTGGGGGAAGAGAGGGGGTCCTGAGTTGGATCCCCTGCATGGAGATCGGGGTGGTGCTCTGATGCTGGCACTAGGGCAGAGTCAGGCACTATCAGAGGTTTCTTGTGCTCGTCGGTCAGGACGGACGAAGCATGGCACTGCTCGGTGCATGCAAGTGGCACTGGCAGGAATTTGGCATCTCCGGGAGGGAGATCTGATTGGGGCCCTGGCACTGGCACTGAGGCAAGGCCGAGCACTGGAAAAAGATCGGAAACCAATCGAGGGGGCCACTGTACATCGTACTTAGGTGGTACTGGTAGGGACTGCATGTCCTCCTGGTACCCAGGGGGCGCCAGTCTTGACTGAGGGAGAAGCGGGGGAGGATTACTTGCGCCCGAGGAATGATTTGGGGAATGTGGACCCCTGGATTGTCGTGATTTCTGTGGGGACTGAAAGTCCTGTCCCAGGATGATGTCATAGCCTCTGGGGAGATGGCTTGCTACTGCAAGATTGCAAATTTTGGATTGGTGAGGTCTTGTGACTCTCAATTGGACCTTAGGGAGTATCATTTTAAACTGATTTGCTCCCTCAATCGTGACGAGTTTTCGTCTATTGATGATAGCTCCATAGGGAACTCTGTCCCTTCGGATCAGGGAGATTTGTGTGCCCGAGTCCTTGAATGCCGTGACTCAGCGCGCAAGGTGGCTGCCTCGTAGAGGGGCCACAGATATGGGCCCTTCGGCGGGAGGGCCCAGTGACTTGGGATCTCTGACGGCCAAGGCGACGGTGGGAGTGTTGGATTTATGATTGCACGGGCATTTCGCCCATAAGGGAGAATGGCCATAAACCTTGCACGCTGTGCAAAAGGTCTGGCTGAAGTCTTTCCGCGCTGCCCCTGTGGTGGGGGCAGGAGAGTTATTGGGCGGTTTTCCGGGAGAGAGAGGCGCCGGTTTCTTGCTTCGGCACTGTTCGGAGGAATGCCCCGTTTTCTTGCAATAATGGCAAGTTAGGGGCTTGCCTGAGTTCCCATTCTTGTGGGAATTTGATCCTCCGAGGAGGGATGGGGGATTTATCTTCCGCCCCATGGATCCTTCTTGAGGGTGGTGAGTTTCCCACATATCTGCTATCCGGCAACACTTGGTGAGTGTTGCTGGGGCTTTTTCCACTACATGAGTGGTGAGGGCAGGAGGGGCGTAGCGCAGGAAATGCTCGAACTTGAATTTTTTTAGTACCTCGGCGGCGCCTTTGGCTCCTTCGAACTCGAGCCATTTTGCTAATGCCCGCTCCGAATGGTACGCCCAATCGGACCAAGTCTGGCCTGCTTCTCTTGGCTGCTCTCTCCAATGTCTCCTTCACCGCTCGGGGGTAATCTCATACGCCTTCGTAACCGCTTGGCGTACAGCTTCCCAGTTTCCCCTATCCTCTGCCGAAAGGGCGTGGTAGGCAACAAGGGCCTTTCCCCCCAGGAATTTGGTGAGAACAAGGGAGAGTTCCGCGGGGGAGAGGTCGCAGCACTCCAGGACTCGTTTGGCCCTTTCAAGCCATACTTCAGGTTTGGACTCTGTCCATTTTGGCATGAATGAGTGAGCTTGGCTGAGGGCACTCATTCCCACCGCAGGAAGTGGGGTGACATTCTGTCGTTCTAACATCTAGAGCTCATGGGCACATTCTCTCTCTCCTGCTGTTCTTTCTCCCGTTCTTGACATTCTAAGTCTTCTCGTTTCTCTTGGGCAATTCTTTCCCTCTCTCTCCTCACGTTCTTTTTCTCTATCCATCTTGGCATCATCCACTCGCTCTTGAACCCAGTCTCTCAGATCTTGCCCCCATAGTCCCATGTCCTTTCCAGCAGACATGTAGAACTTGAAGTCCTCATTTTGTTGGGCTCTAGTATTAGCCATCTTGAAATAATGGTTATACGGACTAGGCTTTCTAACGAATCAAATACGTCTGAAAAGACTCAATTCCAGGAATCTGAAACACCCAATTGTTCAGACTGCAGGAGAATGGATCTGTCTGAATAAGACAGTGGATCAATAAGTCTGAGGAGACTTTGATAAAATTTAATATGTCTCGGAAAGACGTGGTTGTTCGTGGCGAACGAATTTTAATATGTGTCTCGGAAGACGTAGTTGGATTTTGTCACGCTCGGACTTGGCCGGCTGTAGCGTGAAGTTAAGGAGTTGTTCTAACGAACTAGAATGATCAGCCCCTTAAGGGCTTAGATGTGTGTGAAATACACTATATAATGTATCAAAAGGACTTAATTTTTTGGTTTCCTGCAGGAATTAGAAATTTTCACCTGGTGCGACGTAGGATTTTAGTAGGAGTCTCTTAGGACTTGGAATTTGGTTGAGGAAATCTCGCCATGTGCGATGTAGAATTTTAGTAGGAATCTCTGAGGACTTGGAATTTGGTTGAGGAATTCTAGCCACGTGCGATGTAGAATTTTAGTAGGAGTCTCTGAGGACTTGGAATTTGGCTGAGGAATTCTTGTCACGTGCGACATAGAATTTTATTTGGTTTGTCCGTAGGACTTGGAAATATGATTTGTCCCTTAGGACTTAAAAATTACTAACGGGAAAAACCCAAAGAAAAATGTTTGCTCAGAAATGAATGAAAAAAAGGTTACACACGCGGGCAAAGGGCGGGGAATGAAAGGTCATCTGACAATCACTGGAGTTATTTTTAGATTCTGTGTGAATGAACCTGTCTATTTATAGACAGTCTGGGACTCCGGCGAATTTCCCAGTCGTCTGAGAGGATAACAGTAAAAATGACCTAGTAATTTCCCCTATAAGCGGAGTTTAAATTTCACGTTCTTAACAACTAGTTCGAGTTTTAACTACACTGAGAGAATTTCAGCAATGCAAGCTGACTTCGTCTTGTCCCACGTGGGAATTTATTCGCGCCTAAATAATAATTTGCTAATCCGAAATGCGAAGTAAAATTTATCACAGAGGAATTTTTTTCGCACTCTTCCTCGCAGCAAAGAATATGGCAAGGATTTTAACACAGAGGAATTTTG
>JANJGK010000003.1:23390345-23393536 GCA_039081455.1 Macrobrachium rosenbergii | reverse complement strand
CTCAAAGCTATTTTTACATAGTGCTTAATATACTTCGAACTAGCTATTTAGGAAACTGAAAACGAAAAATACGCAATTCTCAGACACGGAAGTTACATGATCTCGTACATACAAAAATTTTACTAAAAGACGGTTTCACGGGTTCTTTAGTTTTATGGAGAAAGCAATATATTCATTTTAAAACATTTTAATATTTTCATACCAAAGCTTGGTTTTCCATGAAGTTCTAGCAAACAATAATCATAACAAAGGATTCTTATAGAGCTTCTTTTATTTTCTAAAAGCTGAATGATATTGTTCAACGCAAACATCAAGAAAGATATGAAAGATTTTGAAACGACTTTAGATATACTTTATAATACTATATACGATAACGAAAAATATGAATTGAATATTACTTTTTTTCACATGAGATACTTTTTATCCCTCAGTTTCTGAATATCATGACATAGAAGATCGACGTATTTAAGAAAAATATAAACAGTAACTGATAAATTATCACAAATTATGACAATAAAATAAATACTTATATAAAATCTCGTGTGAATAATTAAATTCTCACTCAAAATATATGACGTACTATGGTTTAAATTTTCTTCAGTGTTTCATGCTTATATACAAAAAACCTTTTTGGCTGGGAGAGTGTTCACGTCAGATAGTTAGTGTGCCATTGAAACGGAAAATTGAGGAAATTTTGTAAACAGCCTCCAATTCCACTTAAATTTTCCGAGAAGTCAAAATATAAAGTAGATCAACAATACTTTTCATTAATGTCATGTATCCATTAAAGAGAGCTAACAACAAATGAAGATGAATTTTCATTTTTCAACTGCATATATTGATAGACCATGAAAGTAACAGATACTTAAGAGCGCCTTATAAATGTTTCCGTTGCTAAATTCTCTACTTATTTTAAATGAATTTTATGATTGTTTTAATTTTACACGTTTCAGACGCATACGGGGCCGTTAAACCGAAAATTTATGATTTTTAGGAAATAATAAAAAAAAAAACACACACATTTTAGGCCATAAGGTTTCTAACTGATTTCTTACATAAATCATGGTAACTGTTACGGCATTCTACGATGGACTTATGTCTCACATTTACTTCTTGTGTTTAGATAAATAAAAAATGCCAAGGAAATGGACAATCTAAAGCCTTATTCAAGCTCAGATATGAAGGACATAACAAAGGAACCCGAAGGCAGAATTACGTGGCTTAACGCACGAGTGGCACGTAGACCTTCCTCTGAAAGGTTGAGTTACGAACTGCAGAATATGAAAAGGAATTTCAAATTTCGCCAGTTAGTAAGAAAAATCTCTGAACAACGAAATAACGGCATTCCGATTTCCAAGAGACACCATGTCGTTCATCCAGAATATGACTGCAAAATAGCAACATATTACGGTGTGCTTGCAATGCAGCAAAGCTGCAATCATTGCCAACTTTGCAAAAGCACAAAGACTTACTGAGTTCTCTCAAATAACAGGTTCGAAGCAAAGGTAAGTGACCAGGAAGGTTAATAATTGCATATGAAAAGAATAAAAAACGCATACATACATACATACATACACACACACACACACACACACACACACACACACACACACATATATATATATATATATATATATATATATATATATATATATATATATATATATATATATATATATAATATTTTTTTAGAAGGCGAACCCTATCCATTTGGAGCTAGGAGCTACTGACTTGGAATTCAAGCTTCCAAATTATATAGTTTTTATTAGCAAGAAGTAACAGAAGCTAATGGGAAAGAAGAAATCATTTATAAATATTTGTATATATACATATATATAAATATATATATATATATATATATATATATATATATATATATATATATATATATATATATATATATATATATACATACATATATACGCACACACACACACACACACACAGACACGCACACGAGCATATTACACGCAGTGTTCTTTTCGACCAGAGCAATAGGTCTTAATCCCCGATTAATTACTGCGCCACTTCTGGTCTGTTCCTCGTTAACGCTAGCCCTTATTTACTTTTCTCTCTCTCTCTCTCTGTCTGAGTATAAGAACAAACCCATATTTATCACAAACATGCAAGCAATAACTAGATCTCTGTGTGATCAGAGTCTTAGACTGTGCAGCAAAGAACGATATATACATGACGTCAGGTGACACAGCAAAATTTAACCCGTAGCCCAAGGCACTGATCACAGTTCTATCCAGGTGTTTGTGTGATTACAGAACGCGCAGCTGGATACCCCATCTTTTAAGAACACTCTAACTGAAATTATTAAATTATGTGTAAAAAAATGTAAATTTGAACTCATTGGGAAATTTTACTCAAAAAATTTTTGGTATGGGGATGGGAAACAGACTATCCCCAGAGCTAAATAATTTGTATACAGAATTTTTTTAAAAGAAAATGCTAAAATTGTTCCACGCAGTGTAGTGTGGTTCAGGTATGCTGACGATATAATTTGTGTACGGCCAGGGAACGAAGATATAAATAACCTTTTTGACAAGTTAAATCAATTAGTACTATCAATTAAACTTACTATGGAATTGGAAAAAGATGGGTGCCTACCGTTTTGGAGTGAGGAAAACGTAGAAATAGAAATGGGTTTAAATGCAGTGTTTACAGAAAACCTACTAATATTTCTTCCTATATGCATTTTTACTCTGGTCAAAGCAAAAAGGTTAAGAAATCTATGTTCACATCTATGTTTTCAAAAGCATTACGTTTATGTAACCTGGAATATATTGATAATGAAATACAGTAATGTAGATAAGATTAGGAATGAAGGGAAGAAATTGAAATATCCTGACGGTGTATTAGACAATGCATTAGAAGCGACAAAAAGACTGTATCAAAAAAAGAACCTAACAACACAAAAATAATTGCTTGTACTACCCGATAAAAATAATATCAAAGATGTCCCCCATCTTCTTCCGAATTTTGGTGTTAACATTCAAGAACAATAGAATAATGAAACATGTACTTATAAAGAACTCTCCCGACAATACTAAAGGGTGTGTATGTAAAATTCCATGTAAGTCTTGTGACAACTTTTTTACTGGTCAAACGGGTGAAGTACTGAACAAAAAAAAAAATAACAAAAAAAAAAACTGAACAGCGTAAAAAAGGTGAGATAAGCACGG
>JANJGK010000003.1:23337845-23387845 GCA_039081455.1 Macrobrachium rosenbergii | reverse complement strand
CCTGTGTTATTACACAATTAATAAGACCAAAAGTTACCTCACTTCAGCCAGACACTTGAAACCTCATAACAAAAATATTAAGACTGAATACTCTAAAGGTACTGTGATCCCATAAAACTTGCTTATCACTTGGAAAAATCAATCTAACTTTATCAAGTTATGGATGAGGTAACAACTAATAAGCTATAAACATACTAGTGGAAATTGAGCATCACTTTATCAAACACTATAATGGTTTCCTTGGTTCTATTTCACTTTGATAAAGGAGACCTAGACAGATATATCACTTACCTTGTACACATTCATCAATTTCTCTAATCATTGGTGGTCAAAATGAAACACTGTGCTTTTAAAACTTTAAACAGACAATTTATTTCTAAGTTCAAAAGACAGCAGAGTTCACAATCTCAAAAAGATTTACTATTACTTGACAACAGTGTAAGATTTAAGTATTTCTTAATCAAGATCAATTCAGAAAACTTTAATTTATCAAGAAAGCAATTTGGTTAAGTAAGATTCAATCCATTAACTTTCACTCAAGTTTTAAACATATACTTGATTAATTAAACCCAACACAAGTGTTCACTAAAACATCAATAAATGAAAGTCAATACAGGTATTCACTGAAATCTCAATAATAAGTATGCACTGACAAAATGCGAAGCAATCACCAACACAAAACTTTGGAAAAGACTAATTATAAAATTAGAGTAATATGATAACACAGACATATAAGAATGGAATATGCAAAAATGGAAATGTACCAACAGCAATTTCACTAAGACAAAACTATGTTTAAAGATTATATCAGTCTTTCAAAAGATTACCTTCACTTTAAAAAAAAAAAAGGCTAAACTCACGTCTTTCTAGGACTTTCTCAAAGACAACACTGCCAAGTCATAATTATATGCACTTAGTAGAGTATAATTACCAGCAAGACATATTAGAACTTACTATAAGAGATATTATCCACCTCTTATCAAAATAATAATTCTCTTTTACCTAGAACATCACTTTAACTCTTAACATAATATAAAACCAGTAAATATCACATTACCTTTTACAAGTGGTACAACATTATACACTTTCCACAATCCTTGTAAAGTACCAATATCATTCTTACAAAATGTAAACACTTCGTGGGTGAACTTGACAAAACTTATGCTTTTGTGTTGGGAAGATAACCAACTTTATATATACCCTTTTATGAGCAGAGAGAGAGAGAGAGAGAGAGAGAGAGAGAGAGAGAGAGAGAGAGAGAGAGAGAGAGAGACCTTATGCCAGCAACCCCTTTTGCCTAAGTACCTGTTTTTCATTCAGTACTCCTCTTTTATCTTCAAGCCCTCCCAGAATACATGATACATAAAGTGTACATACATTATACATACAGGTATACATGTATGGTATACATACAGGACTGGAACTTCAAGCTCTTTATCTGCATGATGGACATCTTCCGCTCACTCAAAACACCTGGGCAAACAAAAAGAAGTACTTTGGACCAAATCCCGGGTTGGCTGTCAGCGTGTCAGCTTCAACTCTCTCACTTACTCATCCTTTCTACTCAGATTATGGAAACATAATAGGCATAGATGAAGATAACAACCATGGAACAGAAGCACATGATAAACATATAATAAAGCATTCTGGCCGAGGCCTGTCAACTCATCAAAGATAAGCAAAGTGGCCCTCCGAACAAGACTTCCTCCAAACACTTATGTCAATACAGGATGTGGCTAAGTGATAAGAATCCTATCCTTTCTCTTTTATTCAGCATTAACGCTCAGTAATCATTTTAACATACTGCACAATATATTAAACAGATAAAAAACACATCAAAATCTATTTCAGAATCACTATGATACACAATTTATCTGTAAGAAAAAGACATTTTAAGATAAAATTATCCTATCTCTCAACAAATGATGAATCTGCAAGCAAAACATCAAAATATTCACAGACACATATCATATTTGTAGAATGGTTTTACATATTATAACACATTATAATATATATATATATATATATATATATATATATATATATATATATATATATATATATATATATATATATATATATATATATATATATACATATACATATACTGTAAATTATTTTTGCAGGGGCACGTGTGTGTGAGTCAAATCTTAATGGGAAAATCTTCATGAATTTATAATTACGTTTCTTATGTGAATTTCGTTTCCTATTGCAGGGACCTTGAACTCTTGCGAAAGCTGTTCTTCCTATTATTCCGGGATGTATTTCACAATATATATATATATATATATATATATATATATATATATATATATATATATATATATATATATATATATATATATATATATGTGTGTGTGTGTGTGTGTGTACATATATATATATATATATATATATATATATTATATATATATATATATATATATATATATATATATATACATATATACACACACACATGCACACATATAATTTGACTATTTGATGTCTCAAGAGATAGAGCAAAATAAAATTTATTCTTCCAAGAGAATATTAACTAGAATATCGACAAAAGTCTTCTTGAACGCATGAAATGAGAGTGAAAATTACATTTCCTTTTAATGGATAGAAAACTTTTAATGAAAGAATAATTTTCCCAGCAGTTCAGTTAATCCTTGGAATTTTGCTGCTGGTTGCAGAGGGATTAAAAAATGGATCTCAGATTATCTCTTATCTGTTTAGAAACTTCCCACTTTTACTTCCGCACACTCTTAGACTCATATAAAAAAAAAAGTGTACCTTAGTTTTACCAGATCACTGAGCTGATTGACAGCTCTCCTAGGGCTGACCCGAAGGATAAGACTTATTTTACGTGGCTAAGAACTAACTGGTTACTTAGCAACGGGACCTACAGCTTATTGTGGAACCCGAACCACATTATGGCGAGAAATTAATTTCTATCACCAGAAATAAATTCCTCTAACTCTTTATCAGCCGGCTGGAGACTCGAACTCGGGCCTGGTGAGTCCCAGTGCACAGCTCTACCGATTCTCCCAGCGAAGAGCTATATATATATATATATATATATATATATATATATATATATATATATATATATATATATATATATATATATATATATACATATATATATATATACTCTTGGAACTCTTGGAAAAGTAAATTTTATTTTGCTCTGTCTCTTGGGGCATCAACCAGTTAAATTATCTTCGGGTATCATTTTTTTCAGGAATGCAAGCAGGTAAACTATTAATGGTAAAAAAGTGGATAAAAACGGGAAAGTGGTGGCCAATTACATCTTATGGTTGGTAATGAAATAGGATTTTTAATAAAATGTCATTAAGAAAGACATTAGGGTACTGCAAAATCTTTTGTAGTTGTAGCTCAAGAAACTACGGCCATTGCAAGATTACTAAATCTAGCACTGTTTAACAAAAACAGAAAACTCGGGTTTAGTCATAAAATATTTTCGAGATATTTTCTTTTGCCCTGCTAGAAAAAAAGAAATATTTGTTTACTGATTTTATATACTCTACGTGTGGGATAAATACTTTTGACAATTATCACTATCAAGTAATTTTTTAAGATTTATTCCTCGAAATTTTAGTTTTGTCACCCAGTGTATCCTCAACGTCGCAGAACTGTGCATCACTTTTAGTGTTTATAGCTCAAAATGGATAGAAAAACGTTAAGTATATCTTAGTTTAACCAGACCACTGAGCTGGTTAACAGCTCTCCTAGGGCTGGCCCGAGGGATTAGATTTGTTTTACGTGGCTAAGAACCAACTGGTTACCTAGCAAGGGGACCTACAGCTTATTGTGGAATCCGAACCACATTATGACGAGAAATGAATTTCTATCACCAGAAATAAATTCCTCTAATTTTTCACTGGCCGCTCGGAGAAATCGAACGCTGCGCCAACAGCGTGCTAGCCGAGAGCTCTACCCACCCATCCAATGAAGAACTCAAAATGGATAGAATTCAAGTCACAGGATTAAATGTAATGGGTTTCCTGAAACCCATTCTTACCTCTTGATCATATTCCTCCCGATACAAAGAGGTTCATATGCCCCTTTTCCACATCGGTTCCTTGTCTATGACGTACAGGCTTTAGAGCTCCCTTCCTACTTCCGTTTTACACCAATTTTGTTGTAACCTTTCATCCTCCAAGAGGAATGCGAATGCTCTCATTTTGTCTGCAACTTGATTCTTTCTCCTTTCCTTTTCTTTTTATGTCATTTTATTCTATACTGTTATGTATATGTCATTTATCTTACTTGTTATATTGGCATCTTTATCTAAGGAAGTACAAATTTCTTACCTGAAATTTTATAGTTCAATTCAACGGTTCTAATCATATCACAGAATAGATTTTATCTTCATAACTATGACTAAAAAGCTCCGAATAATAGCCTAAATGATCCTTTCAGAACAGGCTCTTCATTTCGAGAATCTCCTACATTTATCTTAACTGATCAAACCTTTAATATTTAAAACTTCATCATGGCCTACTTTCTCTCTCTCTCTCTCTCTCTCTCTCTCTCTCTCTCTCTCTCTCTCTCTCTCTCTCTCTCTCTCTCTCTCTCTCTCCTCGTATAAGTGTAAAATGTACTCATAAACTCGCGGCCATACATGCACTCTCTTTATTGAGAAATCTTGCTCTTCCACTGGAACAACCCTCCCTCACTAACCGACTCCTTCTACACTTTTGGACCAAACCGTTTCTTCACTGAAATTTCACAAGGGGTGGATGAATAGCACTGGGGGCTAGACATACATGCGTTCCTCAATGGAACTGCAATGCATGAATAGGTAAGCAACAGCAATAAATTTCTCCCAGACAGAAGTTAGACGCTGGTTGTTTCAGAGAACCGTGAGTCTGACTTTGAAGATAAAACAGAAATGCTGAAACTATTTCCTCGAATGAAAATCTAACGTACATCAGGCCTAGCATTCATTCGAAACAGGATCTGGAACTGGCGAGTGTTTGTATGTTGTTATACAATAATATTTTTCCAAGTGAAAATATTTTGGGCATCGTTGTAGATTTCTAGCTTCAAGTATGAGTGTTCAGTTCTTATTAGTTATTGATATTTTGACGCATCAAAAAGCATGAAATGTAGATTGGTCAAAAAGGTAAACTATGATATCGGTCATACTTAACACCATATGATGAAGAAAAAACATCTCTTTGAGATCAGAGTGATTTAAACAAAACAATCACGTGACATGGAAAATAGAACAAAGCACATCTTCTGACAGCCTCGAAATAGGTATGATGGGTCTACAGGAATTGCAATCGGTCCTCGAATTGGGGCCGGTTTTCATGACCCTTCCCAAAAAACTATTTAACGAACTTAAAGCGCATATTTGTCGAAGAGTGAAATCTAATATTTAAAGGAAACGCATAAACGTCATTTACGTGTTTGTAATTTACAAAGATTACAAGAAGTTCATTAATAATAAGACTTCGTTGATTTTGTTTTGATTATTGCTAAAGTTCCCACAACACCTATGATTTTTGTAACTGATTTGCTCAGATAGCACCCAAGCAATTCATTGTTTTGCCAGATGGACACATTGTAAGAATAATGAATTGGTAATTAAGTGTGACAAAACACGTGTTTGTAATTTACAAAGATTACAAGAAGTTCATTAATAACAAGGCTTCGCTGATTTTGTTTTGATTCTTGCTGAAGTTCCCGCAACACCTATGATTGTTGTAACTGATTTGCTCAGATAGCACCCAAGCAATTCATTGTTTTGCCAGATGGACAAATTATAAGAATTATGAACTGGCAATTAAGTGTGACAAAACACGTCAAAATATAGAGGCAACTATTCAACTTCAAAAATGTCACTGTACTACATGAATGATTAATGTGTAAGACGAGAACTACGATGGCCACCTGTGCCTTCAAATAAAGCACACCATACTTGCATAGTTGTAAAAGGCGAGAAAACCACCCAGTTAAGATAAGAACAATTGCACTTTTATTCTCCAAATATTCTCTTTGGCCATAGTTTCAGGAGTATGTTAATATTCCTCTTATGATTATCTTGAACAACCAGTCACCTGTCACTGAAATTATGTAGCAGGTAGGGACAATATATAGAAATTTAGAAGTGCCATGTACATCATTGTTGGCAGAAGCCAAATGAAAATTTATATCTTATACAGCATAAGCTTATTAACACCGATGTACATCAATCTATAATAATATTATTAATAACAATAATAATAATAATAATATCCTTTATTGCGGCTCAGGGTCATATACATGGAATATACAAGTAAAATACACACAGTCTAGATACATAAGGTAACATGATAAAAATAATAATAGGCAGTATCCACACAGTTGCTGAAGAAGTAGAAAAAAAAATAGAATTCATAATAATGGTAAAGACAGTATTTATATGGGGAATTATAGTAGAAAAAATATATATTAAAAATGATAACAATATTAAAAAAATATCATTTCCAAGTGGCTCTTGTCCTCCCCTGGGTGACAGTAGGGAATCTGAGAATTCCGAAGGTTTCTGGGAGTTCCGGATGCTTCTGGAGTGTCCGAATGCTTCAATACAATCTGCAGGATCTGTAGCCTTTGGATTTCTTGCACAATACTAAAGAACAGAGTTTTGTGGAGATGAAATGCTTCGAAGATTTCTTTGGGGGAAGCCCACGTTCTTGGAGATGAATTCAGGCGGCTTTTGGGGCTTCCGAAGGCTTCAAGACGATCTCCAGACTATAAAGCCTTTGGATTTTTTATGGAGAAGAAATGGATTTGGTCCTTCCTGGAGAAGAAAGGCTTCGAAGGTTTCTTCAAGGGAAACAGATCGACAGGAGCTGAAGACGGCTTCATAGGATCATGGAGTTTTTAAGAATTAAAGAAGACGTTACAGTCCAATGGGCGTTTCTCCAGGAATGCTTCAGGAGCTAGCAGCGTAGCACGCGTTATCTCGCTATATATATATATATATATATATATATATATATATATATATATATATATATATATATATATATATATATATATATATATATATATATATATATATATATATATATATATAAAACAGTATCATGCTTCTCAGTCATGTACAGATGCATCCACAAAAATATACTTGATCAGCAAAGTAAAGTGTGTTTGTAAAATTATTCACAAAGCTTGTATCTTTGAAACATTCTTCTATGGACTTCATCAAGCCCACAAGCCCTTCTGTTGGCTGAGTCGGTTGAGCTTCAAACTGTCACACGATGGGCCGGAGTTCAATTCCCCCGGCCAGCTGATGAAGAGTTAGAGGAATTTATTTCTGGTGATGAAAATTAATTTCTCACTATAATGTGGTTCGGATTCTACAATAAGCTGTAGGTCCCGTTGCTAAGTAACCAATTGGTTCTTAGCCACGTAAAATAAGTCTAATCCTTCGGGCCAGCCCTAGGAGAGCTGTTAATCAGCTTAGTGGTCTGGTAAAACTAAGGTATACTTAACTTTTTTTCATCAAGCCCACAGAAGTGTGAACGAAAGCTTTAGTTCTCTGTATGAGTAAAGGGATACATATGCAATATTAAGGAGATGACATTTAAAGATTATGCAGTGTCCGATGTTGGTAGGGAATATATGACGCAAATAAGGAAAAAAGAATCTTAACTTTCTTGTAACTGATGTTGATAGTAGACAAGTTGTAAAACTAAATGGAAATGAGAAAGACTAAACAGTGAACGTGAGTGTGGATGATGAAGGAATGGAATCTGTTAATTCTTGTATGATAAGAGGTTAACAAAAAATTACGTGAAGCAATACAAGGGCAGCGGAATCTCTGGAAAACTTTGAAATAGAAAAGTATTGCCAATGGAGTCAAGTTTTGTTATCTGTAGCGAGGTCTCATAGGTAAATCTAGATGGAGGTGAAGTTTTTTTGTTGAGTGCTAATGTGAGCAATTAATAACAAAAATATATGAAGTTTTTTAAGATTTAACCATCCGAGTTTTATACTCTGAGAGAGAGAGAGAGAGAGAGAGAGAGAGAGAGAGAGAGAGAGAGAGAGAGAGAGAGAGAGAGAGAGAGAGAGAGAGGGGATGGGAGAACCGGATATCCAAATCTCGCTTACCATGGCGACAGAAACTTGGGTAAGCTGCAGTAAATCCCTGACAGAACAACTGACGTTTCTCTTTATACCACCAAGTCAGTCACATTAATCAGGTCATCTGTTTCACATTCCTGTGATTTATCCACACGTGACAGAGTTCATTTGCTATATGAGGCGAGCATTATGGGATATATCACGTTCATATTTTCGCAAGGTGTTTATTTGAAATAGCTTGCAATATCAGAGGCGATCTCGTTGTGATTCTTTTTACTCTAGAACACACGAAACAACACAGTAAATGGTCAAGAATTTATTTTTTAGGCAATGTCAGTAATCTCACTTGGTTAAATCAGTGAGATTAAAAATACGGAAGAAAACCAAGTTATACACCTTTACCGCGAAAAGAATAACAAAATATTCTGCTACACTACACAATATCTATAAGAATACGAAATATAACGTATTGCAGAGATAGAAGCATTTCATCGATTTAGTAGGAGTTTAAAAAAAATTTTTTTTAAGTAACATTCATGAAATTACATAAATCTGAGAAAGGAATCGGATTCCTGCTGGAACTGATTATATTTAAGACATCGGTTGTAGGACTGAAGTGGTCAGATTTCCAAATATTGGAATTATATTCCTCACAAGAGCCAATAATCACTGGGTTAAATTGACTTTATTGGTCCTACAGCAGCTATATTTTGAGGGAAAAATGTGTACTATCATGATTTATTATTAATTTGAGAATACAAAAGGTGTTATACTTTCCACCGTCGAACAAATACATCACTGAAAAATGAAATACATTTGCGTGTTATAAGGCTAATGCACCAATACAAATTTTCTGGGTTTCCAATTTTCCCTAAGTAACAAATGTAAGACTGAATAACACAGACTGCGGAATTACAGCAGGACACTAACAATGAATACTTATGCTGCTGGAATGAGTAATATACATTTAGACAAAGTTCCAAGAATGAAAGTCACTGAAAGTCAGTTTGTTTTATTTAAAAATAGTTCTATTAGTTGGTGTGAGACTTGAAAGCAGTCCACTTCCGAAATATCATCTTTGACAAAATTTGGAATTTGCTATCCCGTAGGGCTTTCATGTTGGTTTTCATATCACGTTTTCAAGTCGTGATTACATCGTCTGGTGGAAAAATGAAATATTTCCAGAAAAAGAAAGAGGGAGAGAGAGAGAGAGAGAGAGAGAGAGAGAGAGAGAGAGAGAGAGAGAGAGAGAGAGAGAGAAAGCGGAGGGCAAATATTTAAAAGAAACAATAAAAAAAATCCTTTCCAAAAAGCAAATCCTGTAAAAGGAAATACTTCTTGAGTAATGGATTGTAAGTCTTTTCAACAGATGATATAATTATCGGGTAAATACATAAAAAGTGTAATAAATTATCAAGGCTTTTTGTACAATTAAATAAAAAATGCTTGTTAAGACCTTCGAATGAGAGAGTGAAAAACACGTGGAAGTATGAAAGAAAGAGCAGACCGGTATCTTATTAAAATAATATTACTCCTAACGCAAAAACTCTCGTTGAGAGTAATTTAGAAATTTAATAGTATTCTTTGAGCTTTTGTTATCTCCAAACGAAAAGTTAACAGGCGAGAAAAGTTAATGTGAAAGCGGGGACATATGTCTACCTGACTGAGGCCACCTGTATAATAGGCCATGAGGTCGAGTTTCGGTTATCATAGCAGCGAGCTTGGCGTGAAAGATCAAGGATAAAAGTTGGCAGCTCGCTGGGAACTTTCAAACCCAGGAGATAACGTGAGGATAAACGATAGAGGTGAAGGCTGAAGTAATGGAAATGAACAGTGTCCCGATGATAAAAGAACTCGTATTTTAAGGCATAACCTTTGCTGTGCTGCTGTTGGTTTGTCAAAGAATATATAATCTTACAACAATCAGTTTATAATGCGGCATGCTAATGCAAAGGCAACAAAATTATAATTTTAATGTTACATATCTAAACTCCCAGGCCAAAAAGTTATTATCATTCAAATCAATACCAAAATGTAAATTTTTTTTAAGTGGTAATGAGGAATCGAATGAATTAGGCCTCCATGATTTGGAAACTTTTTTTTCAGACATGTTGCCTATATGCTCCCCTTATTATTGCAACAATGAAGTCAAGGTCATTTCAGGAGAAGCCACGTTCATTCTACAGATTCCATGGAATTATATTTTGTTTCCTTTCAGGTCCTTTTAAACGTTAAATATATTCTACGTGATTTCTTCATGTGGTATATAGCCAACTGTAACCCTGATGACTAAATGTTAAAATAAAGTATTGGTATTAATTATTATAGTTGGTGCAGCAATAGTAGCAACACTATAATGGTTAAATATTAAAAGCCACAACAATTAAAGATCTTAATGCATGGCTTGTACTTTAACCTTTGGAAAGGAATAATGAAGAAATTTTTCTTTCTTATATAATTAATTTATATCTAAGTTATGAGTTTCATTATATAGTAGTTTTCGTGTGTAGCTTCTGGTAAAAAAAAATCTGTCATCCAGTAATGAAAGGGCATATAGTCCTTTTATAACTAGTTTAAACGTTGCTTTTTGAATTCATAATCTTTTGCATCCAAGTTTCTTAGTCATATACACCTTTATCATTTAATTTTTTTCTGAAGTATCTGTATCTCAAGTGTTATATTGCATAAAGGCTCATTGATCATGGGCAGAAACATCCAACTGGTTAAATTCTTTACTGCACTCATCTTCTGCACTCGAGGATTTCGCAGCACTTACAGGTTTCGGATTTTTATAAGTCTGGAACTTAGTGTTTTAGGATGTGCATGTCAACACTGGATTCAGTGGTCAAACTAAGGATAGATTAGTAGTGGAATTTGGATATCGAGCTTGTCCCAGATTGGGTTTCCATTTGGTTAAAAAAAATTATGTGCTTTATTGTCATTCCTTAGGGAACTGGTGATTTTCAGCTTTCGTGATGAGCAAAGAGATCTGTACTTGGTCTGCTATTTTGAACTGCAAGCCAAATTCCAGTGACAAAGTCCTCTCTAATCTACCGTCAGGGGATATATTAGCCTAAATAGTTAAAGCTTGATAGGCGAAATTTTTGTAGCTAGTGACGAAACCTACTTAACAGAAAAAAGGAATGTATATAAAAACGTATCTACTTACAAGTATTCCCTTATGACGCATGACTTCTGCAAATAAATATAATCTTACAAGTATTCGCACAAAAACAAAAACCATTAGAAGAAACAACTAAAATGGATTACATGATCTTACTTCCAATAAAAATAAACAAAGAGCAGGGAAAAAACTGCAACAAACGAATACCAGCTGTTAGTCATACCAGTGAGATTCGTCAATGAATTCAGTTTCTTAGAATAAGAGTGAAAGAGAAAAGGAGAGTGAAAGTCAAGTCTTTCTATACCTGTGACTGGTATGGCATTCCTGTTTACCAAACCCCTCTGAAGCAAAGGAAACACTTTGGAAAATGGGATAGGACCTCAAATCAGGTAATACTAAAAAGGTCTATATATATATATATATATATATATATATATATATATATATATATATATATATATATATATATATATATATATATATATATATATATACACACACACACACACACACACACACACACACACACACACATATATATATATATATATATATATATATATATATATATATATATATATATATATATATATATATATATATATATATATATATATATATATATATATATATATATATATATATATATATATATATATATATATATATATATATATATATATATATATATATATATATTGTTACGTGTGAGGTCTTGGTTGATCATGTATTATTCAATTTACGTAATTTTTACAGCCCTGCAAACCAAGATTACACGTAACCTGCCACTTGAAGCCAAAAGTTAACCTCAAAGACAGTCGTTAATTAGCCAAAGGTCGCCAGTTAAGGGTAATTAACCTTAACAAAAATATTTGAGATGAATTTGATTTTAAACGCAACGGTTCTTCCAAACATTCGGACGCTAGGCATAAAAAGCATCGAGATTTAACCTGATTTTGCTTACCCTAAATCCTAGGTATTTTACTGGAATAACGGGGTTGAAGCTAACAATATAATAATTAGGCTTAATCTAGACTTCGTAAACACATATACACTAAGTGGTGGCTGAAGGAAGAAAACAAAGAAAAAATGTGAAATACAGAAAAGTACTAGTCAATCGACGAAGCTTCAACAAGAATCGGACTTACCGTGAATGTCGAGTCGCTGCGCAAATGAGGGACCTCAGGAGTCGTATTCTGGCAGTCTTCCCAATTCACTAATTAAGTTAGACGTAGGAGAAAAAGTAATAAAGAACAAAGAATATCGTTCGGGCACGCACGCAGCGTCACCCTGGTTCCGTGACCGCTGGGATCTCTCTGACCCGACCTCGCTTCGTTCCCGCCAGATGAGGGCTTATACCGCCCCGGGAAATCCGACCTTGACAAAGGCATCGTCGAATGCATAAAATAAAGCTTAAGGGCCACCATAACTAGGGGTCATTGAGCGTAAACCCTCTCTGAGGCTTAGGTCCCTAATGCCCTAGCATATTTTGTTTATAAACTTTCCAGCCTATGCGGCGCCATTTGTCTACTGCGGTGATTATTATTTTTGAATTGCCTAGCCTACCGGCGGGGCAGAGATGTTCTCTGTCGAGGTCAATCGGACTAATATTCCTACACCTAAATACATCGAGGGCGAACAGCAGTAATATTTATAAAAAAAAAAAAAAAAAAAAAAATATATATATATATATATATATATATATATATATATATATATATATATATATATATATATATATATATATATATATATATATATATATATATATATATATATATATATATATATATATATATATATATATATATATATATATATATATATATATATATATATATATATATATATATATATATATATATATATATATAATGGCGGGAGAGACGTTAGGCCTCTTGTTTTGACTGTATGTAGGGGCAGATTCCCTTCCCCGCCCCCCCACATCGCCTGACCCGGGGTAAAGCTTTCTCCCCCTCACCCCACTCCCCTCAATCCCGTGATCACTCAATGCATTTCCTTCGTTAGGGTAGAAGAGAGACTAGGAGTTTCGTTTAGCATAAAAGGCAAAAGCCTTTCCGAGGGGGGGGGGGCGGGGCTACTACTTTGAGCCTTAAGATCTTAGTTATAAGGCCTCTTTCCCTGTGACCCTTTACTGGTTGTAAGTCTTGCTTTCAGATGTGACCTGGTTGCGCATGAAGGAACGCACTCGAAGATGTTGTTCGAACCAAGAAGAGCGAGGCGAGACTCCAGAGACGCATCCAGAACTCCGGCACAAGAGGATGTAAAAACCCTTCTCCTCTCTTTCCTTTGTGCAGTAGTGGATAAGCGCCAGTGACCCAGTTTGTCTTGCAAAGAGCTCATGCAACAGCATCAGGTATGTCTGAGTGGTCTACTACCAGTACAATTCTTTCCCTTATCGTAAATTTCTCCCCAATTCCTAATTTTCAACTTTTCCATTCTCCTTCAGGCTTCCCCTTGTTTTGAGATTGACAACACAGCCCATGCTCTCTCCAGTGCCAGTACAAGTTTTAGTGATCAGAATTAGACTACTCCCTCCATAATGTTAAATAAGGACTACTTAAATTAAGAACTCAAGTGATTAAATTCTCCCTAGTGCATAGGTTTCATGTGATAACTTTCCAGTGTATGCGATTACTAAGCCTGGCTCTTTATTCCAGGAATCATGCTTCACGCCTCAGTCAACCAAGCCTTGTAAATTAAGTCCCCTGGAATACTGCCATATAGAAAATCCAGAAAAGTCAAAGCCCCCTCAGCAGGGTAATTCATGCCTTATCACGATGTCCAGTTAACGACGTGCTATTGACATCCTTCTAAATTTGATTCTTGCATCATTCTTACTTTGTTGTTTGCTGGCTCTTCAATTTCCAGCATCATTTCATTATTTCATGTGTAAATAAATTCGTTGTAATGTAAATTACTCCCTCATTTCCCATGGCGACCTTCCAATATTTGATCTAATTGGGTAAAATAAGGTAAGTGAAAAACCTTCTCCCTGTATTTTGTTTACAGACCGGTGGTCTCCTTTGGCCCTAATGGCAGTATCTAAATTAAAGTAAATCCCTTCCTTCCTCCAAGGCCCCCAGTTTGTAAGAATATATATATATATATATATATATATATATATATATATATATATATATATATATATATATATATATATATATATATATATATATAATATATATATATATATATATATATATATATATTGTTACCTGTGGGCTTTGGCTGATGAGTTTTTTAATTGATTACTGAATTTTATGTAGCCCTGCTTCGCTGAAGACTCATGTAAACTGTCAATTGAAGCTAGAAGTTACCACCAAAAGACTAACAATTACTTAATTGGACTAGGTCGCCAGTCATAACTATGATTGAATAATTGGATTATTTCTATAACAAATGAATTACATCAAACCCCTTTCATTTCCCAACTAGTCCCAACAAAGAAAAAATGTGTTGTGATAGTGAGAGAAATTACATGAATCACTTAGTCAATGTCGGACACAGTCAATTTTCCCTGCTTTAACTAAAATATAATGCAACGATGTTTGTACACTAGCGGATATTGTACGCAGTTTTAGTATTGGTAAAGGCTATTTCTCTTCCAAACGATGGTGATGTCAGGATCCAAGGCTTGCCTGAATCTTTACTTACACTTGACTTTCCCTAATTCCTACTTACTGCATGGGAATAGCTTATGCAGTTTCTCTAGACAATGCTCATTATTCATAAACTAGACTTCATAAACAAAGTACGGTTATACAAGGTCTCTAGTAGATGGTGGTGAAAGGGGAAACAATGGAAACAGAAGTACAGAGGAAGAGTTACCAGCAAACAGTGAATACTTGTCAATTCCAGACTTACCATGTACATAGGTTGCTTGTGCACTGCAACGGACGATTGGACTTCTCGAACGACGCGTATCGGCGATCACTTAGTAAAAAAAACAGGCAGGAGAAGGAACAAAGGACAAAATTTTAGCCTGAGTATGACGCGTGCTCTACGTCTGAAGGTTGATCTCTCTCTGCCTTTTGTGGGTCAGGTCAGGGTGCTGTGTCTTGTTAGTAACGCTTGCATGTAGCCTCCGGCAGTCTAAAAATTTGACAAAACATCACCAATGTATAGAACAGGGAAAAAGGAAGCTTAAGACCGCCTTCACTAGAGGTGACTAATGCTAACCTATCCGCTACTAAAAGACGCTACTTTTTTGAAAACACACAGTTTACCTCCCTCGCCTATGTTCTTCTAGTTTCGACCTCTGATGCTTTCCTGTCTTTGTTAGAATAATATCCCTACTAAAATAATGCAGAGGGACGAACAGCAGAATGTTTATAAAAATATATATATATATATATATATATATATATATATATATATATATATATATATATATATATATATATATATATATATATATATATATATATATATATATATATATATATAGTATATATATATATATATATATATATATATATATATGTTAAAGACCCTACACGAGGTCAATTAGAGTCACAAGCTCTTACAGCATCTGTTTTAAGAACAGACCATATAACTTACATCTCTAGGACTCTCGTGACGATGCTCAGCCCTGGGTCAGCACATTCCTTCTCCCTCGTCACTCCTTTCCCTGTATCTAACCTCAAACAAATTAGACACCCACATGCAAAACTGGACTTTATTTGCAAATTTAACGAAAATGATTCAGCAGAAATTACGGACGTAAAAATGGAAATCATAGCTAAAGGAAATTCTGGGACACAATCAATTGAATTAATGATTCTATACCATCTAATATTAGTGACTAATACCTTGGTCATTAAATAAAATGAACAGGTCAAAAAGAGGTCATAGTCTAGTACATTCCCATTCAGTACTTTCTCATTCTCTTACTCATCAAAACATCTGAAGAAGACAAGCAAAGTCTTCTTTTAGTTTCCCAAAACACAACAAAAATGAAAAATGGGAATTCTTCCTACGTTACTCAAAAACAAAATACATATTACAGAAATGGAGAAAACAATCTGCAGTTTGGTAAATAGATGTGCTTCTTACCTCTAAACCCAGTGTACAAATCAGTTCAGTTATTGAGCACCACACACACAGGACTCAAATTTCTCAAGACCTGCAATACGTTCAAATGTTGGTCTTGGAATCATTCTCTTTACTCCATTTCATTCCATCACTCCTTGGACTCCGCCCCAAAAGACACACACAAACACACATCCTCACTGGAACCTGGACACTTCCAGCAGACTTACATACAGTGTCATGTCACATAATCCCACTCCTCGAAAAGTCTGACACCATCCTTGCTTAATGAGGAAGTGTGTCAGAAGCTAGCTAAACATTCCTCTCCAAGGTTTTTGGGATAATTATTTTCCTCCCCACTTGTTAATTCAACATCCATTGTAAACAATAAGCATTTCATATATATATATATATATATATATATATATATATATATATATATATATATATATATATATATATATATATATAATCAGATATAATCAGTAAGCTACAAACGTCCTTTAATATCCAATTCGCTCTACCTCGGAAATAATATATTTTCATATATGTTACTGAAGGGGAATTTTTTAGTTGATAAGACGAACTTATCATCAACTAAAAAATTTCCCTTCGGTAACATATATGAAAATATATTATTTCCGAGGTAGAGCGAATTGGATATTATAAGGACGTTTGTAGCTTACTGATTGTATATGAATCACGGTGATGTGATAAAAAGTCACACACAACACATATATATATATATATATATATATATATATATATATATATATATATATATATATATATATATATATATATATATATATATATATATATATATATATATAATATATATATATATATATATATATATATATATATATATATATATATATATATATATATATATATATATATATATATATATATATATATATATATATATATATACTGAGAGAGAGAGACAGAGAGGATACCATTGTCATAAAGATTGTATAAGGTCACAAACGAATCATTATTTGGGAGTTGGAAATGGTTCATCAGTCATTAATTAATTATAACGTTGCAACACAAAGCCTTTGATTTTAACTTAAGTGTTGTGAGTGGAAGCCATGATCGCCATTACCATGATAAAACGACAACTTTACAAAGGAATATTGATTTAATCTGGACAGAATTTTAATTATAATGTTACGATGATGTAAACAATTACATCCGTTATAACGTCCTTTCTTAATCGAATACCAGACTTCACTTTTAAATGTCTGTTGTTGTACAAAACGTTGTACACCTCTTTATAGAATACTGAGGGAAATTACTGCATCCATTAACGACAATCAATAAAAGACTTGAGGATTTAATATGAAAAATTTTATATATTTCATCGAGGTAAACTGATTTCCTGTTATGAATTAGGTATATTTAGAAACATAGGTGGAGAGAGAGAGAGAGAGAGAGAGAGAGAGAGAGAGAGAGAGAGAGAGAGAGAGAGAGAGAGAGAGAGAGAGAACTAAAACTTCAAATAAAATTTTCTGATCCTCGCTAGCTTTTCGACTTTTTACCTTCCGTTCCCATTTAGTTTCAAGAAAGAATTTGAAAGGGCGAATCGAACAATATTTTTCTTTCTTTTTTCTGTTCAACATTTCTGTTTCTTCTGTTTCCTAAACCTACATTCATTACGAATTTCCACTTTGGGATTTCTATCCACAAGAAGACTAGAAAATATAACAACCATTTTATGGTAGGTACTGAAGAATTAGGAAACTATTGTTTTAAGGAGGAAAAACTATTTTGATATAGATTACAATGTCTTTGCAAAAATATTTGTAATTGGAGTTTCACTGTAGCTTCCTGTCCATTTAATAATAAATGTTATAGAAAAAAGTAATTTTTGTTGTAATTACGCTGCTGATTTCCAATATTCTTTTTTTTTTCCCTCACCAGTGCAGTGTCAAGAGTATTCCACAATTCATGTACATATTGTGTTGGGCTTCATCCCTCTACGATTAAGATAATAAGGGGAGAATTTCTTAGCCTAGACTGGGAATTAGTGTCCAGTCGCTATTGCCACCCAACTTTCACCATTCCACATATATTATTTAACTGATTGCAAGCCCTGTCTCCTTAAATACAGGGTATTAGACAATAATTTCTGCATTTGTGCTAAAGGAAGGTCTCCTTGTAACTCTATGGTACAATAGCTTTTAGTAAAGTCTTTTCACTTACGAACCAATCAGTTTGCAAAAGTAATTTGTGAAATATGTCAGTTTTTGTAAAAATGTAAAAATCATCCACCTCTGGTACTTTGAAGAGCTTCTGCTACTGTTCTATAAGTTACATTGGATACACTTTTGTTTCATAAGTATCATCATCAAGAGTTTTTGAATTATATTTGCAGTAAGTATTGATCCAAGTTTCATTCATCTTGTTTCTATATACCCGTATCTCAGTCAAGATGTCACCATTTCTATTTCCCTAAGATTGATTTTCGATATACTAATTCCTATGAATATAGGGGGTGCATTGCTAATACGTGAAGTACTGTATTGTTCTAAGACTATTTATGCTTTTTAATTTTTTTTCTTCTGTGATATATCTGAAGAGCAGGAAAATGTTTATAATTTTCATTTATATTCAGTTTCATATTTTACTACATTGAGTATTATCACTACTATTAGTAATGGACCAATACTTTTTCTAGTGTTCTCGTTGGGGTTACGCATTTAATTTATTCTTTATTTATTTTGTTTAGTGTGAGCTTTCATGCACAAGAGTTTCAAATGCTTAAACTTTACATAAAATTTTTATATCAAGCACTATTAGATGATACATAAGGGGGTTAAGCAATGCAATAAGGCGAGTCTATTAATCTTATATGCAAGTATGATTTTTACTTTTACTACTGTGTACGCAATGAACACATAAAACATTATTTATTCATATAAAAAACGTTGGCTATCAATGAAAACTTGGATAGATTTATAAATTCCAAAAGTACCTTCGAAATAAGGCTGAAGGAAGAAATTTTTCCATAAGCTCTGAGATTTACATTGAAACAATTATATATGTACCTGTGTTTGTTGTATTTTTGTGAGAAAATTCTTGAATGAAAGACTTCTTTACTTCTTACCTTGAGGTTAGCTGAAACCTATTACATTTAATTATTTCCAGAGTGGCGTCCGAGAAGGCAGCTATTAAAACAGTTTATTAAAAACAAGTTCACCATTGGATACAGTGCCTTGAATTACGTCTACTCTTGATATGTAAATGTTATTCAAAGTTTACAGTGTAAACTTGAATAACATTCCATTTATTTCCTTCACACCAAAACTAAATACCTAACCCTATCGAGAATAATAGGAGAGGCGTTAGTCTGCTACTAATGACAGTGATGATAACCTGTTTTGGTAAAATATGAAGCTTAACACAACGATTTTGACTAAACATCAAAGCAATGGAGGAAGAAAGTCTGGAAGAATTTAGCTGGAGTTCGTTTGCATTAGAGGTAGATATTACTTCCAGGTGAGTTAATGACTGAGTTACCACCTGAAACAGACCCTTAAGGTCGATGCATTTTCAGCATCCAATAACAGCGGAGGCACTGTTAATTACAGTTACGATGAAAAGAGTCATATAGACAGAGAGATAATTAGTATTTAATGAACGCAAGATGTTCATGTTGCTGGAGATCGAATATACTAAAGTCTTTTGTCTTTGTCAAAAAAGATTCATGACAAATTTAACAAAAAATTTAGTGTTGTGGGATTCTGGAATATGTAGGTTACAATATTTTTACAAACTTTAGTATGACATATTTTGAAATCTACTTCTTTTTAACAACTTCTTGTGAATTGTCCATGTGCTATAATAACTCAAGAACAAGAAACCAATAATCTCTCTCTCTCTCTCTCTCTCTCTCTCTCTCTCTCTCTCTCTCTCTCTCTCTCTCTCTCTCTCTCTCTCTCTCTCTCAAGCTACATAACATAATATTATTTTAAGCCATAAAAAGGCCAAAGAAAAATTATCACTAAAAATTGCAGCGAGTACTTAATTTCCTTCGGTATTAAAAACAACACAAATTATACTGAATAATGCGAATTATCACAGGAAAATGGCTTTTGCGCATATCGCATAAAAATCATAACTGAAGAAAAAGCTAAAGAAAAATGACCAACTACGACACAAAAATGTAAAAAAAAAATTAGATAATTAAAGATCGCTACGGACTGCATAACTTTAAATCCAGATCTAATTACGCTGTATCCAGCAGCAGAACTCAGACTAGAAAACTGTGCTAGGTGAAAAATTATTCTTTCATGAAAAGATATTTTATTTCTGGCATAAAAATAAAAACGTCATTCCCTGGCTCTTCCGGGAGACTTGATATTGGGGCTTTGATGATGGAATATTTTTTGTGATTAAGAAGTTTTATTTAATTAGATTTTGAGGCTCGGAACAGTCAAATAATTTGCATCTGGGGTATTGCTCTTGCCAAGTTAAGAAGAGTGTTAATGTTGTTATTTTGAAAAGCTTTTTGAAAAGTAAATAGTATGAAAACAGACACAAATTAATGGAAAATCGTGCGCTAAAAATAGATACTGAGGTAATTGTTAGATGTGAAACCGGACGACTTTGTTATTTATACCTTGCCTTATGATCCTATTATGAAATTTCGATTAAACCGCCATCATAAAGGAAATCGGAAAATCATTAGTACGTGCAGCCATGGAATTGAAGACTATTGCAAAATGATAAAAGCAAACACGTTTCTGGTAAGATGAAGAGCACTGTGCAAGAAGTTCACCATTGGTCAAAGAGGCAATTTAAAAAATTTGCTCGTGTAATCTCTTTGCTATTAAAATTTCTCTCTGATCCTCAACAGATTGGATATTTTGCTTCAAACAGTTCTTATAATCCCCCTACTATTGTTTACGAGGTCTTCCTAGGACCTAATCTGCATTTTAGCAGATGCTGGTTAGATGTTTTTAAGTACTTTTCTTCTTGGTACTTGAAGAAAAATTGGCATTATAAAGTAAAGATCCTATAAATGCGAACGTTTACGTTTTATTAAACAATTCAAGATCTGATTATAAACTGAAGAAAACTATTAAAACATCAAGGACACGCGGAGAAGTATAAAGCAGTATTTAAAAGTAAGCACAAAAAAAAAAAGTTCTAATGAATATAAGGATGTTTACTCTCATTGCATCCTATTGGAAAAGGGAAGTTTAATCATTATTAACTGACTTACATAGTAATTGCGATATTTGTTAGCGAATTTCCCGAAACCATTGCTGGAAACGGTTGTAGCAGGATTAAAATCGCATCTCTCTTGGTATATTTCCATTTACCAAATAAGATTTGCTGACTGCAGTTTTGGCTTTTGGCAATCCTTTTAAAGTGCTAAACAGAAGTTTAGAAGAGTAAATACAATGCTACCATATGACCCTATTTTTCCTGATATGTAGATCTAAAACAAGAATGTAATACAAAGTTTTAGTACTGTCTTTTTCAACGTTCCTTTCCAAACAGTATGGATAAGTCCATAATTTAATGATTGAGCTATAAAGGACAGCGTTATCATTTGAACCAGTTTGTCTGCAAACTCCATAAGGAACAAAGCGATGGTAAGATCCAAGTCAAACGTTTGGAGATCTTTATGAACACTAATATTAGGGAAGCCAAGCGATAACAGGGTGGAAGAACAATCCGGTGAAGAGAGACAAACAATGGTACCTCTTCTGTACAAGTCCCCGGCCTGCTGATGAAGAGTTAGAGGAATTTATTTCTGGTGATAGAAATTCATTTCTCGCTATAATGTGGTTCGGATTCCACAATAAGCTGTAGGTCCCGTTGCTAAGTAACCAATTGGTTCTTAGCCACGTAAAATAAGTCTAATCCTTCGGGCCAGCCCTAGGAGAGCTGTTAATCAGCTCAATGGTCTGGTAAAACTAAGGTATACTTAACTTTTCTTCTGTACAAGACAGCACTTTAGATTCGCCAGTACGGTAAACTGAATGGCAAAGAACAATATAATATCAGTTCTTTTTTATATATTATGCTTTAGAGAAGAGAACTCCAATCCTTTACATTTACACTTTTAATAATGAATTACTTAAGGGCATAATCTACTTAGGCTTAATCTCAGAAGTTTAATTTGCAGCCCACGGTGGTTATACCCGCGCTGTAATTTTTCCTTCTGCTTAGTTCATTTACACTGACAATTGTTGTTAGCATTTTCTCACACGTTGGCCTTTCATTTCATTGAACTATATCTAGTATTCTAGTGAACCTTTAACTTTGAAGGTAATACGGTCGGCGGCTGTACATACTTACAGTCTGGATTCATAAGTTTAAAATGCATATTGTGAGGTGCTATCCTCATTTTAGATATTCTGTTCAATAAAATTCTTGAATCGGTAATTGTCTTTGCTTCATTTAAACTGTTTCATATTAGATTAACTCCTCCATTTACCCCTAAAATACAGCCTCTAATAAGTGGAAGCATTATTATTTAAGAAGACAGTTAATAAAACCTATGATTCGAAAATTAAGACCATGATGTCATGAAGCCCAGATAACATTAAGAATTCTTATTTACTGGATATTATAAGAAAAAAAAAAACGGCTTACTTAGAGGATAAAAAATGCCAAGTTTTGATTAGAAATATATTAGAGATTAAGAATATACTACCATATGAAAAAAATGAAGTAGTGTAATTCTTCATAAAGACGTTTTCTCAAAGGAATGTTCGATGATAATAAGAACTGTCGCCATTGCCAAAAAAAAAAAAAAAAAAAAAAAAAAAAGGGGGGAGAGGAAAATAAACGAAATACATATTCAAGAGTGATATTTGCTCTCTAGTAAATGATGTTATATTTCTTTCTACATAGAGACAGGGGAATATTATACTTAAAGTATCTCTCACTAAGATAATGGTTTTATTTATATTAGATATGTTGTAGTCTCCAAATTTACTTTTTTAAAACAGCTGTGAGGATATCTGATCGATATTTAGCGATACAGCTGCCACGTTTCAATTACAAATCTGCCATATTTCAGCAACGTAGTATTTGTAATGCTTCATGTTCTCAAGACACATGTGATAACTAGGGACCTGGGAGTCCTATTATTCAAGTGTTCCTTACTTTTCTACGTTTCAAAAACGCGAAAAACTTTCTTCCTCCGACTTTTATGAATAATTTTTTTCGTCTAAATGTTGAAAATTAATTTTTCCCTCAACTTGAAAACCTTACCCCAACTTATGAATATATAAAGCGATAAAATGGATGTTTTGTTTATCAGTTGTTCTCAAAATATACAATAAAAAAATAATATTTAATTTAAGAAGAGCTATTTTGCTGGAAGTCTAACATAATGCAAAATTCGTAACATTCTAGCTACTTCTTTTTTCCCAGATAACTAATGAACTCGTATCATGTTGAGATGATTTAGGAATAAAATGATGAAAAGAAGAAAGTCTCAATAAATGTGATTGGCTTGGGAGCCTACAGAGAGCCATCAGTTACTTTCTCACGGGCTCCTTGCTACAATTCAATCTTCTCCAGTTTCTATTAATGAAATTTGGATCTCTCTCTTTCTCTCTTTCTCCCGCTCTCCCCCAGATCACTCTGCCATTTCTCTCAATCGGTCTTTCTTTGTCTCCCATTGTTACGTTCACAACATTTATGCATTATGATACAAGTAGATTCAATTAATATTATCTGATGGTAAGCAAAGCATATTTCAATGAAGTGATTTGAGCAAATAATGCTTTCAATTGAACAGTCATATAATATAAGTGTAAAATTTAACTATCACAAATATTTATTGACGAAAATGAATGAGAATTCAGATGATATACATATGTCAAAGAGAAAGGGGACACATATTTAAACAAATAAAAGAAAGTTAATCCAGCTATGAAGATCACAGACTCTTAAGTCTACTTATTAACTTTTCTTTTTGAATTACTTGGTCTTTTCGCAGTATCATGTGGTTATATGTTGATCAAGACATTAAGCAACTCATGGTTTCCCTTATGACAAAGGGTTACACAGTTTTAATGTTTCTTTTTTTTAACTAACTTTTGTATGAGAAAAACATATATTACCTAAACGTTTCGAGAATTGTCTCTCTTTTTCATTTTTTTTCCGTACAAAAATATAAAATGCATTCATGAACAGAGCTTCACACACGGATATTCACTGCTGAAAAATCTTTCCACCTATTGATTCCTGCTTCATTTCTGTTTTCTACAAAAACGTTTCTTTAGTGACATTGCACAGAGGGTGGATGAATACCTTTAGGGGCCGGGGATGGAAGCGTTGCTCAATAGAACAGCAAATCTTGAACAAGAAAGCAACAACAGCATATTTCTCCTCTCAAGAAAATAGTGAAGTCCAGCCTTTGAAGGCAAAATGGAAATGCTGAAAATATTGCCTCAAAGCACAGTTTGACGTGGATCAAGCTAGGTTTTAATTTTTGAATGCGACCTAGAATTTGCAAGTGTTCGCAAAATCATTGGCAAGATTTTCTCTTAGAACAAATTACTGTTACTGTTGTTATAATTTTTAAAAAATCTACTTTAGATATCTTGTTTTAAGAGAGGTCGCTAAACCTGGGATAATTAAAAGGGAAAGCTAAAACAACGATATGATTGCACTGTATACTATTAATGGCAAGCAACTGTTTTCGGTTCTACACTACGGCAACTTACAAAAACAGCAGCGTCTATCGGAAAATAATAAAAATTACTTTCTCTTGCTAGCGAAAAGCATAATTAGATGATCAGTAAGTGCAATATGCACTGTACCATGTGTACCTTCCATCCCTCTTACCTAGAAATATATCCAGCGGACCGATGACATATAACCTAAATGTTGAAGAAAAAAAACTGATATAAAAAAGAAACTGGCTGAAGACTCCGACATACTAGTATTTTCTATAGAACCCAAAATGCATAAATAATAAAACATGGCTCCCTTTGTCTCGTACATTTTTGAAGGCGCCTCATTAACCACCTTGATATGTTGTCACTGACGCACTTTGCCAGATGGGAAAGTTGTTAAAAATTTAACTGTCAGCTGTTCAACATTTCGAAAAGCGTCACCATTTGATGCTTACCTGTTTCAGCTTTCAAAACATCAATGTGCTTCATCAATCATTGAAGGGGGAAGAAGAGAACGACCAAGGCCATTAATATTCCAAACATACCACAGACCACATCGTTTTTGCCGTATTATCTACATTTTCCGGCAGAAGATCAATTGTAGAATGAGTGGTAACATTGCATTATATCTCTGTATATTCAATTTTCACATATTGTGCACCATCACAACCTCACAAATCAAAATTTTTGTTTCTTATACTTTTATATTGGTTTATATAATAATTTGTGGCTGAAATCATAATTGATAGATTTTAAGTATAGATAAAGTAAGTAAATGGATAACAATATCAAATACCTGCTAATGTTTAAAAGCTTATGAATACCAGTTTCATTACCTACATCTTAATGGTTTCAGTCTTACGATAAATAATGTTTATTTCGATATGTAACGATACAGAAATTTCACTATAAATACATTAATAATAAATAGATAAAGTAAGTAATGGATAACAATATCAAATACCTGCTAATGTTTAAAAGCTTATGAATATCAGTTTCATTACCTACATCTTAATGGTTTCAATATTATGATAATGTTTATTTCGATATGTAAAGAAAAAGAAATTTCACTATAAATACATTAATAATAACTGTATGATAACTCTGTTGATAATGAATAAATGGGCAAAGACTGAAAAATCTCTGAATAACTTTTTTTACTAATCAACTTACGTATATTGTCTTCCGAAACGGTCTTCAAAGAGAAGACAATTATGAAAACAAGAAATATAATTTCATTTTAAGACAGAACCCTATTTACGCCTACGGCGACTGCATGCTTTCAGATTTTGTAATCATGAAATATTCCTCTCTCAGTCACGAGTTAACAATATTCTAGGCGTTACTGATCACGATTTACTCTCTGGTCGTCAGCGTCCATCAATTTTGACAAGGGGTAAGTATAAGAAAATTAGAATTTTTCATACGAAACTGCTTTCTTGATTTAACTATAGTCTTTCAAGTAAATTATATTAATTTTAGAATTGAAGCACGTGTTGATGTTAGTCCAAATTCATTGGGTGAAGATTTAAGAAATTTATATAAAAAAAATATTTTCAAAGAGGTTTAGTGTTTTCCAACTTTGCGTATAATTCCCCCCCCCCCATTTCTCTCTCTCTCTCTCCCCCTCTCTCTCTATACCTTTGCAGAGAAAACCTTTCGTAAAAACCGAACGAGGGAATATATATATATATATATATATATATATATATATATATATATATATATATATATATATAGATATATATATATATATATATATATATATATATATATATATATATATATATATATATATATATATATATATATATATATATATATAGAGAGAGAGAGAGAGAGAGAGAGAGAGAGAGAGAGAGAGAGAGAGAGAGAGCGAGAGAGAAGGAGAGAGAGAGAGAGAGAGAGAGAGAGAGAGAGAGAGAGAGAGAGAGAGGGACATTATACTGTTCAATGTTATTATAAGGTAGAGTGGGGTTAATAAACTTTTAAAATAAGTAAATTCGGAGCGTACAGGAATATTCTGCGAGAATACCAATGCAATTGTTTTATTAGATACCCTACGATTAGATCCTCTTGTGCAAGTGTTAAAAAAAAAAAAAAGTTGCTTTCATTTTAAGTAGGAACGGAAATATCGGCTTCTGTTACAAAGGTTATAGGGAATTCATTTACAAGTTCAACTGAAAATTTTGTGAAAACAGTTTGTAAAAATGTTTTCAAGGACGTCTCCATCTTTTATACCTTTGAGTTTCGCTAAATATCTCGGAATTATTTTTCTGCCAATTTTTCCCAGCAAGATTATTTTGGTGAAACTTATTTTTTTTTTTTAAATAAAGGATAAGAGAATTTATTAAAACGCGTTAGGTTCAAACCACATATTTTTGCCAAATTCTGGCATTGTGCCGTGCATATGTATGCAAATAAATTCACTACAAGTCTACAAAACTTACTAATCTCTGAAAGAGAGAGAGAGAGAGAGAGAGAGAGAGAGAGAGAGAGAGAGAGAGAGAGAGAGAGAGAGAGAGAGATCCAAATGCCATTTACGAAGACAACGGAAGTTGGGATTGGAAGCAGTAAGCTGATGACATAGAAACTGATGCTACTCCGTAGGTCATCAAGTCATTCCCATTTATCAAGAACGTTTTAGTTTTCTGTAAAAGTAAACTCTTGAGATTGCTTTGTCTGTCCGCCCGCACTATTTCTGTCCGCCCTCAGATCTCAAAAACTACTGAGGCTAGAGGGCCGCAAATTGGTATGTTGATCATCCACCTTCCAGTCATCAAACATACCAAATTGCAGCCCTCTAGCCTCAGTAGTTTTTATTCTATTTAAGGTTAAGTTAGCCATTATCGTGTGTCTGGCACCGCAACAACACAGGCCACCACGGCCGGCTGAGAGTTTCAGGGGCCATGGCTGAGAGTTTCATACAGCATTATGTGCTGTACAGAAAACTCCATCGCGACGAAGAAGCTTCGGCGCATTTTTTTTCTTGTTTCTCTCGAGATCAGACATCATCTCGATTTACTGAGAATATACCAGAATACTCGGGTAACGTTTTGCTTTTCTCAAAATAACCCAGGAAAGAGGAAGACCTGTCTTTTTAGTTCTTTTTCAGTTAGATGATTAAAATAGTTTAGACAGGGTAGGGAATCTATTAAAAAGGTGATATTTAACTTGCTTCAAAAATTTTTCTGATAAAGTATTTACAAACTCGGAGGAAGACATTTCTACATATATCTACTGTATAATGTGAAGAAAATAAGGAAATAATTAAATACACATGATTTTTTACACCGTACTTCAAATAAGTTTTGTTTTGTAGAAAATGAACATGATGTGGAAAATGTCAGTGTCTTTAGCAAAAACAATATTCATGAAAAAATAACCTTCACAAAAACTTTCAAGTGATCATGAACTTAAAATCGGGATCGAAAAGCCGTTTGCATATATATGTTTCGATGTTAGTTTTTCAAAAGTAAATGGCTGAAATGCCCAGATACAGGAATAATAATAACATAAGAGCAGGATTTTCTTTAGATAACACCTGATCCTTCTAGGTGACGACAGAGCAGTCGGGGTGGGGATGTGAGGGAAGCAAACCAAGCGAGACACTTATGCAGATGCAATGCCGAAATTGTTCTTCATATAGATGAAGGAAGTAGAACTGTTAACAATAAAGTGCAAGGCAGTTAAAAATGAGCTTCATCTATCGAAAGAAACTGCATGTAAATGCTTTCAAATACAATTCCTGAATTTTCCACAACTTGCAATCAAACGTACCTCTATTAGGAAAATGTTCATAGCTATAAGTGATTTCCCTTATTAATGTGATTGGCCTTCTTTTTAGGGATTTATTCATATTCTTAATGCAATAAAAAAACATTATCGACGTGTTTAATAGGCAATATAGCATGCATTAGGGCAACTATATGAAAACTCCTTGTCACTCATCGTAGTTAAAAGAATGTTGCTCAATAAGGAAATTCTCAAACTATTTATCTAATTTTAAGAAAACAATACGTCTGGGCATTAAAATTGAATTTTTCCAGTTTAGATCACGGAACGTGCTTGTTCTACAAACAATTCGTACGCAAAGCTCATATAGGAACTGCAGTTTTCAGACGGGAACTTGTTATGTTAAGAGATGGTTCCTTAAATACAACTGACACTGCCTCAGCTTTCACTAAATGATGAACCGAGCTCTCCTGATGGACAATATTAGTTTTTTTTTTTCATAGAAACTTTTCTGCACAATGGTATAATGCTGAAAGATAGCTCCTTGGTTTTGACGGTACCGAAGGCGACACAAAACAGTAATTTTTAGGAATAATGTACGCTTTCCTGAGAAACGGGGACTTATCGTATCCAATTTGTTCTTTTTCTTACGCAGCTCTTTACAGTAACATGTTTGTCTTATAGTAGTGTCTATGGATAACAGAGTAAAACTCTCCAGCTAAATATTATCAGTTTCGTGTGTGTGTGTGTGATGTATGCAGTATCATGTACCCACCAGTGATCAATGAGGATTGTGTCATTCCTTTGTCGTTTAGTTCTTATCGCTTTCCGACAAAATTGCACGTAATTTCCCAATTTTATTCTTGTGAATGCCTTTATTATTCGGTCTCATTCAGCAAAAACTAAATGCAACTTGTAGCATGTAGTTATTGTTACAGAGAAGAATACTTCCAAACTTTCGCCACTTTCAGAGGCTTACCATATCCAGAAGTTCCTAATTTTAGTAACGCAGTGCTATCATATTATACTTAAGATATTAGTGCATGATTACACTTGGCTTATTATCGACACTTTAGAAAGATTTCCATCTTAGTGTGTGCAAGGAATCCTGTAGTTATTGATTTTTCATCCAAGGACCATTCAAATCTAGATTAAGTAAAGCTTTTTCCCTTTTTAATGAAACTGATGATGGGCAGATTATTAAATCCTTCATTTGGACACATGCTCCTAATGGGTTCCTCATTAAGTCAGAAAAGTTTCACTGCATGTATTGTTTTCGTTGTGTTATGATACTGGTGGCTTTTAGCTATCAAGTTCTGTATTGAAGTTTAAATAATCCTGCAGAAACACTTCCCATGCTTTGCCTCGTCAATGCAAATTTTAAGAGCATTATTTTAGAGACGGAATTCAAGAATAATGAAGGTATAAAATGACAGTTATTTGATTATTGTTTCTATGAACTCAGAAACAAAAACCAGAGAAAGCGTCAAGAAAAATGGGCATTAAAGAGAGAGAGAGAGAGAGAGAGAGAGAGAGAGAGAGAGAGAGAGAGAGAGAGAGAGAGAATATCACGCTTAGTTACAGAGTTCCCTGACCTCTCCCTACCGTCAGACAAGTCTATTTTTTAGATCCATATCCTTCTTGACTTTTCACACAGCATGATCAAAATTAACGCTTTCAGAAGTAGTGTTGTATGTACTTACTGACAGTGCCAGAACGTACTGACGAAATAGGTTTTGACTTCATGAGAATATATACTATATATATATATACTATATATATATATATATATATATATAGTATATATATATATATTATATATATATATATATTATATATATATATTTATTTATATATAAATATATATATATATATATATATATATATATATATATATATATATATATATATATATATATATATATATATATATATATATATATATATATATATTATATATATATATATATATATATATATATATATATATATATATATATATATATATATATTATATATATATATATATATATATATTATATATATATATATATATATATATATATATATATATATATATATATATATATATATATATATATATATATATATATATATATATATATATATATATATATATATTATATATATATATATATATAAATATATATATATATATATATATATATATATATATATATATATATATTATATATATAGTATATATATATTATATATATATAATATATATATATATATATATATATATATATATATATATATATATATATATATATATAAATATACTATATATATATATATATATATATATATATATATATATATATATATATATATATATATAATATATATTTATATATATATATATATATATATATATATATATATATATATATATATATATATATATATATATATATATATAAGCATGTATGTATGTGTGTATATGTATAAAGTCCAGATTAGCCGGGCACACTTCAATCTAGAACTGGCTGAGTAATTAACGAAGGATTTAGGTCATCAAAAAGACCATTTGCTATCAAAAGGTATTCATTATCTCCGACTGACCAGCTACATCGTCAGTCACAAAATTGTACCAGTGTCATAGAAGCCTTTCAACTGAAACTGAATCTTCTGATGTGTAGTAAGGGTCATTTACTCAAAAGAGAACGAAATTGCACAGGTATTATAATTTCATGAGAACGGTGCATTAATAATGATACCATACCGAAGCGAATTATATTCGTAAAATTCATAGATTAATAGAAAAGTAGAATTCATTCGTTCAGTATGACACACCTGCAGGATATGTTGCATAATTCTGCAAGTTGGAACGTAGCTATATTTGCTGGAGCAAAAGGCTTGATGTAGCATAGTATGTAAGGTCGGTTTACTTTATATACCCGGAACTTTCTCCAAGTTTAAATACGATTGACTGATTGATTAATTGTACTTTATCTGGCATGCCAAATGCCGTGGTTACTGACGCCATCTAAGAGATTATGAGAAAGAGAGAGAATACTTAACTTGAAAAATAAAATAATCACACATCATGTATCAAAGAAATTTTATAGAGCAAGAAAGCTCAAAGAATTAATTATTTAATTACTTTTATTTTTTTCTGAAAATGTTCCTCTGTTCCGTCAACCTAGGTGTATTGCGAAGTTCAATATGAAGTTAGTTTCTAAAAAATTTTTCGTGAATACAGCTATTTCAGGAAGAAATATTCCTTTTTAATTAATCTTTCATTGTTGAGAAACTCTTGACCTTTAACGAATAGCTAGTTTCATGATAATTACGATGCAAATAAATGTTTTCATTGTTTTTCATCAAGATTATCAAGATAGCTCTCAACAATATATTTAAAGGAGTGATGCTTCATACGCCATGAATTCTATTCTTTACATAGTCCTTGCTGCATGAATTAGTAATGATTTCCGAGTTCATATAGGCCTACTCATCATTCTGAAATTCAGCTGAATATTTTATCATTCAGACCACATTTCTACAAAATAAGGCTGAAATGAAATATTGAGAAAATTACTAAGAAAAAACTGAATTGGTTTTAATACCACACCTTAGAAAAGGGAATCTGAATGGTGGCACGTTGTTAAAATGATTAACAAACTACAAGTGTGTGCTTACTAATGTTCTTCAAAGCCAGTCTGTGCTTTGGAAATTGTATAAAAAAATCTATAATTTTCAGATCAGAATCATTAAGCATATGTATTGTTTTCTAATTTTGAACTTCCTTTAATTGTCCTTGATTTATTTATTTCAGTTTTCACCAGGGATCCGTGAAACTCAAGGTTTCGTTTCATGGCTGTGACAATGAGAAACACATTCGTTTGATTCGAGTAATGTCCGTGTTGCCAGTCTTTTAGCGAATATTCATTTTCGACAGTATTTTAAATTAAGTAACCACTTAGTGATAACTAGAAAACTATAAGTAACATCTGAATATGTACCTCGTTTGTGGATGCGTATACACATACTCACTAAGGTACCGAAGTATACTTAGTATGACTATTCGTTGTGGAAAAAATCTTCTCACATACTTAAAACTGGATTACATGTTTTCCATCAGTGGCATTCATAGGTGATGAAATAAGGAAGAGGTCAAATGGAAGACCTTAATATTCGACATTGTTATTCAAGAACCAGATGGTAGCGGCAACAGATCTCTTCCAGCCAGAACTCCACTGGGGGAAGGTTAAGAATCATAAACTCAGCCCTTCAAGGGAAAACAAACATGCCGAAACCTATTGCTTCGAAAGGAAATCTTACGTGAATGGTGTCCAGCATTCATCTGAAATTAAATCTGTAGGTGGAGAATATTTCCGCATTCCTATTTTCTGGAGTGATTATGTCCATATTTTGAAAGGAAATAGTTATAAAATCATATTTTTCCCCAAAATTTATATATTCTTTTAATGCTCTTTCTTTAATATTAATCTTAATTTATTATTTAGTGTTAAATCACTGAAATTAGTTTTATTTGGGGATATTTTTCATTTTGGGGGTGGACCGTTGGAGAGCTAAGGAGTAGGTAGAAGAAAGAATGACTCGAATTGAAAGTATCATGTAGTATAAATAAAAGTTCTTAATTATAAAATAGTGTTACAATTTTAAGATTTTCCTAATACCGAGTCAGGACAGGGAAACCCAATCACTTCGTATTTGAATCAGTAGTTCGATAAGCAATCGATATGAATTTTGTTCATATTCATTACATATTTACTGATCAATGGTTTCTAAATGAAATGGGCGCTATAAGTGACGATATATTTCTAAAGTGAAAGCTCAGATATAAAAAGATTTACGAACGAAACTCATAGACATGAAAGGGCTGTGAAGGCAGCAGACAACATTTCTTTTGCTCTTTAACAGTTGATTAACTTGTAAAATACATGACACGGGATTTCCAATGCTTGTCATTGTAAAAAAAATGAAGTTTTATTCAGTCTTTTACTTCTGCGCGTGTTTTTTTTTTTTTTTATTAAAGGTTGATATTCAAGTTTATGGCCATCTGGTTTTATTTTGAAATAAGCAAGCGCCAATCTAAATAGCTTGACTGGCAAGATTAGTCATTCGAACCCGGTTCGAGAATGGGCATCAGCCTCAGTTGTGAGTCTGAGACGAGCCAGAGGGAACTGACCTCCCTGCCCTGCCGTCGCACGGTCTAGAATATCTTTTATAAGATATACCCCCACACCAGTCGATGGCAATGGGATGACTTTGAATTTGACACGTGGGAAACTGTACCAAAAAAAATCTTCCACATTGAAGAAACAATTAAGTAGTGTAACTCCATACCTCTAACCAGCACGAATAGCGCATGGAGAAACTCAAGTACGCACGACTTCGTATTAGATATCATGTGGCCTGGAGTTACTTATAATGCTTTCGGCTTTTATAATTAAATGCGAGAAATGAACGTGTCCAATACAGTAGTTTCATTAGTGTAAAGTGAATATAAAATCTACAAGAATTGCTTTCATACACGAAAGGTTACAAGAACCATATGCATTTTCATTATGGGTTCATTTAACTTTTGCAGATGAGGACGGTCATTAATCAGCTATCACCAATTAACTGTGCAATTTAAAAATACACATTTAAAACTTAAAGTTCAACAGGTGACCATGAAACGAGCAAGCATATTTCTAATTGCAATATTTTATGTTCTCTTGATGATATGCTGTATTTTAGAGACGAAAATTTTCAATAAACAAAAGTCCAGGGATAGGTTTTTCTAATGAGAATCTATCAGACAAATAAAAGCAATACACTAAACAATTTTCTGCCTTGAAGCATGGTCATTTTCTAATAAAGAATATCTTTTATCAGAAACACTATATTCTGCGATTGAAATGAACTCTCTAATTACATCAGTAGGAATTAAAGATTCATTGTTTTATGTTAGTTTATTTGTCGACCAAAAACTAATAAAACGAATGAAAAAGCAGTCATCTCGGCGTTATTAATTATCAGTAGTGATTGAATGCGTAGGGAACAGTTTAAAATTCGCTTAATTAGTAAAACATTGATTCTAAAGAGACAAGCCTTCATTGTTAGACAACAGATTGCAGGAATTATGGATTTTTATTTGGTTTCATTCAACTTTTATGGATGAGGAGTCCCTCTAATTAAATGTTGCCATAAAAAGTGTAATAAGCGATATCACGATGGAGTTAATAACATAAGTGAAACGCGAAGGATATACTCAAATCTTTATTTGCAGTAATTAAGGGTTTTTTGATTACTTGTTTAAACTAGAACACACACTCAGACACACACATATACAGTATATATATATATATATATATATATATATATATATATATATATATATATATATATATATATATATATATATATATATATATATATATATATGTATATATATATATATATATATATATATATATATATATATATATATTCATTAAGCTACAAATGTCGTTTAATATCCAATTCACGCTACTTCGGGAATATCACAGAAAGGAAATTATAAGTGATGAATGGATTGGTACCTCAGTGCCCTCCAGTCGACGGTCAAACCGGCTTTATTGATATCTATTGAATTACAACAGCCTTTTCTACCAAATAAGGAATACTTCCATTCTCAACAAGCTAACATAAGTTAATGTTTATTGTTCTAAAAATCTAAGTATATAGAGTGTCTTTGTCGCTTTCATCACTTCCCTACGCGCTATAATTGCCGATAAGTCCTCTTAATCTCATTGAAATACATTTGATAAGAAAGGAAATTATTGAGGAGTGTCTCTTTCCGGAGTACATTCTAACTCATGCTTCTTAGAAAACAGAGGTTACTGATACAGTCATTGCACCACCAAGATATAAGGGAAATGATTTCGTCTTATAAATTAAAAAAAAGGAAAGGAAAAACTTTTATTTGAGCTAAAATTCAACTACTCCACCAAAGTAATGTAATGTTAAGCATTCATGTCTAGGCAGAAATAGAATGTACTGGTCACTTTCACCAATGCTATGCAATTTAAATGCTACTGTGACCTATTATTTTACCCTGCACATTTGTAATCTTTTTTTATATACCTCCCACTGTAATCCTTTAAGTCCGAGAATTAATGGACGAAGAAATTTATCTTCGCATGGTAAATTTGGAACCCATCGTTATTAAATTTAATAAGAAAATGAGCTTTTAGAGCTATTTTCCATGTAGTAGTGTAAAGTAGAGTACTCTGTGTTTCATAAGCTCTAAATAAATAAAAACTTACTTTTTCATCAGCGTCACATTAACTGTGTTAATTCTTTCTACATCCGTGTATGGCACATGCATTTTATTTTAATTTTAGATCTCAAACTACTCAACAACCGTTTAAGAACAAACACTTGATCAGGACACTCTTCCTTGCCAATACCAGTATGCTCTTCCTATTGACAATTCTGTAAACTTTTTTTTATTTTCATAAACTAAACATTACTATACAAAAGCCATAGTATGTACTGTAACTTTATGCCTTTTTCATTCCTAACTTTCATCACTCTTACATTTTTATGCAAAGGAGCTCTGTTTCTTTGAAATCTTTCCTTCACAAGGGCTTACTTTGCACGCCCAAATCTATGAACCACTGCAACCTTACCATACTTCATCCATTTAACATCCAAATGTACGTTCGCAACAAGTGCTCTCGTCTCCATCTACATTCAGTAACTCTTCAAAGGTCATAATAATCATTCTTCCAGAAACCCAGTCTCTTTGGGCAGCTTTCGCCACCAGCATTATTTCTCAGTGTAAATTGTGTTAAAAATTACTCTTATATATTGTTGAATGTATAACCATCCTTAAATCTAATATTCCATATTAAACTTATATGAAAGTTTAAAGCAAGTGAAGACAGTTTCCAGTTTGGTACCCTTAAATCTTATTTGCTACTCGGTTTCCAATTCTCCTCAATACCTTATGGTCAATATTATGCACATGGCGAGTGCAAATAACTAGACAACCACTCGACTGAACCTGAGAGAGAGAGAGAGAGAGAGAGAGAGAGAGAGAGAGAGAGAGAGAGAGAGAGAGAGAGAGAGAGAGATTCAGATCTCATCTATAAAGACGATGGAAGCCGGGATTAGTAATCGTAAGCCCTAGGCGGAGCAATTGATGTTCCTTTGTAGACTATTGAGTCAATCATATATATCAAAGCCTTTGTTCTCTACTATTCTGATTAGCCAAGCGCTATATAGGTTTACCGGTAATACGAAGAAAAAAAAAGAGTAGTTATTATGAGAGGCATTTGCAGTACGCTGTAACCTGAATCAAAATAACTCTTTGAAATAAAAATAGTGAAATACATTTAGAATTTAGGAAAAAGGGAAAACTGCGTAATATAACTATGGAAACCTTTTCTCTTTTAAAGTGATATATAAAGACCTTCTCAAAGTGTCAGATCAAAAAATTGTTAAAACGCGAAAATAAAAAAAAGAAATTTAATTATACATACGAAACGTAGTATATTTGTTCACACAAAAGTACATACCGCAAATCTGGGCACATTACTTTGCCATAGTCAGACACTTGAAGTTCGAAAATTGTATTCAGGTCTCATCCTGAATTCGGAGTTGGGTTATTGCTGGTACACAGAATGTTTTTGATTCATCAAGGTTAAAAGTTAAAAAAGACAGCATTACCAAATTTTGAAAAATTACGTCTTACACGATAAATTGTCAATATTATGGATCTTTTACACATAGGGGGGTAAAACGATAAAGTGTTTAATAATTTTTCTTAGCCTGTTTTAATACATCATAATAACACAAACTGTATATCACATGTGTCACGTAGGGAATGAGAGATATATCAATGTAACTGTAGATTTTTTTTTATATTACTCTTATCCTTAATGAAAAGATATTGTAGTGGAATTTTATTATACTCAAAATTAATTATATTAAATCTAAGAGGTACCGCAACCAGGGACTAAACCTGAATACCTATGTTGTCGGTATGTCAACATAAAAACATCGGTTTTTATATTAGAAATAGGTAACCTTCGTGAAATGAGGATTCGTCACCACATATTTTTGTAATACCTTCCAGGTGACAGTTTCAAAGTTGCAATCTAGCCGTTATTTTCCCTTGGTTATGTCTTCAGGTAGCAAAAGGAAATCATTCTAGAAAAAGGGGACGTGGAAGAGAGAGAGAGGGAGAGAGAGAGAGAGAGAGAGAGAGAGAGACTTGGGCAAAATATTTAGAAGACTATATATATATATATATATATATATATATATATATATATATATATATATATATATATATATATATATATATATGTATATATATATATATATATATATATATATATATATATATATATATATATATATATATATATATATTCGTGAATGTTGGCAGTAAGTTTTCCTTTATGCAAATGTCGTTAAATATGACAGCGAAGTTGCAGTTTATTAGTTTCTTACTAATGTTCTCGATTTTCCTTATCAACTTCCTCTGTTCTTCAGGCAACTGATGGAGTAAAGCACCAAAGTTAATTTTGATGGACGTTTTATTGGTTAGGACGTTTCGTCTCTTCTAGAGACATCTTCTGCTACAAATGAGTGTTTACAAGGAAATTCACACATATATATATAACATTCTTTCAAGGGAACACTTGTCAAAAATATAACTATTCGATGGTTAAAATCCAATATTCGGCAGTTAGCGTTTTGAAATTAACAGTTAAAACATATAGGTTTGTTACTAAACTTGTTTACAACTGGCCTGTTGACAATTACCAAGAATTGCTATTTAGGTATTTACATACTTAGAAACAACCAGACGAAAAATAAATAGCTGAAAATAGACGGTCAACAAAGAATCGTCAAAGAGACATTCAAACTGTATATGTAAAATTAATATAGTAATTACACACGTAAAAAGTATAAGTAAAATGTAAATACAAAGTTATCAATATCAGGATAGAACAAGATAAAACATGACAAATATAAAGTTAACTAAAATATTTGCATAGGTCCAACATTGACGACACATTTTAGTCTGCTGCATTTCTTCTCCTTTCACGATCGGAAGGTAGAATTATTGCGTTGATTCCTTGCACGTTTAGGGGAGGCTTATGAATATTTATGTATATTGCCTCAAGGTATTTTAGCCTTTTAGCATCAGCAACGCTGTCAATAATTTCAGTGTTGGCTTCGAGCATTTCCCTGGTTAGACCCGCATCGTGTGTGTCTCTCGTGTGATTTTTAATACTACCATTTTGCAAATGCATAGTAAGTCTTCTTGATAGTGAAGTTGTAGTATTTCCAATATAAGAAATATTTCGCGTTACATAGACGATATCTTCGTTGATGTGAGGAACAAGCAAGAACTTTCGGACCTTCAAGTTGCCTTCCAACAAAATTCCTGCCTTCGATTTACTGCAGAGATAAATAACAACGGTTCCCTGCCATTCCTGGATGTGATGGTAACAGCTGCTCAAGACGAATTTCGGATGACCGTCTACACAAAGGAAACTAATACGGGAATGTGTCTCAATGCAAATAGTGAAGCTCCAGCAAAATACATGAAAAGTGTAATTAATGCTTATATCCATAGAGCATTTACTCATTGTAGTTCGTGGACTTCATTACACACCGAACTGGAAAGATGCGCTCAGGTTCTTGTAAACAACGGGTACTCAAATAACGATATCCAAGCAGTCATCAGGAAGAAAATGGATAGTTTTTTGCATCCGAAGGAAAAAGGAGAAAGAGAGAACGTTCTTAAATTATATTACAGGAATTATATGAGCACTGCTTACAAGACCGACGAAAAAGTACTTCGAGAAATTGTAGGACGAGGAGTAATACCGATAGAGGAAAATACTAAAATTGACCTGCAGATATACTATAAGAACTTTAGAACTGCCAACCTGATCATAAAGAATAACTCCCACAACAAGAAGCGCTCTCTTGATAAGTGTAACGTAGTATACAAGTATACATGTCAAATCGCGAACTGCAAGTCGCGAAATATTTCTTATATTGGAAATACTACAACTTCACTATCAAGAAGACTTACTATGCATTTGCAAAATGGTAGTATTAAAAATCACACGAGAGACACACACGATGCGGGTCTAACCAGGGAAATGCTCGAAGCCAACACTGAAATTATTGACAGCGTTGCTGATGCTAAAAGGCTAAAATACCTTGAGGCAATATACATAAATATTCATAAGCCTCCCCTAAACGTGCAAGGAATCAACGCAATAATTCTACCTTCCGATCGTGAAAGGAGAAGAAATGCAGCAGACTAAAATGTGTCGTCAATGTTGGACCTATGCAAATATTTTAGTTAACTTTATATTTGTCATGTTTTATCTTGTTCTATCCTGATATTGATAACTTTGTATTTACATTTTACTTATACTTTTTACGTGTGTAATTACTATATTAATTTTACATATACAGTTTGAATGTCTCTTTGACGATTCTTTGTTGACCGTCTATTTTCAGCTATTTATTTTTCGTCTGGTTGTTTCTAAGTATGTAAATACCTAAATAGCAATTCTTGGTAATTGTCAACAGGCCAGTTGTAAACAAGTTTAGTAACAAACCTATATGTTTTAACTGTTAATTTCAAAACGCTAACTGCCGAATATTGGATTTTAACCATCGAATAGTTATATTTTTGACAAGTGTTCCCTTGAAAGAATGTTATATATATGTGTGAATTTCCTTGTAAACACTCATTTGTAGCAGAAGATGTCTCTAGAAGAGACGAAACGTCCTAACCAATAAAACGTCCATCAAAATGAACTTTGGTGCTTTACTCCATCAGTTGCCTGAAGAACAGAGGAAGATGATAAGGAAAATCGAGAACATTAGTAAGAAACTAATAAACTGCAACTTCGCTGTCATATTTAACGATATATATATATATATATATATATATATATATATATATATATATATATATATATATATATATATATATATATATATATCAATACAAGAATCCACAGTAGTGCTCTTGTTAAGCAAGACGAAATGTATTTGTAGAAATATTTACAAAGCTTAAAGCTTTCCTCCATCCTTCTGTGGACTTGATCAAGTCCACAGACGGATGGACCAAAGCTTTAAGCTTTGTAAATATTTCTACAAATACATTTCGTCTTACTAAACAAGAGTATTACTGTGGATCCCTCTATTGATAACTGAGAAGCACGATACGATGGTTTTATATTTCATATATATATATATATATATATATATATATATATATATATATATATATATATATATATATATATATATATATATATATATATATATATATATAAATTTCTCACTCACCTCTGGATCGAACCCAGGTTCTTTTAATTGAAAGGGATGGGCGCTGCCCACCAGGCCATATTTATTTCTGTTCCACACGTGATTGTGTGTTGATTATATATATATATATATATATATATATATATATATATATATATATATATATATATATATATATATATATATATATATATATATATATTATAAGGTGTTATAATATATATAACCATTTTATAAGTGTCTCTATGTCTGTGAAAATTTTGATGTTTTGCTTGCATATTCGTCATTCATTGTGAAGATGTGATTTTAATATGTCTTTTTCTTGCAGATAAATTGTATGTCATGTATTCTTACAATGCTTTGGTATGTTTTTCCCTTTGTTCAATATGTGGAATTGTGTACAGCCTGTTGTGGAGAGAGAGGGTAAGAGCTTATCGCTTCTATATTTACACAAGTGTCTAGTAACTCGCACTCAGAGGCAAAAGACCCTTCTTAACTTATCATGATGAGATGACGGTTATCGGTCAGTTGTCTATTATACATTTATCATGTATGCTTAATATATATTTATTAGCTGTGTCTGTGCTTATTCTTTTTTGTAATCTGAGAAAGAGAGAGTGAGTGAGAGAGGTAAGTGGAGTTGACGTGCTGTCAGCCAACCAATTTTGGGTCTAAAAGCATTTCCTTCTGCTTGCTCAGGTGGTTTGAGTGTCCCAGGAAATGTCAGTTATAGATAAGAAGTCAGCCGCCCGAAGCTCAGCCATGTGTGTATTCATACACGTGTATACTTGTGTATGTATGTATGATGTATGCATACTCTATGTATCATATATTCTGGAAGAGCTTGTTGGAGTTAAAAGTGCAATGCTGTTCCAAAGACACTCAGTCAGCCATAGGGGTCCCTGAGATAAGCATTTCTCTCTCTCTCTCCCTCTCTCTCTCTCTCTCTCAATAATCCCATTATATATATAAGGGATACTGAAGGGTTATTATTTGTAAAAGCTCTGTTAAAACTCACCCCAGGAGTGTGTTAATTTTGTAGAAGGTGATCAGGAATATTGTTTTGTGCAAGCGTTGTGATAATGGTGTGATAATTACAAAAGGTAATGTGGTGATTAATGAGTTTTGCAAAGTTAAGAGTTAAAGTGATATTCTAGGTAAAAGAGAATTATTATTTTGAATAAGTCTTAGTGCCCTGACAGTGTTGTCTATAAGAAAGTCTTAGATAGACGTGAGTTTAACTGTTTCTTTTTTAAAAGAGAAGTGTTCTTGTGAAAGATTGATATAATCTTTAGGCACATTTTTGATGGTTGGTATATTTCCATTGTTGCATATTGCATTCTTATATGTCTGTGCTATCATATTACTGTAGTTTTATAATTACTGTATTTTGCTGGTGATTTCTTAACATTTTGTTAGTGCCTGCCTGTTATTGAGATTTTGGAGAATGTTTATGTGGATTCCAGTCAGTAATATTTTGGTGACTGTTAGTGTCAGTTAATCAGGTATATACTTGGCACTTGAGTGATAGTTAATAGTTTGATTCTTACCCAACCAAATTGCTTTCTTAATAAATTAAAGTTTTGTGAATTAAACTTGATTAAGAAACACTTAAATCTTACACTGTTGTCAATTAATAGTAAATCTTTTGAGATTGTGAACTTCACATATAACTTTTGAACTTAGAAATAAACCTGTTTGTTTAAATTTTTTTAAAACAGTGTTTCATTCTGACCACCAGTAATTAGAGACATTAATGAATGTGGACAAGGTAAGTGATGTATCTGTTTGTTCACCTGAGACTTATCTAAGTAAAATAGAACCAGAGAGACAGTTACAGTGTTTGTTGAAGTGATACCCATTTTCCACTAGTCTGGATATAACTAAATAATTGTTGCCTCATCCATAACTTGATAAAGTTACATTGATTTTCTCAAGTGATAAGTAAGTTTATGGGATCATTGTACCTTTAGTAATTCAGTCATACTCTTGTTATGAGGTTTCAAGTATCTGGTCAATGTGAGGTAACTTTTTGGTATTATTATTCGTGTAATAACCAGGTGCTTGATCACTTCGTGAAAATATATATATATATATATATATATATATATATATATATATATATATATATATATATATATATATATATATATTAGATATAATATAAAATAGTGTAACATTTAATATAATATAATATGAAGACTTGAAAAAGTGAGCCGTGGATAATGAATTTCAACGGAAAATAAACTGCCGAAATTCTTCAAATATCTTTTGGTAAAAATAGAGCAAAAATGGGACAACTGTGACAAAATCTATGAATAGAAAAAGTGGAATTGAGTAAAATGATGAAACTAAGCTGAATAACTCAAGGTCTTCGTGGCAATGGGGAATAAGTGGAAACTAGATATTTTTGCGAATCGTGAAGTAGGTCAAGGATTTATGTTAAAATAAATGAGAAAATCAGTGGAGGAGATATGTATATGTCATTAAATTCGGAAGAAAGAAGGAAGAAGAATGAACGTGAAAATCGAAATATGGAGGAGGAATGGATAGAAAAAGACTAAGCTGATTATATCTGTAAATTCCCCCTCAAAAAACACATTTACTTTACTTCCTTACCGGAAGAATGCGTACTCATGCAAGAGCACTTGCGCGCACAGACACATATGTGTACATGTGTGTGTGTGTTAGAAGCGAGGCTCAAGAACAGGCAAAGAATGCTGAGACAGAACACATTGCCAGGAATTAAGGTAAAGGGATACATTTTAAAATAACAAAAGTAAAAAAACAGCAATGGGATCAGAATGTAAGATGCGAGCTGGTATAGAAGACTGAAAGCTAATGAAGCAGATTTGCTGAACCGTAGCGTGTTGTAGACATCTTGGAGCCAATGGTTTCAGTTATATCCCCTGAGAAACGTAACTAAAGAAAGAGTATTTAGTAAATAATATTTTTCATCTAACTGACTGAGACTACTTTGTATAGTTCATGAAAAATTAATGGTGAATTTCATAGCTAGTCAATCATTCTTATATACAAACTTGTGGAACGAGACATATACAGTACTTTCCATTACTCGACAGAAATGTTAAATGATTTTTTCCTGTTGCGATGAAACAAACTTACACTGAAAATCAACAATGGCCTATCAGTTTTGTAAAATTATATTGAAGTTTGATGATATTTCTCTAATTATATTCTTTAATAAACCCTGAATTTAGCTAAACATCCCAAGCGATAGGAGAAACAGTCATATATTCTGAATTTAAAAGATTAGAATTTCATTATAAGTTTAAATAAATCAACTTTCTCCACAATCTTTCATATCTTTTGATATTCAATTTCCTGATCATATGTTTGGCAGGTCAAACAGATAATCTTTCCTCCAGACCCACAGTTCCAAAACTCAAACTACATTCAAAGTCCCGTAGTTAAGTGATAATCTCTAATCAACAGTGAAGAGACTTTACATGATCCGTAGCATTTTGTATCAGCGTCCTTTAAATCTTTTAGATATATTTATGTTCTTTGAATTACCCAAAATCATGAGTTAAGGGCCTGGTAATTAATGTGTTTTCCTTTTCTTATTTGAGGATTAAATGAGAATAAGATAAGTGAACTCCTTTTACTCACTACAATGGAGAACCCAATAAGCATTACAAAAATATTTTCAAATTAATTCTCATGGTCTTGAAAGTCCTTTTCCACTTTTCTTTATTAACTGAATAAAATTGAAATTGAAGGGTCGTTTTGAAAACTTCGAAGTTATTTCATGAATTAAAATAACGTATCCAAAGAAAAAACTGAGCGTACTCCCATATCGTATTTCAAATCACTGATCATAAGGAATCAACGAATTAAAATTTCTCCAGTAAGAAATAATTTCTTTATTCTAATTTAAAGGTGGTGATCAGGCCTGGTAAATGCTCTGCTCAAGCAAATGGAATGGATATTAAATTTCATTGATTAAGAAGAACTTACGATAACTATCTTTGACAAGAAGCGAAAAAAAACTAATCCCAACACGTACAGAGCAAGGCTAGCTTAAAATCATAATACCTAAGATAAAAGATGTCAAAACAGAGAGAGAGAGAGAGAGAGAGAGAGAGAGAGAGAGAGAGATGAATTTTTTAGAAATAGGTTTTAAAAAATATTGGATTGTTATGAATGACCAAAACAATTTTCAATTATGTGACATGATATGAAGGGTAGGACAATGAGAAGGCAGAGGTATTAAAGAGGTATAAATGTGCTTCTTGTTTACAGAAATTCCTTTTTATGAAGATCAGGAGTCATCGGCTATCTCTGATAAAAATAAAACATCCCCATCAACCGAATGAATTAATGCAAATACGCAAGCGAGTTGAAGATGAAAGTTATTGTAAACTCATAATAATGAGAAGAAGATGAATAAACGACACTTACGAAGAGGATAAGAGAGTTGATGGAAGAACACAAGATACACGAACTCATGTAAATAAAGCGAACAGTGTCCATGATGCAACAACCACTACTATGCAACAAACAGATAAAGTACAAAAAGAATAATTATACATAATAAGTTTAATCAACTAAATCCACAAATCTGGCGATGTTAAAAGACTTATAAATTGCACTAAAGTTCTGGTAAGAAAATGTTCTTAATTGCATTAGTAAACAGAGGGGGTCAAGAACCAGGCTCATGAAGGTCTTACCGATGACTGAATATGAATGTTAAAATTCAAAGCCCTTGAGAAATCAGTTACCTAAAGATATTAATAAACAGGTAGCCACGGTAGTGAAATGTCGCTTTAGATACTTAAAGAGGCTAAATCAATGGCAGTCTCTAAAAGAAAGATGAATATAGATTATTGATAGTAGATAGCTTTGTAGCAAGCACAGCTCACGATTCCTTGTGCAAATTTCCTTGATTATTATGTCGAGTGAATTTTACGCTATATCCAGGTATGAAAGAACCAAAAACTTCACACACAGTAACAGACCGATTGGCTAAAATGAGAGTAGAGTTCAGTTAGTGTGGTAATAGAAAAACAATCGGGAAGAGATTGCGATAATAGTTAACGAAGGCTTAACTAGGTAATTAATGTATCGAATGCCCCCAAAAAACAGTAAAACTAAAATGTAACTGTTGGAATATTGAAATGGGAGGATGATTGGTATGGAATGTAAGCATGTTTTATGTCTCCATTACCATTTCACCATCTTTATACAAGGGGCTGATGAGAGAAGTCAAAGAAAGGACTAAAGTGAAAAGCTGTAAATTAAGAAAAGGGTTTTTAATGAGAGCTAGTGTGGAGTGAACGATGATTGCAGATGATAGTGTTGGTTAGGGAAAGTGAAATTTTACCACAGAAACTACATAAACAGCTTCATTGAATTTGAACAGTAAAATTATTGGGGGGCGGGGCGGCAGGATGGGGCAATGAATGTTAATAAAGATATTAAATACATTGAAAGAATGTTTAAGACTAAAAATAACAAATGATGGCAACTCATCGCTTGCTTTATCATATTAGGATGAAAGACTTGGCGGAAAGCGAGGAAGATGGTAAGGTCATTACAAAAAGTTTGGAAGAGTTTCTAGAGACAATAAGGTTGAATGTTTGAAGGGATTGTTATGCCAGCTCACGTGAGGTCAGAAGCACCTGGGGTTACCCCCAGAAGTGAGAGAACCTCTCAGTTGTATCTCTCTTTATGCTTAAACTCTGTTGACAGTTCTATCTTCTTTTATGTATGAAAGTGAAAAGTTAAAACACACATATAGTGGAAAATATCCACAAAGCATGGAGGAAAACATCACTGTCATACTAAACGAGGTGAGGTGTATTTTCTGCCTGTGCAAGAGGCTTCTGATGAGGGAGAAGAAAGCGATATTAATATGGACATTAACAAAGGCCGAGAGGATACAGGAAGTGATGAGGATTTCCAAAGCTATTGCAGTAGAAGTACAATGAGAAAAAAAAAACACGAGATGGCAGCAAACACAGGGGCTCCTTTGTCTTATCAAAACAATCTGAGGCGAGTAACAATACGGGAGAAGACTTCACCATTCCCCACTTCCTGATGGATTAAAGCTTCACATATGGTAAGATGATAATGTGGGTGGTGGGGGTGGCTGAGAAACTGTCCCAATTCCATATTAGGTACAAAGAGGGATGTAACCGTCCATATGTTCGAGGAATAAACTGTAACCCTTCTTACAGGAAAGGATGGCTATGAAGGAATAAGACGGGAAAACCCAAAAGATGGGAAGATGATGAAAATCATAGTAAAGAATTATCCTATGGTTGTGGAAATAGATTATGTTACAAAGCACAAAAAAATAATCTGGGCAAAAAGAAACAAGGTTGGGAACGAACAACGTGAGCAGGTCATCGCTCAGTGGATGGGTGAGGTGCCAGAACATCTTGTTGTTATTCCTGGTATGCTATCCTGTCCTGTGGAAGTCTACAACGAACTTATCATTTTCTGCTCCAAGTAAAGTTCATGGGAGCTTTGAACCTGGAGATGTAGCAATTCAACACAGTGTAGATTTTGAGCAAGGAACCATGACTCTAAAGCATGTAGACAGAAAATAGATGGAGGACAACAAACAATCCAAAAGTGTGTGAACTGTGGTGGGTCACAATTAACGCCACAAATACAGGGTGTTCAAAATACCTGAGTCTGCAGCGACATTTCATCGAGGGTGCAGTACCAATAACTGATGGAAGAAACAGCCCGTCGGATAATCATCCTTCACGTCAAGTGGGCTTAAGAACAACCAAGTCTATTGCTGGATAGTGGGGTACCCACAATGACAACCCAACCACAAGAAAGTCCACAGATGGAAGAAGTTCCCCTACCTCCGTACACATTAAAGCACTAATACAACAAGTGGGAAGGAGACTTTCCCCCACCATCCCCTTCGATGTGTGATAAGCGAGTACTCACAGAAAGTAAGGAGCTTAATAGAATACAAAAAATTGGAAAACAGCGTACAGGAACTTATGTAAAGTCTACAACAACATCAATGTCTGGTTGAGTCTTCGCTGAAAGAAAAAAAATTGAGGAACTCATGGAAACAAATGGAGAAAAAGTGGAAACTGACAGAAAAAAGGAGAACAAAATTGACAAGAGCAAACGTGAGTTGGTCAGTGATTTATCTATATCTAGTGATACAAAATTGATACTGGAAGATGTGAAAAATATTTTAAATGACACTGAGACCTCTCAAGATGGAAGTGAGGAAAAGCAAACTAAAATTCTCGATATTGTATTATACCCAAAAATCTTACCTCTGCAAAATTTAAGAAAGTGTTTTCATCAGGCAAGGTACCTTATGGAGCTCAGGGAAATGTACGCCAAATGGCTATCCACTTTATGACTGATCAAATGGTTAATAATTGTAGAAAGTATGGTCCTCACTGCAGTGCTTAAAAATGAGTTGTCAGCTCTGATTTGGAATGTGAACAGCCTTAAAAAAAACGTTTTACTGACATACAGCAGTATGCCCTAGAAAAAGACATAGATATTGCTTGCTTACCAGAGGCACCAATTATAAAAGGTTTATTCGTGAACATCAAAATAACATCAGGGTTTTAACCATATATGTCAAGAATTCTATTCCAACTCAGCTGCTGACAACTGATTTTGGAAATAGTGCTGAATGCATAGGAATAAGAGTAACGTTAGATGATTACACGCTAAATATTGTTAATCTCTATGTCCCCTAGGGGGAATTGGACTCAAGCAAATTTCCTGATTTTATATATGAAGAACCAACACTGTTAGTAGGGGATTTAAATGCATGACATCCTGAACTGGGTCCTTTAGGAGATCACTGTATTTAAAATGGAAGATGGTATGAATACGCAGAATTGTGAACATATAAGGGTCTTAGGTGATAATGAGCCCACACACAGGAAGGGAGGAAGGCTTGATTATGTATTCCTGTATAAAGATCCATATAGGAGATGCTCGGTAGAGATAGTGAATACTTTGATTTCTGATTATTTTGCAGTAAAAGCTGTGATTGATGTTAAGAAGAGACAGCACCTTAAAAGTAGAAAAAGACTCCATCTACCTAAGGACAAGACTGCCACCTTTACCAAAGATATAACGAAATTATATAAAACATTTGAGGTATCAGACACAAGGATTTTAGAATTTGCAAATGACTTACAGAACCAAATAGAAATCATTTTATCAAAACCAAACAGGAGACGAAAAATAATAAGGGTAATATTAACCGGCCAAAAAATGACAAATGGCACAAGGATGATCCTGATGTCAAGTAATATAATGGCAGAACAGTGTAGAGTAATTAAAATGAAAGCCAGAGAAAAATTTTGGACCAATTTCGTAGGAACTATCTACTACGAAACATCATCACAGAAAGTATGGGAATGCATTGATATTGCAAGGGGCGCTAGCACTTGGGAGGCAACTCATGAAGACCCACAAGGCAAGGCAGAGGAGCTGGTAGAGGGATGGGCAAGTGCATCATCCATGAACAGCCTGCCTGACAGAATTAGAAATAAATTAAAAGTAAAATCAGCACTTAGGACTAGTTGTATTAATATGGCCATCTCAACCAAGGATGACTCCTGTGTTGATATTACTGAATTTGAATTGTTGCAATCAATAAAGAAAGGAAAGTCAACGGCACTGAGAGGGACAGAATCACCTATGACATATTATCAGCCTTGGTAATGGTGGAAGGCAATCCTCTCCTTAAGTTTTCCAACATGATTTACAGGAATGGAACGATACCATACTACTGGAAAAAGGTCGCAATTGTACCTGTTCCCAAATCTGGGAACTAGATCAATATCCTTGCTTCTTGTTTCTGTAAAAAGCTAAAAAGAACAGTCTGCTAGCCAATATTGGTGATCTATTTCATCCAAATCTAAATGGGCTCATAAAAGGAAGGAGTACAGCCTCCTGCATAACAACATTCCTTGCTAATAACTCCAAAAAATATTCTGTGTTCTTAGACATAAAAGATGCTTTTGACAAAGCTA
>JANJGK010000003.1:23327845-23332845 GCA_039081455.1 Macrobrachium rosenbergii | reverse complement strand
CGAGTTCATCTGTTTGTCACCCTAAACTTCAGAAGAAATGTCACAGTTTTCGACCCAAGAATAGTCAGTGATTATGTGCATTATAAGACATGCAAGCTTCTAGTTTACTGTTTCTGCCTTTTTTTTTATTTATTTATTTATTTTTTTAGTTTAAGACGATATAAGTGACAGTTCCTCTATGCTATATCACTACTTCTGATTTGATGGGTTTTATTCTTTTCATGTGAACGTGTAGAAACTGGTGTTGCTCCAACTACTTTTCTAGCTTTTTGTAAAAGAAAACTGTTGAGATGGCTTTGCTTGCCCGTCCACACCTTTTCTGTCCGCCCTCAGATCTCAATAACCACCTAGGCTAGAGGGCTGCAAATTGGTATGTTGATCATCTAGCCTCCTATCATCAAACATACCAAATTGTAGCCCTCTAGCCTCAGTAGTTTTTATTTTATTTAAGGTTAAATTTAGCCATGAACGTACGTCTGGCACCGCTATAGGTGCTACCCACACAGGTCACCATCGGGCGGTGGCTGAGAGTTTCATACAGCATTATACTCTGTATAGAAAACTCGATTGCGCACAAGAAACTTCGGGGCATTTTTCACTTCTTTATGGTTGACTGCGCTGATTATAGGCTGAGATTTATAAACTGTTTGTATTTCTATGTCTTCAACCCGTAGCAAGCTGATGGCACTCAGTAGAGGGAACAAGGCGGATTTAAAAGCTTCAGACAGGTAAATTAACCCTGGCACAAATTCAGTGACTGATAGTGAAACATGATTTTGGAAAACAGCATGTCATAAAGGTACCATAATTTTGCTGTTCTCTAAAATATGATAATGATTTCTTGCATAATTTATTTGAAGCTCTTCTGAAGCTCTGAAATATAAACAGCAAATTAGTAAGGAGATTATCTTGTGAAACGTATCAGAAACAAAATGGAAATTTTTAGTTTTTGTGAGACGATATCATCGTTTCTAGTTATTAAGAATACTTTAATAGCTTTATTATAGCGTATTTTATCCTATCTGGTTTCATAAGTTCCACTACCATTAGCCATTTTCAAGGTAAATGATCGATTTGCTCAAATTATGTTAATAAATCAGTTAACTTTACTAGTATTATTGATTATACAACTCTCAAATTTAGATATTGCATAAATATGTCTGCTTAACCTATATTCCCTTTTAAATTCGTCCCTATATTGCGTTCTTTAGATGTATTTTACTATTCCTGGATTTTGTTTTACAAGTTTTGTTTCATTCCGTTTCTTAGGGCAAGTAGCCTATGAATTAAATGAAATGTGAGGGACTATTGTAGAAAACTGGCGAGAAAGAGAACTTAAGCAACGCAAAAAACACCTTTTTTTTTATCATCGGTTGCTAAGCAAAGATTCTAATTAAATGTACTAATGTATATTAATGTATATACACCAAACTGCTTATGCAAGCCATAAAAAAGGTAGAATTTCTTTATCTTACAAGTAATATCGAAACAAAGATAAATAGAAGATACTTTTTTATTACAATCCTCAGAAAAAATGCTTCTTTTGAGAAAATATATATTTAAGCATTTTGTTAATGTTTTCGCAATACTGATTCCAGGCAGAAGTCTGTCAGACTTCACACCATACTGTATATTTTACTATTAAGTTGCATTATGAATGAGTGGAAGACTTCTTTAGCTCTAAAGTTAAGGTACAATATAATTTAAGGTCTAATTTTTCCTTTTTTTAGGGGGAAGTGTTCGGTGATTGATTTAGAAAATTCTGCTGGAAAACGAACTCCCCCAAATCAATGCTCAGACTTATAGTATGTATGCCATAGACATAGGGTTGGATTTCGTAGTATAGGGCTTTGATCTGCTGTGCTTGAAAATTTATAACAATAATTATGACAGAACTTGGAAAGCACTAAAAGTAACCCATAGTTATTTAGATATAAACAGCAAATAAAAAATTAAGGATTACTACCAAACTTTGCCTAATGCAAAGCCCAAATGATAAGGTAATAATGAAAGTTGTCACATAGCTGTTAAAAGCAATAATGGTAATTCGATAAAGTAGGATATAAAATGCAGGCGAAAGAGAAAGATCTTTGCAAAACACCTAAAACAGAAAGGGGAAGGATGTCAGAGAGCACTGGAAGCGAAGTCGACTTCTAAATGAAGGTCGTGTTTGCATTAAAAGGACGATATTGCTTCCAGGTGAGTTCCCACCTGAGACTGCCTTTGATGCCGATGCATTTTGAACATCCAATGATGGCACGGGAAGTGTTAATTACAGTTCCAATCAGTTAGATAAAGAAAGAAAGAGAGAGAGAGAGAGAGAGAGAGAGAGAGAGAGAGAGAGAGAGAGAGAGAGAGAGAGAGAGAGAGAGTGTGTAGATATTTTAAGTGAACGTCGAACTCGATACCACAAAGTATTGTCTGCTGACCAGCTGTTCCTGTGTAAACAGTTGCATTTTGATAATAAAACAGAACTTGTGACGCTGAAAGATGGCCAGAAAATAAGAAGAAAATGGTGCCACAAAAGAATTCCATAAATCTTTAGAGAAAAATTCTATAATTTTGGAATTCTATAATGGGACATTCTTGTCATACCTTTCTCTTTTTTATATAATCTTCACAGATGCGAAGGGAAAATATTTTAGCCTCTACCAAAATACCCTTTTGGAAATTTGTTTCTTTTTATCAGTTCCTGAGCAATTCCCAAAGGATGGCACCGTTTCTGATACATTTTGTCTCATGAATCATAAATTTCTTCTTACCTCTCTCTCCCTTACTAACAAAACATTTTTTTACCAAAAACATTACGGATGTAAGCAGAACTAAACTTTCTCTGACGTCAGTATCATCTTAGTATTTTCTAATAAAAGGATATATTAGTAAATTATGTTTCTTTCATAATTACCAAACTAAAAATTAGTTTTTTCTGCTCTCCCTACATTAAAAAAATAAAAAAAAAACTGGCATGATATGATTATTCTCTTAAGGAGCTCTTGTCAAAGAAACAAAGAAATGGTGGAAGAGATATCCTCTTATTTTTTTACGCTCTCTATTTTCTGTTACAGTCAGCAAACTCATATTGTGTATGAATAATGTACAAAGTGCAGAAAAGAGATTGTCTAAATAATTGTGCCTGATCTGTTTGTTTGCAGAGAAAATTCAATTACTCTTTTTAAAGTTTCAGTTACCAGTCTCGGCTTCCGTCGTTTTAACGATTAGATTTGGAACTCTCTCTCTCTCTCTCTCTCTCTCTCTCTCTCTCTCTCTCTCTCTCTCTCTCTCTCTCTCTCTTTCTCTCTCTCTCACCAACCCACCCCTACCCCCGACCACACATACACACACGCACACACACAAACACACATGTTCATGCACACTTCGAGATGAACATCTTGTGGACTTGTATAGCTATTGGCATAAAAGATGCAAGGGAAAAACAGATGATTAGTTAACCAGAATTTCTAAGGCAATAAAAAAGTAATTTTAGGAATTGTAAAACATTAAAAACGAGTACGAAATAACAGATATTCAAAACAAAAGTTATTTCTAAAGCAATGGAAAAGACATACATGTGCAGTAATAATCAGGACGATGGCCAAGTTGTGAAAAATAAAGCAAACTTATGCGTATGATTTTTGATACGAAATCTAAAAGTATAAAATTAAAACCGTTGCAAAAAAAAAATGACTGAGCGAATTGATAACATACGAGTCGTATTGTAACTGTGGATATAAAAGGTATTTATAAAGAAATGAATCGCAAGCGAAAGTGATGTAGTGAAAAATATACGTTGACGAAAGACAATCCGAGGCGCGAATGGAATTCAGTGACGCTGCAGCCTAACGGAACTTGGTGACGTTGCTACCTAACAGAATTTGAAGACGTTTACATGAATTAGAATTCGATGACGTTATTACCTACATAGGGAGTTACCTTTCGCCCTACCCGATATATTCAGTAATAACTGGAACTAGCCAACGAGAGGGAAAATAGAATTGAGAGCACCATCGTTCGTTCCACTTAACGTGTTACCATTTCAGAGTTGCTCTTGAAATTTGTTTGCATTGAGTCTTATAAGGAGATGGTCAATATTATTTTATGGTTAAGTGACTTCTGTATCGCTTTCATGCAAATTTTGAATGTTTCTCTAATAACAGTTTAGTAAAACAAGTAATTATCAACCTGTATGCATGTAGTTTGCTTGAAATAGCGAGAGAGAGAGAGAGAGAGAGAGAGAGAGAGAGAGAGAGAGAGAGAGAGAGAGAGAGAGAGAGTTTAGGAGATTCACGGGAACCTCCCTGTCAAAGAGTAGACAGTCCTCTGTATATTTTATAAGAAATAAATCTTAAAATGTAAAAAAGCCACCTTTTCTTTCAAACATCTCCCCAAACACTCACGCAATAACATAAGGGACATCTACTGAAAACTTTAAGCTAAAGCTTTTGATCTATACATTTCCCTCTCAAGGAATCTCCTATGACTATGGGATTTCATGCATGCTTTTTGACTAACTGGCTTACGCAAAACTTTTTAGATCAAACTCTTCAGCTGCTGTATTCGATAGGGAGTGACTGAATACCTTTGAGGATAGGAATGTGTTGTAAATGTATCTAAATTCAGTGCTGTTCAGTGGAATTTACAATTTTTGAAAGAGGAGGTGGCATCAATAAAGCTCACCCAAGCACAAACTTCAGCGTTGGATTTTTCACGGACCCATAAAGGCAACCTTTGAGATAAAACAAAAATAGACAACTGCGAAGTCGACTTAAATCTTACCTGGATTTCAGCAAAATTGGATCTCTGAAGGTGGGAGCGTTTGCGTTTTTTTTTTTTCGTTTGGGATAACGTTATAGGTTGTAAGATGTGAGATAATAAGTTCAAGTGAATGTTTTGTGCTTATGGATACAGCTCAATTGATTCGAACTGTGCATAGGTTATGGCTCGTTGAGCTGTGAACAGTTAAATTCAAGTGTTACAGTCAAATAAAAATGATTTAGGCATAG
>JANJGK010000003.1:23320345-23325345 GCA_039081455.1 Macrobrachium rosenbergii | reverse complement strand
CTTGCCAGAATAACTTAGAGATAGAAAACACTATAATCATAGAACGAATATTGGCAGATTATATCATACTCAAAATTCTTTTTCCGAAATTCCATCGTAGGCATAACATTTAAAAGTGAAAAAATTGTTGAAAGCAGTGTTTGGTGGAAGCCAGTTCGTCAGCCTTTACCTCAGTTTTTAAACCATATGATAATTAGATAAGTTTCAGTCCTCAGGTAGTTTGGACTCGTTTCGAAGATACTTGCACAATACATTGGATATAGCATTACCAACCACATCACAGAAAAAGTTTTTCCCCACTCGTAAAGGCTGAACTAATAATTGTCAGCCTTTAAGGGACTTGACCTCTCATTCAAGAGGCTATGAATTGCAAGCATATAGTATTGCCGGGGAAATTAATGATACTCAATCAAGTACAAGGGTATTTTCATACTCATAATAATTTGTCGAATCCCCCCCCCCCGGCCCCCGCCCTAACTGCACGATGTATCAGACAGTGCAGAAACAGATTTTGGTATATATGTAAAAGTCAATTCCATGTCAATTTGAAACCTCTAATATTTCGTTGCTTCGGTTATTTTCAAATCAGATGCAAGTAAAAGATATGATATGAGGTGAAGAGGGTACTTGATGAATGTTATTTATTGATATGGTCGCCTAGAGATAGCTTTTAATTACCGTTCAAGGCACTCTCGCTTACCGGCTTTGGTTCCTGTTGACTTTATGATTAAAATTTGCACTCGTTTCTTCTCTACCTATCTATTTATCTCTGTGTCTTCCTAGAGATTCATCCATAGGTTTTCTTATCTTTGATATACAAATTCTGTATTTAAAGGAAGTTATATTCATGAATCCATTGATCGAAGTTAATAATACTATAGCTGGATAACAATTTTATAAAGATTTGATTTGGAAAGAAAGTTTTAGCACAAATTTCCGCTATGAATTTATTCTGGAATGTTGTCAAGTCTGCCGAAGTGTCCAAGCATACATCAGAGTGCAAAGAGGAAAGGAACAATATTCTGAAAGAATAGTGAAACATGTTGCCCAAATACTTTCAGACAAGAATATCTCTTTGTTAAGAAATATTCTTCTTCCACTCTTTATTAAGGACTGACTTCCTGACCCCAGAATCACTTCAACCGACAAACCCTTTCTTTAGGGAAATTCTACAGAGGGCGGAAAAATACCTCTGGGTCCTCGAAACGCATGGGGAAAAGACCATTATATTCGGCTTTGCTCCGGGGAACCTGCAAATCAAGAGTAGGAACGTAGCGGCAACAAATTTCCCCCATTCAGAAGTTTAGTGCTGGATGATTCGTGGAACCATAAAGTCAGCCTTTCAAGGTAAAACAGAAATGTCGAAACCATTGCTTCAAAAGGAAATCTTACGTGAATGGCGTCCAGCATTCACCTGAAATTGGATCTGGAGGTAGAGAAATTCTCACAGTTCTATTTCTGGTTATATATATATATATATATATATATATATATATATATATATATATATATATATATATATATACATATATACATATATATATATATATATATATATATATATATATATATATATATATATATATATATATATATATATATATATATATATATGATTATGTGTGTTATGTTTATATATATCTGAGAGTCCGTTGGAATCGCATCTCTCTGATTGATCACTATATCTAGAAAACTACAAACATCGAAAGTGAAGGCATTCTCATCCCCTTCCGGCTCTATTCTCTAAACATGAACTTCCTCTATTCCTACTCTCATATTGCATTATCAATTACTTTGGCAGTCAATTAGCGAAGGCCCGTCCTCATCCATGGAATTTAAATGAAGCTATAATTTTAAAAATTCTGTCTCTCCTGTAATTTTTTGTCTTTCAAAGGAATATCTCATTTTTAGATATCCCTTTCACTAATTAAATCAGTTTTCTACAGTTTTTCACTCACACTCTCGCTCCTCTTACTTAATTAGAACGACAGGGCTTGGAATTTTTAAGTAAAGTAGGCTTTTGAACACAGGTAAATCATTCCAGACTAAGCAGCTTTATCATTGGGGTTGTGTAGCTGTGTATACATGCAACACTCTCTATGTGCTCATAGTGTAGATGACAGTTCTTGTCATTTTTAATCTTTATAACCTTTTCTCCTCAATATATATATATATATATATATATATATATATATATATATATATATATATATATATATATATATATATATATATATGTCTGTGAAATACAGCTGCAAACTGTCACGAAACTGATGCTGAGAGAGAGAGAGAGAGTTTATAGGTTGTTATTCAGTTTTCCCGGGCAGCGCCGGGTTGGTCAGCTATATATATATATATATATATATATATATATATATATATATATATATATATATATATATATATATATATATATATATATATATATATATATATATATATATATATATATATATATATATATATACGAGTATATATATACATATACAGTATATAATAGTTGAAGGAGAGCCATTGCTCAATAGCCCATAAAGGTGAAGCAAAGGGACAGGCGTCTCATTCATAAGGAAGTTAACTGGGCGACTTTTCGCAACGAAAACGCTAAAATACACACACAAAAAAAGATTAATAAAATCCTATATATATGGAACGCTATTAAGGAAAAACCATAAATTACCTGCTACCTTTCACCTACCTTTTGCCGATCATATGGTTCTCCGTCTTTATGGCTTCTATTTACATTAATATCCGTACGTTTTCACCTCTCTCAGCAGTTTTTTTTCAAAGTCACTAACTAGCAATACGCCATATTCGTAACTAACCTAATCGCCCATGATTCTTTAGTTTTCTTGCTTATTTCATCATTGCACAATCAAATTTGAAATTAGAATTGGTGGCATAAAACGAGGGTGTGTGAACCCCATCTTTATTGTTACTCCCTCATCTACAAATTCTGGCATAAGATTAAATTTTGCTTTAACTAACTGCTCCTGACATATTGCATATTTGCCCCATTATATAGGCTACTCACCTTGCATCACAAACCGCCCTTGTCAGGTCTATCACATCGGAATTCTCAAACGTTCCTGTATAACTAACGCTTGATCAGCACTCCCTCGTGCTATTCTGTAACCCACTAGCTTTTCCTTTTATTTCTTTTGTTGTCTATTTTACTCTCATATCCAAACCTGACTGGATAAAGCTATGCCGATATAATTCTCATGGTGACCTCTGTCAAATTTCTCTTTACATATCACATGTTCTTCTGGAATCCTTCCCTTGCAGTCGTACTTTATACATATACATCATGGTCTTCCCCTTAATTACAACATTAACATCATCCCACGGTAGGTTTCTTTTGTTTTTATGTTCCTGAGGCGTCGTCATTCGTCGTCGTTTTAACTACCTGCCTTACACAGACATTTTCAATTTACTTAAACGCCATCTGTACTTCTGTAAGGAGGGTATAACTTATTCCACATCTAACGCCTGTTCAAATACTACACAACGCAAAAGTCCTTTCTGTTAAAAGATGATTTCCTCACTTGATCATTGGCTTTTCTTCCTTTGTTTACTTTCCTAAAACACACCACCGTTACCTCCATAAAGTATTTGATCCAACTACCTCCCACACGTTACTTAATTCCCCCTTTTTATTTTGCCCTTGGCTACTTGCATCAAAGCTTTATATATGCTTCTAGAATGTATGCGCCTCTGTGCTTTTTTCTTTTGTGAAATCTCTCCTGTCATCACATCACCATCTATTTCTATTTCCCTTTCAATGTGGATGTACTGATAAGTACTGATCAGCCAAACTTCCCATCTTTAGAGTTTGCATATTCCTCATAAACTCCCCCGTGTGTCTTTAATCGTGGCCCTAATTTCATCCATTGTAACCCTATAGTGTCAGATCTTTGGCCTTGGAATGAATCTTTTCATACGACAAAAGAACAAACTTACGTTAATACACACAACTACAACTATGACTTCATATATTTTCAATATACTCACTTTATATATAACATATATATATATATATATATATATATATATATATATATATATATATATATATATATATATATATATATATATATATATGGTGTGTGTATATTTATATATATATATATATATATATATATATATATATATATATATATATATATATATATATATATATATATGTGTGTGTGTGTGTGTGTGTGTGTGTATATTGTGTGTATGCAAACATACTTACATACATACATACACATATTCAACGCACAGTTAATTTAATGGTTAACTCATTACTGCTTCCTAGTCTGAACTTGAACTGAACAAGAGAGAGTCAAGAAGAGCAGCATTTTGCCGCGAAGAAGACAGATATTGCTTTGAGATATTTGCCAGACTAGATGGCGACGTGTTACTACAATTTCCTCGTGAAATTGTGTTAAGAGACCAATAAATTATATCTATTTTTACTTATTTTCAAAAGAATCAGATATGAGAGGGCATTAGTTTTACTTCCCACTATATTTACTCTGAATTCAGCATAATATATCATATGTATCAAGTTTCCAATTGTTATTAAAGCATTTGAAATAATGGCAACAAAATCTTCCTCCCCCCTCGCGTCCCACCTCCCCAACTACTTTTGAAATTATTTATTTATTTACTTCTTTATTTTCCTCTTTAGTTTTCTGTAAAAGAAAACTATTGAGATGGCTTTGTCTGTCCGTCCGCACTTTTTCTGTCCCCCCTCAAATCTTAAAAACTACTGAGGCTAGAGGGCTGCAAATTGCTATGTTGATCATCCACCCTCCAATCATCAAGCATACCAAATTGCAGCTCTCTCGCCTCAATAGTTTTTATTTTATTTAAGGTTAAAGTTAGCCATGATCGTGCAACTGGCAACGTTATAAGACAGGCCTCCAAAGGTCCGTGGTTAAAGTTTTATTGGCCGCGGCTCATACAGCATTATACTGAGACCACCGAAAGATAGATCTATATCCGGTAGCCTT
>JANJGK010000003.1:23275700-23310245 GCA_039081455.1 Macrobrachium rosenbergii | reverse complement strand
TAATGATTCTGTAACGTAATTATTGAAGTATTTATGCTGCTTATGTATTTATTATGCTGCTTGTGTATTATTTATTGTTGCTTTTGTTGTATTCTGTATTATGCCACCTGTGTATTAATTTATTATGCTGCTCAAGTGTTGTTTACTGATCTATTTGAGGTTTAATTACTTGGGTTGTATATTGTACTGACTCGATTTTTTCATTTTCAGGGCTATGTTTTTTTTTTACTGCTATATTTTACTGACTCATTTTAGTGTTAATTTCCTGACTCTGTTATGTTTAATTTGCTCTTGAATAAGGTTTATTGAACTGTTCATTCAAGTATTACCTCACTGAACCTGACTCATTTGAATATAATGTAAATTACTGTAAATAATCATTTAGTTTAACGTCGCTTAAGGTCACATGTTATGGACCGCTATGGGCTCCACACAGGTTCAACAAATAGAGTAAGAATGGGTCTGGAAAGACCAGCAGGAATAGAGACAGCAACTGGAAAAGGGGTTCAGCAAAACCAGCAAAATTACCTTAATACTAGTTTAATATACAAATTTACATATTTACAAATGAGTCATGCTTGGAGCAAAAAGTAATCACATTACAAAATTCGATGAAACATTCACCAAACGAGTTAGTTAAATAGCATGGATGTAGTAAAATCAATCAAGGCTACTTCAAACACACCATCAAAGTAAATGACCAAACAGTAAACATTTAAATTGAAGTTAACATCACTTTAGCTACATCAAAAGCAAAACATCAGACAGCAAAAACAATAAATGCACAAACAGCACCAAATAATAAAATAATTATTGGTATAACAAACTTCATAAATAACCCACATCAAATAATTAAGCAGCATAAATAACACCAAATCACTAGTATAAAATAAGATAATAGTATCCGAAGAATAATTGCATTTTAACAAATCAACCTCAGTCTGTACAAAAAAACCACAGACAATCTACACAAATGTCAAAACCCCATCAAAGGTCGAGGAGGACAAACACCATTGAACACTGACACACGATCATTGAAAACCGCCCCATGACGGCCAACACGAACATCTCCAAAAAATACAGATGATCGACAGAGTCAAGGCAACAGCAAGGCTGCTGTCAAACAGGAACAACACTGCTCCACTGATGGACAAGGTTCAGCCATCAACATCATCCTCGAACTGCAGAGGGCCACAAGTAGCAAATACCTGCAGTTCCAAAATACTCTAAGCTGCTATGCTGTCATAAACTAGACTCGCTGCTATCCCAAGCCTGACTAAAGCTAATGAAAATCTAAGTGGCAGACATCACCTACTTACAAAAATAAAATCAAGCACAACCGGGTAAGGAACACACCCTCAACAAGGGAACAATCGGAGAGCGATTGTTCCAAACAAAAAACAAGAACTGAACCTCACACCTCCTCACCTGGTGATAAAAACTTTACAAAAGAAATTTTTTTTATACCCCCACCGGGGCTGCCACAACCCCACCAGCCAAAATAGATCTAAATCCTGGCAAGGTCGTCAAATGTTATGGACTACTATGGGCTCCACACAGGTTCAACAAATAGAGTAAGAATGGGTCTGGAAAGACCAGCAGGAATAGAGACAGCAACTGGGAAAGGGTTCTGCAAACCCCGCAAAATTACCTTAATACTAGTTTAATATACAAATTTACTTATTTACAAATGAGTCAGGTTTGGAGCAAAAAGTAATCATATTACAAAAATCAATGAAACATTCACCAAATGAGTCAGTTAAATAACATGGATGTAGCAAAATCAATCAAGGCTACTTCAAACACACCATCGAAGTAAATTACCAAACTTTAAACATTTAAATTAAAGTTAACAACACTTTAGCTACATCAAAAACAAAACATTAGACAGCATATTCAATAAATGCACAAACAGCACCAAATAATAAAATAATTATTGGTATAACAAACTTCATAAATAACACACATCAAATAATTAAGCAGCATAAATAACGCCAGATCACTAGTATAAAATAAGATAATAGTATCCAAAGAATAATTACATTGTAATAAATCAACCTCATGCAGTACAAAAAAACCACAGAAAATCTAAAAAGTTCTCAACACCCCATCAAAGGTCGAGGAGGACGAACACCATTGAACACTGACATACGATCATCGAAAACTGCCCCATGACAGTCAACAGGAACATCTCCAAAAATACAGATGATCGACAGAGTCAAGGCAAAGGCAAGACTGCTGTCAAACAGGAATAACACTGCTCCACTGATGGACAAGGTTCAGCCATCAACATCATCCCCGAACTGCAGAGGGCCACAGGTAGCGAATATATGCAGTTCCAAAATACTCTAAGCTGCTATGCTGTGGAAAACTAGACTCACTGCTATCCCAAGCTTGCCTAAAGCTCATGAAAATCTAAGTGGCAGACATCACCTACTTACAAAAACAAAAAAAAAGCACCACCAGGTAAGGAGCGCACCTTCAACAAGGGAACAATCGGAGAGCGATTGTTTCAAACAAAAAACAAGCACTAAACCTCACAATATATATATGTGTGTGTGTGTGTGATTGTGTGTATGCATATATATACATAAACACACACACACACACACACACACACACACACACACACACACACACATATATATATATATATATATATATATATATATATATATATATATATATATATATATATATATATATACAGGTATATATATATATATATATATATATATATATATATATATATATATATATATATATATATATATATATATATATATATATATATATATATATATATATATATATATATATATATATACAGGTATATATATATATATATATATATATATATATATATATATATATATATATATATATATATATATATATATATATATATATATATACATATATATATATGTATATATATATATATATATATATATATATATATATATATATATATATATATATATATATATATATATATATATATATATATATATATATATATATATATATATATATATATATATATATATATATATATATATATGCCGAGGAGAGCTGTTAATCAGCTCAGTGGTCTGGTTAAACTACGGTATAACTTTTTTTTCAATACTCCGGTCTAGTAAGTTCATATCTTTCCTTCCTAGCCTCCTCTTCCACAATTAATTGCTTTTCTGATAATATACTGTATCTGTTAGAAATTGTTTACCTTACCTATTTAAAAAGAAAGGTCTCTTATGTCATGGGAGACCTGATATTTTGGTTTTGTCTCTAACGGAACAAAATGTTTGGTCCTTCATTACAAAATCTCAGTTGAACTCTGACTAGGCCAATTTCTCTTCCTGTCTTCCATCCAAATAAATTTGCCTCTCGCTACTCTCGTGTCAAAATTACATTAGAATTTCTTATTCTCAACAGTTCATTATTTGATATAAATTTCTGTAGGATTTGTATATTTTTTTAAAAATAATGAATCATGCAGTGGCTGACATTATCCTAAATAATGGTGACCACTGGCCCATTGCTTTTACTTTTGGATACCTCCAATTTGTACAACTCTCACTAGACTCCAACTTGTCTTTTTTTTAGTAGAATTATTCTTGTTTGTTCTTTTTTTCTCTTGGGATTTACGCAATTTACCAATAGCTTTAAAAAAGTCTTGTATATCGTTTCTATTGCTAAGTTCCTAAGATATAGCTTTAATTCTCTCCGTAAACTAAATTGCACTTGTTACCAAACCACTTCTTGTCTATCCTTAATCAAACAAACCTTGCTCTCTTCCCCATTTAGTGGTGGATTTCACGACTTATTATTCATGTAATCTTCTTATTCCCACCATAAATGCCCTTTAAGTTTATCTTTTTGTCTAATCATTTTTTGTCGATGATTCCAGCACTCAAATGTCTTCTTTTAAGGGTCATGGTACGTGTCATGTGCAGATAATCTCAAACTGATCCTTATTTATTTGTCAACCCTGATCTTCTCAGTACACTAGAATTGCAATCTTGTAAACTTAGTAAAATTTGATAATTAAAAAAGAACACCACTGCCCTTTCTTTCCTGTAACCATTCCAGAGGGAATATGCACGTCAAGTAGTTTATGAATTTACTATTATGTAGCTACTGGTTGGATTATTCAGTATGCACTGGGGTTCAGCAGCTCATCCTGATCCTCCAGCTCACGTAAACAACTGTAAATCGTTTGCTGTTTTCAAATCTCTTGTAATTTCATCTTACCATCCATTGGAAAAGAATATAAGATTGTCTATTTTACTACTTTAAACCTACAAAGTATGTATTTTTCTACTTAAAAACTTGGATAACTCTGCCACAGTGGGGTGTGATTGTAGAATGGACTATGTTGGGAATTTTCTCTGTTATTGATAATTTCGTATTCATGAAAATGAGATCAAACTTCATAATTCCACCCACAACGAGGGTGTTCAGGTTCCATTATGCATTATCTGCTAAAGATGAGGTATTTAAATATACTGGATGTTGTGGGTTCTTCACCCTTATTATTGATTGATTGAGTGATTGAATACAGAATTTAGGCCAAAGGCCAAGCACTGGGACCTATGAGGTCATTCAGTGGTGAAACGGAAATTGACAGTAAAAGGTTTGAAAGGTGTAACAGGAGGAAAACCTCGTAGTTGCACCATGAATCAGTTGTTAGGAGAGAGTGGAAAATAAGATGGAAGAAAGAGAAAAAATATGAAAGGAGGTACAGTAAAAGAAACGAGAGGGGTTGCAGCTAGGGCCAAAGGCACGCTGTAAAGAACCTTAAGTAACGCCTACAGTGCACCGTATGGGGTGTTCTGACGGCGCTACCCCCGTACGGGGTCATCCTTGTTATTCAAACTTTCTGTTGTTTTTGTCTGTATCTTATTCAGAATATTTCACGTAGATTAGTATCTCTCCCTAACAGGATTAGATCGAAGGTAATTTGCCTGATCATGCATCCCTGCAATAACTGTCCTGCCACTTTTACCTATATTAACTCAGTGGGAATCAGTAATCCTCTAACTACACGGTTTAATGGCTCCTTCGTTCTCTTTGCCTATGTAACGCTTTCTGTGGGGTAAACCCCAACCTAAATTCTTCCATCTTCTTTTTCTTGTTTTATCTGGGCGAAACTGACGAAAAATATACTGACATCCGTCCTCTCGCCCACGCGGTATCAGGCCACCTAAACTTCTCTGTGATCTGGAATGGATTCCCTAATTAAAACCAGAAGTGTTGCAAGTTGCAAGTGAACAGTTCGAAGTGGTGATATCATATTGCTCAAAGTTTTTCCAGTTTTCTGTTAAAAAACATACTACTTTTGGTGTCATACATACTTCTTCATCATACATAGTAATCATTTCCATCTTTAGCTAACACGGCTAGAAGTGAAAGGTGAATTGATAATGCTTTCATGATTGGGATAAAATCTCGTTTTCTAGCCGAAATTGCTTGGAACTTGTCTCTCTCTCTCTCTCTCTCTCTCTCTCTCTCTCTCTCTCTCTCTCTCTCTCTCTCTCTCTCTCTCTCTCTCTCTCTCAGATTGGTAAATCTATGCCAGGTGGTTAGGAAGCCATGTAACAGCAGGAGAAATCTGGGAGCAGGTGACAGGGCTTGTCTCTATAATTAACCTCTTTAATCCTGTGACTGGCTTTGTAAGTTTTCTTTCTTCCTGAGAGAGAGAGAGAGAGAGAGAGAGAGAGAGAGAGAGAGAGAGAGAGAGAGAGAGAGAGAGAGAGAGAGAGATAAAAGCTCCCATTCTATTCATAGAGAAGGAAGCAGATAGACACACGGTCAGATTCACCATCTTATTCATGAACAGTACATCAAGTGCTGTCTGACTTGTGACTCTAATTACCTTTAAATGATTAATTGCTGGTAGCTTCGGCGATTACAGACATAGACGATAAAGTTAAGACTTAGGTTCATTACTGAGTCTGTAAGACCAGCTCACTTCAAACGGAGTGGAAAGTTGTGTAAAGAAACTCCTTTAAAGCAATGAGTATGTTTTGTTTCTTATTTTGCTTTAGCATAATATGCTTTACAGTACCATTTTACTGCCCTCATTAATCGCTTCGTCAGTTGATACAGAGTTCATATTTACCAAGGAAAAGGGCAGCTTCATAAGCTTGCGACTCAATGTTAGGAAATTCCATGAAAAATGGAAAATGTATATATTTTTTAACCTGGAATAACGGGACCGTTCGTTAGCTCACTAAATTGACCGCTCCTGGAAACTGAAAAATGTTCAGTCTAGCATCCATGAAGTTCGTTATATTGTTGGTCCAGCAATTATAGTCTACATTATATTTTATATAGAAAGGCAAAAAAAAAATTCACAGAATAACAACGAGCAAGCATTCAAACAAAAAGCAAACAAACCGGAAATAATAAAAATGTATATATATATATATATATATATATATATATATATATATATATATATATATATATATATATATATATATATATATTGTAACGACTGGTTACAGTAATTCTTTTTGTTTTTTAAATCCAGGTTATGACATATAGCTTTCAAAATGCCATACTACATAGACAAAGCTCGTCTAAGAGCAGGAATACCAGTGACACAGTTCAATGGAAGCACTCAAAGGGATAATTGATAGTCATTAACGTAATATTTAGGAATTTATTACACAGTTTAAACATTTAACAGGTCCCCGAATAACTGAATAAAGGGACAGAAAAAAAACTCATTCACCTACAATGCACAGTCACTACCTTCAATCACCTCATTCACGCTAACCCACCGATCTATCATACGATAGATAAAGAAACAGGTTAGAGAAAAAGGAAGAAACGAAACTGTCACACAACAACGTAATTCTCTCACATACGACAGGAAGAGACACAGGAGGGGAAGAGAACCTTAATCCTAATATTTACAAACTCGAAATTAAACATATTTACAATTAGGTTAAAGCTATTTCCTTCGCTTAAATGATCCTAATTGACACCAACACCGATGAATCTTGACGAATACAGCCGTCGGGTAGCAAGCACAGGACTGTCTCAATAGTCGCGAAGATGTGGACCGTAGAACAGGGGTCGTCTTTTATAAATACAAAAACTGATAATTCACGGAAGGCACGCTTACCCTTCTTCGTGACCAAAAGGCCTCTTAACGGCCCCGAAAGACTCGACACGGCAGGGAGGCAGAGCCACAGTAGGTAGAGAGGCGGTGCAGTAACGTATAGAGAGGCGTTGCAGCAGAGAGGCAGTACAACAGAGGGCAGGATGTTCCCCATCAACACCCGCAGGAGACGTACATATTTCTGGATATGTCACCCAAAAGGACAGGATGGCTTCTTGTGATATCTTGACAAAGAGCCACCAGCAGCAATAAGGCGCCCAATGACACGCCCTCAAAAAGTCCGCCACAACAACAGACACAAGACAGGTCGCCACAGGAATACACTGCCACAGATGCCGTTATCGGTCGAGTTCTTTCCTATAAGGAGCCGAGTACCGAAATCCCCCTTAAATCACACCCAGTGTCCATAAAACACCTTCGTTGGGAGAAAACGAAGGCTCAAAACCATCCAGAGCTCGTACATGCAAAGAAAAAGAAACTTCATGGGCGAGGTATCAATTACAAACTAACAAACCCTTGGTGGGAGCGAAAAGACTCTATCCAGCTATTCGAGGCTCGAGAGAAAAACGAAAATAAATGAAAACTTGGAAAGAACTGAACAAAATATTTACGTTAATAAGAGCCACGAACACAAAACTAAGCAGCTTAAAGTTACAGCTCCCCACCAAAAAAAAAAAAAAAAAATTATAATAATTTTTTTTTTTTTGCAGCGGTTAAAAACCTAACTTAACCAAGTCTAAAGCAAAGCAAAAACAAAAACCTTTACTAAATGCTAAAAATGATCACATAACTAACATACAAAAGAGAGCAAAACAAAGGCTATACCTGAAAGAAAAGCAGTAAAATAATTACAGTCTATCCCTTCATTCCTTTTCATACGCCCTTGAGAGGACATCTGGCACTACGTTACATTTACCAGAAATATGGTTAATAATTAGATCATATTCTTGGAGCTCTAAACTCCACCTCAAAATTTTATGATTTTTATTCTTGAATCTGTTAATAAAAACCAATGGATTGTGATCAGTAAAGACTTCAACGGGAAAGGATGGATTAGTTAAATAAATGCTGAAATGGTTCAAAGATTTTAATAAACACAGAGCTTCCTTCTCGACTGTAGAGTATCTCCTCTCGGTTGGCGACAGTTTCTTTGAAAAATAAGCGACTGGGTGAACTGTTCCGTCTTGATCCTTCTGAAATAGCACAGCACCTAACCCTGTGTCACTGGCATCAGTTGCCAAACAAAAAGGTAGAGAAAAGTCTGGAGATCGCAGCAGAGGGAAACTTACCAACGCCGATTTTAACTTTTCAAAAGCTTCCTGACACTTGCCATCCCAGATAAATTTTACATTTTTCTTCAGTAATTCAGTCAAGGGGGTGGCAAGGTCAGAGAAGTTTCTTATAAACTTACGGTAGTATCCCACCATACCAAGGAATCTCCTTACCCCCCTTCTGTTCCGAGGCGCAGGGAAAACTGATATTGCTTCAACATTTGCCTTCTTGGGAGCGACTCTGCCCAAGCCTATCTCGTGCCCGAGATACACAACCTTTGCTTGAGCAAAGTCGCTCTTTCTCAGATTAATAACTAAACCAGCCTTTCTTAGAGCCTCGAATAATGCCCTTATCCTCTTGAGATGTGTGTCCCAGTCATCACTGTAGATGACTAAATCGTCTATGTAGACAACACATCCATCTAAATTACAAGTTACCAAATTCATTAATCTTTGAAAGGTGGCGGCTGCATTTTTCATGCCAAACGGCATAACTTTACACTCATACAAGCCGTCACCCGTCACAAAAGCAGATATTTTCCTTGCCCTGGGTGTAAGACCGACCTGCCAATAACCCTTCAATAAGTCAAATTTACTGATAAATTTGGCAGATCCAATACAGTCAATGCAGTCTTCCACCCGAGGCAAGGGAAAGGAGTCAGTCTTGGTTACTTCATTCACTTTACGGTAGTCAAAACATAATCGATGCTGACCGCCTTCTTTCTTAACAAGGACTACTGGAGAGCTCCAGGGACTACAACTTGGCTTAATAAGGTCGTGATCTAACATGTATTTTACTTCATCCTTAACCACACCTTTTTTTATGGGATTTAACCTGTATGGACACTGTTTGATAGGCTGGGCGTCTCCAACATCAACATCATGTTCTAATACATTAGTCCTTCCAGGGGCGTCCTGAAACAAATCTTTATACTCAGTAATCAGGTCTATCAAAGAAGCAGCCTTATCTGCCTCTAAATGCTGAAATTTAACATTAAGATTATTTAAAACATCAGAATTATCAGAGAGGACATTTGGACCAACAGAGAAATTATTATCAATAACTGGTTCTACGTCTACATTCATTAGTGATACTGCTTCTACTACTACAGCTTCATTTCTACAAAAATAAGGTTTCAGCATATTAACATGACATATTTGTGATTTACGTCTACGTTCAGGAGTCTCAATCAGGTAGTTAACATCACTCATTTTTTTCAGTACCTTCCACGGGCCTGAAAACTGAGCTTTCAACGGATTGCCAGGTATGGGGAGCAAAACCAACACCTTATCACCTGGACAAAACTCTCTCCGTTGAGTACCTACATCATAACTGTACTTCATTTTAGCTTGACCCTTTGCCAAATTTTCTCGGGCAAAAGACCAGGCTCTGTGCAATTTCTCTTGTAAATTTGACATATAGTCGAGTACATTTATTTCTGGGGTTTCTCCTTCCCAGTGTTCCCTAACCACGTCTAAGGGACCTCTAACACTATGGCCAAATACTAATTGGAAAGGCGAGAACCCCAGGGTTTCATTAGGCACCGACCTAATTGCGAATAACGCATATGGGATTTCCTTATCCCACTCAACACCTGTCTCCAAACAAAATTTTTTCAAAACAGACTTGAGAGTCTGGTGGAACCTCTCCACCTGACCCTGACTCTCAGGATGATATGGAGATGACGTAATATGTTTAACTCCTAATTCGTGCATTTTCTTCTCAAAATAGCGACTGGTAAAATTTGTCCCACAATCTGTCTGCAAACTTTTTGGAATACCAAATTTCGTGAAAAAGCCAATTAAAGCCTCCACAACTTTTTCACCCCTAATACTCCGTAGTGGGACAGCCTCAGGAAAGCGTGACATCCTATCCACCATTGTAAGGATATATTCATGCCCTCCGCGCGTCCGCGGAAGGGGACCAACGACATCCACAATCACTTCCCTAAAAGGCTCTCCAACTGACGGGATAGGGATCAGAGGGGCTTTTGGTATCTTTTGGTTTGGCTTCCCCACGAGTTGACAAACCTCACATGAGAGCACGTGACGTTTTATACTCCGGCGCATTCCAGGCCAGAAAAAATGCTCGGCTAACTTTTGAAATGTTTTTCTGACCCCAAAATGCCCTGATAAGTTACTTTCATGACTTAGCCACATCAATTTGTTCCGATATTCTTCCGGAACCACCAGCTGCCTAACAACCTCTACCTGGTCAGCAGGTGCATTCCCTGCCCTGCTGACCCTGTACAACAAACCATCCTGTTTAAAAAAGAAAGGTTTAGAAATGTCATTATCGAGATCATCAACCTCATTACTATTAACTTCTCCATCTATCTCCCTAACATAATCGTGAACATTATCCTGTGCTTTCTCCTTACCATCACTCATATCAACTGCTTGTTCGTTTTGGATCTCATCTCCCATACTTACGGTTTCTCTGTACACTTTAGCAGCCCTAACAACTTCCCAGAGTAGCTGCCCCTTTCTTAACTCAGATGATAACCCTAAATTCAAAAATTCAGCAAGAAACCATAACTCATCCCTTTTTAAGTCATATAACTTCCTCTCCCAATCTGAGTCTGCCAAAAGCTGGGAAGCCGCCACCTCCACATTACCCTCAAAGAACGGCATTGTTACGGGGGAATGAGGAAAAAGAGCCGGGGGGACCTGTCCCTAACCAACCAAATGCAAAATTACCCCTCTGAGTGACCCAAGAACTATATCACTGGAAGATCGATGGCAAGGTCGCCAATTTGTAACGACTGGTTACAGTAATTCTTTTTGTTTTTTAAATCCAGGTTATGACATATAGCTTTCAAAATGCCATACTACATAGACAAAGCTCGTCTAAGAGCAGGAATACCAGTGACACAGTTCAATGGAAGCACTCAAAGGGATAATTGATAGTCATTAACGTAATATTTAGGAATTTATTACACAGTTTAAACATTTAACAGGTCCCCGAATAACTGAATAAAGGGACAGAAAAAAAACTCATTCACCTACAATGCACAGTCACTACCTTCAATCACCTCATTCACGCTAACCCACCGATCTATCATACGATAGATAAAGAAACAGGTTAGAGAAAAAGGAAGAAACGAAACTGTCACACAACAACGTAATTCTCTCACATACGACAGGAAGAGACACAGGAGGGGAAGAGAACCTTAATCCTAATATTTACAAACTCGAAATTAAACATATTTACAATTAGGTTAAAGCTATTTCCTTCGCTTAAATGATCCTAATTGACACCAACACCGATGAATCTTGACGAATACAGCCGTCGGGTAGCAAGCACAGGACTGTCTCAATAGTCGCGAAGATGTGGACCGTAGAACAGGGGTCGTCTTTTATAAATACAAAAACTGATAATTCACGGAAGGCACGCTTACCCTTCTTCGTGACCAAAAGGCCTCTTAACGGCCCCGAAAGACTCGACACGGCAGGGAGGCAGAGCCACAGTAGGTAGAGAGGCGGTGCAGTAACGTATAGAGAGGCGTTGCAGCAGAGAGGCAGTACAACAGAGGGCAGGATGTTCCCCATCAACACCCGCAGGAGACGTACATATTTCTGGATATGTCACCCAAAAGGACAGGATGGCTTCTTGTGATATCTTGACAAAGAGCCACCAGCAGCAATAAGGCGCCCAATGACACGCCCTCAAAAAGTCCGCCACAACAACAGACACAAGACAGGTCGCCACAGGAATACACTGCCACAGATGCCGTTATCGGTCGAGTTCTTTCCTATAAGGAGCCGAGTACCGAAATCCCCCTTAAATCACACCCAGTGTCCATAAAACACCTTCGTTGGGAGAAAACGAAGGCTCAAAACCATCCAGAGCTCGTACATGCAAAGAAAAAGAAACTTCATGGGCGAGGTATCAATTACAAACTAACAAACCCTTGGTGGGAGCGAAAAGACTCTATCCAGCTATTCGAGGCTCGAGAGAAAAACGAAAATAAATGAAAACTTGGAAAGAACTGAACAAAATATTTACGTTAATAAGAGCCACGAACACAAAACTAAGCAGCTTAAAGTTACAATATATATATATATATATATATGTGTGTGTGTGTGTGTGTGTGTGTGTGTGTGTGTGTGTGTGTGTGTGTGTATTTGTGATATTTACAGCGAAACCACCGCAAATATCAAATGGTATATTGGAAAACTTGTTCAACTTTTCATGAGAGATCTATGCAACCTTTCATAGTGAAGTCAAAGTTAAGTTCAAGGTCATAATGAAAGGTCAGCGGTCAAGTCGGAGTTAGGTTTTGCCATAACTTTTGAGCTTTACAAGATAGACACCTATCTGACCTGCATAATTAACTGTTGAAGTTGATATACAGAATAACGTGAGGTCAAGGTTAGGGTGTTAGAGGCGGAACTTGAATTTAATCTTTGGCGTAACTTTTGAATAACACAAGATAGAGACTTCATATTTCTGTATACATAACCCAGTAATGAATCTGAAGGTCAAAGATCTTTTAGGAATTTAATCATGTTTATGACCTTTGATCCTTATTAGATAAAAATTTCAACGATGGTGGTCATAATCCCCAAACAATGCCTACGAACAGAGTTATTGTAAGGTCAAAGTACCGCTTTCAGGGCAAAAGTCAAATATGAGATAAACTTGATTATAACTTTTGAAACTTTTGAACCATTCGAAATAAAATTTCATGTTTTGAATTGATAATTCTGTATCGAAGTTAAGAAATAGTTCAAGGTCAAGATGATACTTAGAGACCAAATATTGAACATATATTTATATTGGCAATAAGTGGTGAATTATATAAGATAGAAAACCCATTTATGGAAAGCACAATCCACTAATATGGCTGATGTACAGAGCGAGCTTAAGATAAAGTTTTCTCCCCTCTACTTGATGGTTTATAAACAATAATCAAAATGCTTAAACCATTGCTCTAAATAAAGGAAATATATCCTAATTAAGGTCTTTATTGTGTCGACTCCTAAAATTGATCATACAAATTTCAAATCAAGAGTGTGTCAAGAATATCATTTTAAATATACTGAGATCTGATTTAGCAGGAACGAGTGATAATTCAGCGTAAGAGCACGACATTGTTTATCTTAGAGTTTCTGCTGACTGTCAAGTATTTTTTGTTCGACGTAAGTCAATACTATAGAACTTCATTCTCATGCAAGACGGAATTGTAAACACTGGACGTGTAACGTTACGGAAATTTTACATTGGAAATTTGGCAGTTTCTTTTATATTCGTGTCTTTATTGCCTGTTGACATTTCCTCCGCATTTCTATTTCTCAAAGCAAAGCGTACAGTAATGGAAGCAGAAACATGTTTGCAAGACATCTACAACCGTCAGCTCCATTCAGAATAATGCATCAATTTAATAGCAGGTGCAAACACGCAAATACAAGTTAATTCAAAGTCATCCCTTCGACAGAATTTAAATCCCACTCCCTCAGGTGGATGGAGCCGAAGATGGAAACCCTCTGGCCCTCCTGAATACACCCATTACCTCCGCTACGCTGAGCCTGAATAAAATGCAAACATCAGAACTGTTTATTTTCGTCGGTGCATTAGCTGACGAATGGGTTTCGAACGAAAGGAAATATTATTTGGATTTTTTCCTTGAAACTTCTCAGTCATCGGGAACTTTTTCCTTATATCTGTTTATGCCGTCTTGCCAGACTTTAATGTATATCTTGTTAGGTTTCCTCTGAAAATGCTGAAATCTTTCAAAATGTTTGTCGTTTTTATCTTGAGTCACTCTTCCCTCTGAAATGGCATATGTGTTATTCTATTTTTTTTTTTTTTTTTGTATTTTGGAATTCCTTCAACACTTTACCATCTAGAAAAATGAAAATCTTATACTAAGTCAGTTTTATTAATTTCTTTGCTTCACTGTAAAAAGATAATTTAAATAACCTGAACTAAATAATAGCACCTTACACTGCTAGAGGCTCTATGGAGTTTAAGGTTGTTAGTTAATTCAAATTTCTTATTAACAGTTTGCATTTAGTAAAGAAAAATTTTTCGAAATGCTAGACTGCAATTTTATAACTGTACTTTTAAATTACATGTACCTTCAACCCAACTGAATAAAGTAATTTGTCATGCGGTCTATCAACGAATGAAAATTCTCTTCCTCTTCCAGTTTTACATATTTTCATGGGAGAGGAAGGAAAGAAAACCCGTCATGAGCTAGTATTTTTGTTATGTCATTTGATAATAAGCTAATGATACCATCATCAGCAGGTTGTCTTCAATATTGCATAGTCTGGCACTGGTCGATGGGACTGAAAACTAAAAAACTTGGATAGCATCAGTATTTTCACCATCTATTCCCCATATCTATACTGTGTGGAATATTACGGTTTTTATTCGAGATTCCCAACAGAAGATTTTTATGGATGGTTTAGTTAGCTAGGTTTAAAATATTTCTGTGTTAAGTTAAGTATACCTTAGTTTAACCAGACCATTGAGCTGATGAACAGCTCTCCTAGGTCTGGCCCGAAGGATTAGATTTATTTTACGTGGCTAAGAACCAATTGGTTACCTAGCAACGGGACCTACAGCTTATTGTGGAATCCGAACCACATTATAGCGAGAAATGAATTTCTATCACCATAGAAATAAATTCCTCTTATTCTTCATTGGTCGGTCGGAGATTCGAACTCGCGGCCAGCAGAGTGCTAGCTGAGAACGGAACCCGCTCTCCCAACGAGGAACTTTCTGTGCGTGAAGTGTGCCTTTTGCCTGTCCCTCCACTTCTAAGGTCGCGCTCACTTTTTCCAGATATCTATTTTCTGGTAAGCTCTTTGAACTGCTTTTACTACGCTTCCTTGGTTGTCAATAAATAAATGAATAAATAAATAAATAAATAAGTAAATTCGATTACTGGATGGAATCACAAGTAGGCTAAATAGCCTACAAGTTGCCTCGGCTTTGAGCATTTTCTCCGACAGATGTTATTTGCAGTTTCATGGTCACCTCTTACTGAGGTCAGAGTTCCTCGTTGGGAGAGTGGGTTCCGTTCTCAGCTAGCACTCTGCTGGTCGCGAGTTCGAATCTCCGACCGGCCAATGAAGAATAAGAGGAATTTATTTCTGGTGATAGAAATTCATTTCTCGCTATAATGTGGTTCGGATTCCACAATAAGCTGTAGGTCTCGTTGCTAGGTAACCAATTGGTTCTTAGCCACGTAAAATAAATCTAATCCTTCGGGCCAGCCCTAGAAGAGCTGTTAATCAGCTCAGTGGTCTGGTTAAAATAAGGTATACTTAACTTACTGAAGTCAGATACAGGTTAAGTACTAGTAGTTGTTTAACAATGCTTCTCGAGTGGACACATCTTCATTGTCAAAAATTGCAATGTCCGGGAAGAGTTTCAGAGTACTGTAGAACTATGAATAAAAGGTTTCATTTAGAGGTCAAGTAGCATAAAGTCATATATCATATGACAGCTAAATGCATATCCAGTCTTTACAGATTTGATAATTAACAAAAGCCAAATAGTTCATTTTTGTAGTCGTGAAAGACTTAGCTGTGCATTATGTTGTCTTCCCAATCTATTAGAATTTAAGTGCACCTGAACGTCTTATTGTCTCCCTGTGTGGTGTGTAAACCATTTAAAGTGGCTAATGAATACCCCTTGAGTATAACATTTGTATTTCCATAACATCATGCTGAACTCTTCATAAAATCTCTTTATCAATTACTAACCTTTTTATCATTGTATGGGTTACATTCAGTATAGTGTTTGCCCGATCACGAACGGTTTAGGGGAACATTATGACAGAAATATAAATTTTAAGGTTGTTGTTGCAGAGTAATAGAAAAAACTTCACCTGTAACTCATGATGGATGCTCATGGATATAACAACCACAGTTTAAGCACCTGGTAAATAAGTAATTTCATTCTACAGAAGCATTCTGTAAACAAAATAAACTACTTATCTTAGGGTATTCACAGTGAGTATATCATATATATATATATATATATATATATATATATATATATATATATATATATATATATATATATATATATATATATATATATATATATATATATATATATATATATATATATATATATATATATATGTATATGTATAATGAAAAATTGGGACACTAATGACAATAAGTGTTGTCGATGATGCTCAGGCTAGAGCGGACTTATGAATGACACACACGAGACAGATCAATGGACATGCATAAGGATGTCTGCCTAGCGAAGATCAAACAAAGACTACCAAGTAGGGAGTAGAGCATTATGTCCAGGCCCGCTTGTGATCACAAGACCTTCACTACTTTCATGTGCATCACAGTTCTTACAGGGGATGAAATAGCGTCAACCTTGAGCTCGACAGATTCCTGAAATAAAAGCAACCAACCATTCTGATTGTTCTGGTGAAAATGATTTACAGAAGCAATTTACAATAACCAAGTCTATCTGTCAGAAAAGAATGGTATCACAAGATGTTATTTTTATCAGCATTTAAACATTCTCTCTCTCTCTCTCTCTCTCTCTCTCTCTCTCTCTCTCTCTCTCTCTCTCTCTCTCTCTCTCCTGGACTAGCTGTGTGTTATGGACATAAAGTATTAACTTCTCTTGAACAAACTCAGCATCTGAGCTTCTAGTACACCACGTTTATCAGACACTCCATCATCTCAACCATCACAGCCTTACAAGGCTGAGAGAATTTCTCGATGCAACAAATTAATTTTGTATTGTTAGCTAGTTTTAAATAGCCATCTCGAAATTTTCTTTTTGTTCATTTATTGGTAGATACCATTCTCGTATTTGCTTTTGGACTTCTTTATTTCAAAATGCAACTGAATTTACTTATCAATAGAACCATCTATACTTGCATCCATCACCTATATTTCCTGACCTAGGATATGTCTGCATTTATGCTAGTATCGTGCTCCCATGTGATAAATATTTAGCTGTTCAGTGTTCTTGATAATGTCAAGACAGCTTAAAAAAATGCTGTTATTCATTTCATGCATTACAAAGTTTCTACATACATTGCTCTTAATTTTTGATTTCCATGTTTTACATATTTCTTTGAAATATACCATACGTCTTTTATTATTTACTCCTAAAGCAGCGTGACCTTCAAAATTCTCACTGAATCATACTGCAAAAGGTACTGGTCAAGATAAAAAAAAAAAAGTAGCACAAATTGACACCTTGCAAATAACGTTTAGCATATCACAGGATGCAAAGTATTTCTGCATATGACAGTTTTGTTCAAATAGACAAGAACCACTGCATATCGATAAGACATGCACAATTCTGGAACGTAATTTTTAATATATATTTGCTAATGGTTACCTTTCGGATACGTCTCACAACATCAATCAAATCATGAAAAGCTTAGTAAACACTCCAAGCAAGCCAACGCCTTTTTCTTGAAAGCTTGTCATGCTCTCAGTAAAAAATAAAAGACAAGGCAAACAATAACCTTAGTTTGCATTGCTAATAAGCACTGTATAAAACTCAGTTTTCAAATTTTGGGAAAAAAATGCTCTAATAAAAATAAAAATTAATGTAATCTAATAAAATCATTCAAAAGACAAAAAACTAAACTAAGGAAATGAATTCAAGATTTTAAACAAAACTACCTTTTAATTAAATAAAAATAGATACTCTGCCTTATGTTTGTAAGAATGTCAATTATTTCTTTACAAAAACTTGTATTCGTAGACAATCGAAACGTTGCAGAGTAACTGTTTATTACCGCCTCGTAAGAAAAAAGAAAATGTAGCATATTGCTGGCGGTAAATAAAAGATTTATTTTTTGGCAGAGAATCATAGCAGGAAATGCTCAGAAGAGACTGAAGAAAGCCCTATTACCGAAAAGTAGAATATTCCAAGACGTTCCTAAAATTGCGACTTGTTAGCGCATGAAATCTTAGTTTCGCGCAGTGTATATGCGGAGATAAATACTGCACCATCAGCTTGTATCAATCAACGGTATATAACCATGGTAAAATTTGACGTCTGCTCATGCATGAACAGACGGCCGAAATTCCAAATCCTAAAATAAAAGCAACAAGTATAATGTTGATGTGCAACTTTAATATCCTGAACGGTGACCACTTACCGCCGTAATTTGGTTGAGTTTTTCCAATGTCGTTCTCGAGAAATCTAAAAATTGTCGCAAAAATTATTACCTTCTAATCAGGTCTCACTCAAGAACCACAAAATAACAATACTTATGGCTTATTGGGCGTGACCCCGAAAAAAAAGACAAAACGCCATTCTTATTACAACATTCTAATATATGTATCTGCTATTTGAGATTGGTATTCAAAATTTTTACAGGCTTAACAGCCAGAAATTTCCAGCATTAATTTTTCTTTCATTCTATTGTTCTGCGTTGAGAAAAATTGATCTTACCTGTTAGATTACAATCAACAAGATTCATAAATGTATATCTCGTTTCTGCCTTTTACTCTTACACAGTCATGATCCTGTCTCATCGATCTTTCGACTTCCTTTCCTTTTTCATGTGTTTTCCCCTATTTGCTCTGTAATATTCATCTTCCTAATCACCATGAAACCCATGTCTTCTTTCTCTGATTTCGCAACATGTTGCTCTCTCTCTCTCTCTCTCTCTCTCTCTCTCTCTCTCTCTTCTGTATATTTATCGTGTTTTCTTTGTTCTGTCTTTGTCATACTTTCAATAGCGTTTTTCTATTTGCTTCTTCCTCAGCTTTGCTTATCCTATGTTTCCTCTTTTCTAATTTTTTTTTCTGATTTCAGTACTCGAAGTGCTCATGCTCCTTTCATATTATTTTACCTTTTAGGTCTTTTTAATTGCTGCAATACTCTCATCTCCTTTATCCCTGTTCTAGTGATTGCCTCTTGCTCTCTTCATGTTATTTTACCTTGTTCCTCCTCTCTCATGTTTACCTTTCTTTCCACAATCATTTCTTCTCATCTATTCCTCGTCCTTTTTACTTTATATTTTACTCTACTCTTTCTTGCTCCCTTCACCTACTCCTCTTTATTGTCTTCCCGTTTCTTGTCTCATTATTGCTAACCCTTCCCAGTAATTATCATTACTTTCCCTCATTTCTTGTTTGTACATTTATTTCAGAATCATAACATTATACTCTTATATCGGTGCGCACTACTCTCTCTCTCTCTCTCTCTCTCTCTCTCTCTCTCTCTCTCTCTCTCTCTCTCTCTCTCTCTCTCTCTTGTGACTAATTCGCAGTATTCTTCTGTTATTAGCTCTTTTCCATGTATCTGCGCTCATTATGGTTCTTCAGTATAACCAGAATTCATCTCTCCCTGTCATATACCGATTCTCTCTGATCGCTCAGTTTTCTTACACGGTTCATCCTGTACCTCTGTCGGAGTTTTATCTAACCTCTTCTTTTATTCTTTATCTCTTATTGTATCACAGGTAGTTTCTCCTTCTCTTTGGCAATCATTAATTTCGTAAATAATCTCTGCTTTATCCTTTGTTAATCGCACCTTTCTCACGTCTCTTCCTTTGCCTGTAACAGCGGCTGTTTATTCTACTGCTGTGTTTTTAATTCTCTGTTTACTTTATCCTTATAATTTTATGTTTTTTTTATACGTATCATATAAAAGATGGCGTCAGTGACATGGAAAATTATAGTGATAATTAATTTTCGTAGAGGCATGCAATCAATTTTATTGCGTTTTGCAGAATCTTTCATCCATGCCGACAATACTTATTTCTTCCTAACCTACCCATTCGGCTAACTTTTACTTTACTCCATGTTTTAATCTACGTATTTCTTATCGCAAATTAACCCCCACCAACCTTCATGCCCGTCCATTCTTTTAATGTCTCACGATCCTCTATATTTTGTTACTGTCTGTCCTTTTTTTACGATGCCTCAAACCACCTTTCTGTATCTTATTCCAGTCCTACTCTACAATCACCATTTCTCTCTATTATATCTCCATCAACTAATTCCCTTTTATATCACCAAACAATTAGTCTTTCCTTCCCAAGTTCTTTGTTTCTTTATTCTGTAACATTAAACTCTTTCTTCCTCCTTTTTTCATTATATTTACTCCCTCCTTATCAACTTGGGTTTTATAGTTTCCATTACTTTCCCTATTAATCTTTCCAGTTCCCTCAATATTTTCCTCTTATGTCACGCCAGCATTGATGTTCAAAAAACTTGAACTTGAATTCAGATGGATGATAACAGACAAAAACCATAAAAAATACCAGCTCATTGTCATTTCACAATGCTGGATATTACTCAAAATAATTTTAAGGGGATCTATGTGATATGGTGAATTCTGGTGTATTATATTCCTTGATAGTAGTGACGATATACTGACTCCAGGAAAAGAAGTTTGTTATAAATCTATTGAAAAGAAATTTCATTCTTTATTATACCCTAGCTGAGCTTCTCTGGGTACGAGTATATCAAGTTCTCTACTCTCAGCATCTCATCCCCTTATGTTGTAGAGCAATGTATATCATTCTTTTATAACAATAAATAATGCATTCAGTCTTCCGAATCACGGGACTCTTTGAATAAGATATCCAATGACCGTGTCCTCGGAAGCAAACAATTCCCCAGAAGGCCCGGTTGAATGAACGCGAACAATTGTCCCTTTGGGCCTTATTCTAGAGAAACGCCCTTTGACACCGTATCTGACAGGATCTCAAGGCATCCTAGGAATTCTCCGAACGAAATAAACGGGTGATTGGTAGTATTAGAAAACAAAAAAACGCTTTGTATTTAGATTCTAAAAAACTGACAATTCAGTTATTGTTTGTTTTTTAGTATAGAGTAATCGAAAAATTACATTATTCCTCAGACTCACTTAGATAATTTTATTTTTGTTTATATAAACCTAGAGCACAGGATAATTACTTAAAATACTGAATAATACATAAGGAAAAAAATAATACTTTTCGGTGTATAACAATAATCTTGTTCCCTTAACTACAAAACATTTGAATTAAACCATAAATCTAAAAAACTCCTTGTATATCCAATACAGAATATGTAAATATGAACTCTCATAAAAAGCAGATTTTTTAATATATCTAAATTTGGCTAAGAATGGACCCTTAGATACTAAATTATTTCTTAGAAACAATACGATATTTTTCTGTTGGCATGTGTAATCATAAAAAATGGAAATTCTTTATTATTTATTCACCCGATGAATTATAAGGTAAGATTCCACATAGGAAAATGTCTAGAAATGAGCGTTTGCTTCCAGAAATGATGCTAGCCAAAAAAAATGCCACAGGAAGCCCAGAAAGTGTGGACATTCGCGAAAACAGGTATCCAAACCCCCTCCCCAGCTCTTCCAGGCTTTTGCAGGTAGACTCTCACGAGGTTCCCTCGGCCAAACTGGGATCCCTGGAAGACATAAGTTGTAAAAACGGACCCGGTGACCCAACTTTCTCCCTGAATCCACGGAGAATTTCCACGGTTATATGGTTTGGTACAGAATAATAATGGAAAATGACCCATTACTAAGCCCCTACTTTCTACACAATTCCTCGAATAGACTGAACACATACTTATATATTCTAGATTTATTATTATCTTGAGGTGTAATAAGACATACATACAGGAAGATCGTGGGAAAGACAGACAACCAGCCTAACTGGCGGAGTGGCGGTAAAACAAATTCTGTTTTTGGTTAACTTCACATCTTCATCATGAATAGTTATTAATTTATTTGTTTTTTGGACACACAGTGGTAATTTCCAGCTGATCAGCTTTGATATTGCTGCAAAATCACTCTTATCATTTATATAACTTGGCACTTAAAAATCAGAGAAAATTATTACGAATCGTTGATAGCTAATGAGCAAACGTTTCTCTTTATAATTTTTTCCCTTACTCTGCACCCTGTAATAAAATGTAACCTGAAAAAGGCAACGTATCGTAGTCTTTTTGTGTTCGACCAACTCAAACTCGTCAGCTATACTTTTATTTTTCTTAATCTTCATGGACCTAGGGGTTAGAATAACACGGAAGACGGACCCCAAAATTTTAAGGCAGATTTGAGCAATATGAATAATCTCAGATTTGTTAAACCCTTTATATATGTCGTCCAGGTCTCCTGCCATGGAACCCAATAACTTTTCTGTATTTACTGTAATTTTTTTGTTTAACAATGGATGTGATAGAAAAAGTAATTGAAAATTATTTACTTTAGTCAATCAGCATTAGAAATCTCAGAAAAGTAATATTAGTACATATCAGCACCATTAACACAAAATTTTACTTAGACCTCATCCAAACGTAATTTCCATTCATGAAAAATAAAGTTACAATGGGCGCCACAATTCGTGAGTGTTTCAAGAAAGAGAAAAACTTGACGATGAGTGAGTGTTGAGTATTCGTTAGTAAGAGTAGATGAAAGAGCAAGATGAAAAGGTGACGGCGAGAAGAGGAATGGCTTGAAGTATGTGTTCGTTATTTGGTTGACGTCAAAGTTAAGCTAAAAAAGCTTTTAAGTTGGAAGGGTTGGGGTGTGAAGGTAAATGTAATTAAGGGAAGTGAGTTTGATAAGGACTTAAGAGGGACCATATAAGACAATGGGCAAAAATGGGCAATGGTTAAAGATGAGGTCATTGGATCGAAAGTGAATTTTCGTGATCAAAGGGGGTTAAGAAGAGAGAATAAAAACAATAAGTATTTGGAAGGTGATATGGTGAGAAAAACATTATCTGAGGTATAATGACATGACAGATGAGATAGGGTGTAGATATTCATGAGTTTAGACTAGGTTATGAAAGAGAAATAAAAGAAAATAAGAGGGCAAATAATAAAGGTAGAGGGGTGCAGAAAGAATAAAAAGTCAAGTAACACAAAATCTCATGGTAATATGAAGATAAACAGATGCTATCTAAAATTAATGTAGTCCTGGAGTGATAAAGTGAGTATTTTGAAAATCTGCTGAGTTTGTAAAATAAGAAGGGTATAGCTGAATGAAACCAAAGGGGAAAATGTGGAGTGAAAGAAGGGTAATTAGAAAGTTCAGAGACCAGGAGTTCATGGCATAGTTAGAGATGCTACAATTTGGTGACGAAAGTGTGACTGTTGTATGGACAAGGAAAAATTTGAAAAGATATGGGTGAGAGGAATAAGTGTTCAACTACATAAGGGTAACAGGGACAGAGGATATTTTGTATGTTAATTTTCCATTTACGGTGTGCAATGAGATTTTGATTAAGTAATCAGTGATTCTCAACGTTGATTGGCCCATGCACTCTTTCACCATATGTCAGAATGTCATCCCCACCCCTTTCCAAAATTGTCTGCCTCAAAGGGTGCATTCCAAATAATATGCAACAAAATACTAACACAAACACGCAAACTAGCGGAGAGAAAGCCCAACGTAACCTCTCAGTAGTGCGGACCGATGCACACTGCGTTTTGTCTGGTCCTAGAGCCAGTTTGAGCCTGCCAATTTGTAGTCACAATTTCCCCCTCCCCCCGCCACGAAACTCTGAAGTTTCCCCCGAAGGGGGAATTCCCCCCTGGTTGAGAACCACTGATGAAAATAATGCTGATGACACAGACGACTGAAGTGACAGGTGAAGAACAGAGTGAGTTTTATGAAAGAAGGGTTTATGTGGATCAAGTGCTTTTTACAAAACGCTCATTTGAGCAACGCGCAAGTTCAGACAAAGGCAGTAACCGGTATATACAATCCTAGGAAAAGGGAGGTGATGAAATCGCTAGAGAATCAGTATGGAGGGTGTTAGGACATGGCACAGAATATAAGTTATGCAAATAGAGGTGATGCACACACATACGCACACACACACACACACACACACACACACACATATATATATATATATATATATATATATATATATATATATATATATATATATATATATATATATATATATATATATATATGTGTGTGTGTGTGTGTGTGTGTGTGTGTGTGTGTGTGTGTGTGTGTGTATATATATATATATATATATATATATATATATATATATATATATATATATATATATATATATATATATGTGTGTGTGTGTGTGTGTGTGTGTGTGTGTGTGTGTGTGTGTGTGTATGTATACATACATACAAACATACACATTATTCTACCAGAGTGCGCATGGTAAAAATGAGAGGTTTCACGAGATGATAAATTGAGAAACTTAGACTTGGATAAATACAGATACAAACTTGCTAGCAACCGAGAGTGTAAGAAAAAAGATATTCCAAGATCTCTCGGGATGGTGAAGCAGAATTGCCTCTGCACCACTCCGCCCTCCAAAGACCATTCGCACGAACGTACGCAAATCGTTGAAAGAGAGAGAGAGAGAGAGAGAGAGAGAGAGAGAGAGAGAGAGAGAGAGAGAGAGAGAGAGACCTTCCTTCCTTCGCTGACGCGGCTTGGTTCCCGCCTTTCCCTTTGCGAGCGAGCTCCTTTTTGTGCCATAAATACGGCATCTTATTCCAAAGACGTCACTTTTTTCGCCGCTTCATCAACATTTTGAGCGGGAAAAGGCGCTAGACATTATGCAGATGGCCTCCGAGAATAACGTTTTTTCAATGAGTTATGGCATCGTGAGTTATTTTCATCAATAATAATGCAAGAAACTTCAGGGGACCACTATTTTAAAAGCCCGCTTCTTCGCCTGACTCGGCCGTGCCGCAGTCTATGGAGGTTTATGGGAGAACGATCGGCTATAAACCCTCAGAGAAAAGATCGTATTCATGGAATATAACGATAGTTTCTCACTTATGCTCTTGTGCTGAAATCTTGATTTTTTCTTTGCTATTTTATTGTCTTCCTTTTGTAGATGAACTCATCTTTACTAATATACCTTTGACTAATTATTTTCATAATACCTAACAATCATATTTCTCTGCACTGTTGTTACCAAGCAAAATTGTACTTTTACTAAAATCAAGCTACACATAGGAAAAGTAATCTCTAATAACGATAACACTAGATTATATTTCCATTCGCCTGAAGTCTTCTAAAAGACCTCTTCCAGCGCGAAGACGGAATTTTTGTTGTTGTGAGAAACGGTCCTAATGCTAAAAGAAAGGGAAGAAAGCTGCTAAATTATTATTCTCTGCGTAAGCCTCTCAGTGTCACGACCTAGGCTTAAGAATTATTTGGGAAATGCGGCCGAGGGGACCAGTATCCCTGACCATTATTATGCCTTTATACGGTTGCAGTTTAGGCTTAAGTTGGCCCTAATCTTATATATTTGGCTATAGTTCAGCGTCTAATACAGAGACTGGAAGTCACCGAGAGCCTTTCCTCCGTAATTACACGTACGTCCACGACACTTTGTCAGAATTTACTGCACGGCTTCGTCGTCTGGGCAGGATTGTTCTTTTTCATGTACGCCGTATTTCTGATAAGAAAACAGGATGCTAGGCCAGTTGTCTTATTAAAGAATCTGTTTTTTCTTTATTTTTTTCCCCACCCACCTCTCTCTCTCTCTCTCTCTCTCTCTCTCTCAAAAGTTTGCTCGCATATTTTAGTTTGAATTCAGCTTCGTCCAAGCACATAGCGTTAAAGAGTTATACGTTTTATTATCAGGAAGGTTTGGTTCCATTAATCTTTTTCCTTTTTAACTACATGTCTCGTGTCCTGGTAGAGGGCGGCACCAGAAGGCGCTACTTTTGTGGTTTTCAGCAAGTATTTATGGTATGAAGTTGCGAACCCCATCCCCCTGTCCCATTAATGTCCAAGGAGGTTATGATTTTAACATTTTTTAAATTTTTTTTCTGTAATTTAAAAAAAAAAAAAACTGCTCTCGCAGTTGGTGATTGGAATTTGCCGAGTAATTATAACATACCCTCCAAAAATGAAAATGATATATGAGAACAATAAAGTATTGGGTTGCCAACTCGCTCATCTCCAACAATGTTTGAACTCCATATGGACTCTCCACTGATGTTACCTTTGTATACGCCCAGTGGGGAACAACTTACGAGTTTTAGATGCAGAATGACTGAAATGGAAAGGTAAACCACTAGTTTCTTTGTCACCGAATTTGGTCAGTCCATGAAACACCGTACCTCCCTACAGTCACCCACGCTTGTTCAAATGCAGGGGAGAGAGAAATGGAAAGGTTCGTAAGAGGCGGTTGCTATTGGGCGGATTCTTGTTAAAGTTAACAAGTTATTCGCTAAAAAAAAATGTTATCCTGATTGCTAGCGAGTTTCAGCTTACATGGATTAGCATAACTGACTGAGTAGCGATTGAGAACTAATTTATTCTAATTTTGGCATGCTCTTGCCGGGATTTATATGGTTTAAGAGAAACCACAAAAAAAAAAAAAATCCCTTGCTAGCCAATTTTCATACCCACGAGAAACATATTGGTTATAATCAGTTATTCAGTTATCAGAAGCATATCCCTTCATGAAGTGCAATAATAAAATAAAATAAACATACTGTTTGATTTAGGAGTTTTTTTATTCATATAGATAACAAAGTTAATTCTCAGAGGTTTATTAGGCGTTTAATTTACTGTAAAAACTCGTAGTACTTTCCATTATTAGAATGGAACCGTTGTAATTATAATTAACTCTATGATATTTTAATCAGATATAACAGTATGAAATATCATTGAATCTCTTACCTATAAAACCCAGTTAAAAAATTTAAATTCCAATAAACCTGTAACACCGTCAGCAAATTTAATTCACATTTATAATGAACTGGGACAGAAGCATGACTGAGGAAGGTGTACAATGGACTTCAAGTGACTAGTAGCAGTCTTGTATTCAAAATCATATTGATGAATTTTCGAAAGTTTGCATCTCCAGCCTTCTATAACTCTATCGCTGTCTTTTTTCTTTCGTTTGATGGTAATAAAGCTTTCAGTTCCTCTCTCTAAAATATATATACTTTTATTTTGATATTTGCAGCATATCAAACTCTCTATGTAGAGAACACTTAATTCTCCATATAATCTAAATTAGAAATATCGTGTTCGTTGTGGAGTGTCACGATTATGCTAATCGCACCAACTCTAGAGTTTTCCTGCTTTTTTTTATAGATTATTTTACGTTTTACTTTTGAGCCCCACCAAGTTTGTTAGTAGTACTTCCCACTTCCTGTAATTTGCACGATATCTACTCTTCCAGAATGAAATGCGATATGCTCAACGTAATACCTCACAAGTCTTTTGAATCGTGTTTATTTAGTGGTCGGATCCGACCATCTACAGTGAACCATGGTTTGATGTGTATAAATCTGTCATGCATACTGCTAACAGACTGGCAATTGGGCAGTTTTTTCTTCAGTTTATATACAATGTAAAGCATTTCAGCTCATGAAGTACTTTTCTTATTCTTTCTGAACAGTTAATTTTGGAAGGTCAGGCTAAAAGACAGTCAGGCAGACAGTCATTTTCTAATTCCAGCATGTAATCATATTTTGAAAGTATGTAAACATGCTATATCAAATTAATCAGTCGAATCCTCATATGAAATTTCAACACTGTACTGAATTACAAATTTGTCTTTTCTTCAAGTTTTGTACAAGCTATTTCGAGAAGATGATGAGAATAATCCTGGGGATTTCAGAAGTATTATTAACTAATATACACCTGTGATTGCTAAGGAAGCTCACATCAAGTCATAAAATATATTCAGCCATTATTAAAAAAAATCTTGACTTGTTTCTCATTTCTTTCTGTAGAGTGTACGGGTTGAATGAAAAACTTAGAGAAATGTTTAATTTGTAGTTATTTTTAAGGACTACCTTTCTTTGTAATCAAAAGTGTTTCATACGAAACAACTTAGCGAAAAGTTCTGCAAATTCCCTGCATTATTTTGTTTGCGTTTCGGAAATCCAGGCAGGATCATTTCAGGGCTTAGATGGAATAGATTAGGTCTATAACCGAGAGGAAATGTGTAATAAAGATTTCTTAAAGCTAAAGACGAACAGAATTTTCATCATTATAAAGGAAGCCATTATTTTCTAACTTGTTGAGCTATGCCTACAAATTCGATATTTTTTGTAAAGTGAGACAGTTTTATCAGGTTTCCTTATTAAGGCTGTGTACTTCAATTTCTCAGTAACTAATAAACCACTTTCATGAAGTATGGGTGAGGGTTCCACCCCTACCTTCATTTCAGCTGAATTCAGGGGCCTGGTTACTTCTTAAGAAATATTTAGCATTTGCTAACAGCAGTATTTGCAGATTTTTTTGACATATGTTTTAGGTAATAAACCAGATTTATATTAATGAAGCGCAATAACCAGATTTCATTTTTTTCTTCAATACACAGGACTAATAGTGTAGCCAAACATCGCTCTTTGAAAAACATCACATTGGTAGCTGTGGATACGGAACCTGCCTCAGTACTGCAATAAAAGCTTAAGCAACACATTATAATTTAACAGTTTGTGATCAATATAGTATCTAATGTTATGAACTCTGGGACTTTGAGCTGCTGAAGGATTGAGGGCTATTATTATTTAAAACTGTACTTACATCCTATATACAGTATGTAGTAAATTTCTGACTCACCTCAGGATCGAACCCAGGTCTTTCAATTGAAAGGCAAGGGCGCTGCCCACTAGGACATACAAGTCTAAAAGCAGTTGGAACCTGAGAGCAACTGCACCCAAGGAATTACCTGGGCAAACTAACTGCTTGCATACCAGCTAGTTTTCCCCAACTTCCCAATTCAACAATGACCCAATTGACAGCATTTCATTTGAATTATCCCTTCTGAATGAATAAGATAGAAATAATCAACACACAATCACGTGTGGAACAGAAATAAATTTCAGACTCACCTCAGGATCGAACCCAGGTCTTTCAATTGAAAGGCAAGGACGCTGCCCACTAGGACATACAAGTCTAAAAGAAGGTGGAACCTGAGAGCAACTGCATCCAAGGAATTACCTGGGCAAGATAACTGCTTGCATACCAGCGAGTTTTCCCCAACTTCCTGACTCAGCAATGACCCAGTTGACAGCATTTCATTCGAATTATCCCTTCTGAGTGAATAAGATAGAAATAATCAACACACAATCAAGTGTAGAACAGAAATAAATTTCTCTTTTGGCTCCTCCCTTGCCATGCTGGATGCAGAGGTACCTGGGATTAGGCGTAAAAGCAGTCACTTTGAACAGGGATGGAGGGGTTAGGCTTACCATTTTTGGGAATGGAAGAGAGTGTTTATGAAGGGGCAAGTTGAAACTTTAGTTCTAATAACTAATGAGGGACATTAGTTTTTATTTCTTTCTCAGTTACTTTGCAAATGTAAAAATGGGTGAGGCTGCTAGAAAAAAGGTCCCATCCATCACTATATATATATATATATATATATATATATATATATATATATATATATATATATATATATATATATATATATATATATATATATATATATATTCACGTATTTTCATTCCTCCCTCTTAGCCAGCCAAATAATAATTCGAATTTCGGAGCAAAAACACTTCTCAGTTAACTGGTAGGCTAGATACTAGCGGGAAAGAAGTGTAGCGGCCTATTTTGAACTCAGGTAGGACAATAGCACCCCTTTTGATGCCCCCAATCACAGTAGCTGACGCCCGTCCATTGGTGTATAGAGGCGAAGCCAGGCTGTGAGGTAGACTAGGAACTTAACTTTTAAGTACCTAACCCTAAGACCTATTTTCCTACACCCTTTTTTGCTGGCTGTGTGACTATTTTGCAGATGACTGGTGACATGGAAAGTCGCAGGCCTCTCCACTCCTTTTTCTCTCCTGGAGAGGCTACGAAGCAACGGATGGCCAATCATGCATGTTGAGCACTCACATCCACAGGCTTCAAGGTATTTCAGAAGCAATTAGTCCTCTAGCCAGTCCTTTTCCTCTTAGTGAATTTCTCTCTTTTTATTTTTTTCGAATTTCGCTTTTCATTCTACAAACCAAACCCCCTTTGTTAAGGACCTACCGCCAAAGCAGCCCAAAATTCGCCCCATGACTTGTCCTAAACTAAATCTAGTTTAATTCAGTGATCAGCAGTAGATTACTCCCTCCATAGTGATCAACTCCTCCGTGGTGCATTGTTTAGCTTAGTGCGAGAGAAATTCCTTTGTGTGGAATGCTAATCCTGGATTCTCTTCCAGGGTCCTCGCTACTATCCCGCTCAGTCGACCCAGCCTTGTGAACTCAAATCATCTTAAAGGTTCTGCCATTTCCAATAAACGCAAGAATTCCCTGGTCCGCAGTCCCGTGAGCAATAACCTATTCCCCCTTTTCATTGCACGCAAGAGAGCCTGATCATTCAAGACGAATTTACCTCGTCATATGCAGAGATTCATTACGCCTTGGCAATTTGCATTTTTCATTATTTGAGTTTACTAGCTGTATCATCAGCCTTTCAGATCACCTCCTTGATTGTGTCTTCTGTAAATAAATTGAATTTAACGTAATTTGCTAATCATTTCCAATGGCGACCTTCCAATCACTAATTAACTAATGGTAATATCAAGGTAGGTTGTCCATTTTCCCCTTCATTTTGTTACAGGTTGGTATTCTTAGTTGGCCCATTAAGGCAGTAACTAAATAAAGGCCCCTTGCATCCCTCCAACGAGACCCAATCTGTAAATATATATATATATATATATATATATATATATATATATATATATATATATATATATATATATATATATATATATATATATATATAAGTGAACATTTGTATATTTGTTTGGATTCTATAGAAATCTGAACCCCTCAACAGGCCCAGAAAAAAGTTTGCACACCCGTCTATGTCACCCCAGAAAGGTTTATAGCTCAAAATCAAACCCTACCTCATAACAGACATACAAACAGAGACAAAACAAATAAAATTTTCATTTTTATGTCACCTTTTCTTTCAGCTTTCTGGACTAACTCTCATTTTTCACCTGACAATCCACCTTTTTTTCCAGGTGCTGTCAGACGTATGATTTCCTTGAACTCGTCCCACTGCAAACCCTATAATTAGTTTAGACATCCAAAAAATTAAACATGTGTTTAACTGTATTAGAATTACTTTCATTCAGTTATAAAGCAATGTGATTCAAAATATAACTTCTACCACCACACCAGTCAGACCTTACAATTCTCGCCACGGATAAAAGTAGCAACAGACCAAATATTTCTGTGACAGGTTTGCTCCCCCGCCACCTCATTAAAAAAACTACTCGCGTCGAAATTACCATTTTTTTCTAGTGTTCATCTAAACGTATCTTAATCGTATTTTGCCGATAAAATACAATTTTTTAAGTACCTTATGGTGTTACCATCATCATATCTAAGTACTTAACGAAAAAAAATTGGTAGTTACGGGCATAACTTTGGAGATCAAGAACTAATTCATCACCATCCACGCTTGCGTATTAGTACACCACATGATTCTATGACAGATCTAACCCCCTCATTAAAAAAATTACTCGAGACGAAATTACCATTTTTTTTCAGTGTTCATCTAAAGTCAAACGTATCTTAATTAAACACTGCCAATAAAATACAAATTCTTAAGTACCTTGAGGTATTACTGTGCCGTCATCATATCTAGAACGAATCTCCTTTGATTTGCAGTGAATTTCACGTAATTTATAAAATATTCATCTAATGTTGAAAGAGAGACAGACCTCCCCCCGCCCCCCACACACGCAAATACACAGACACACCCGAGCACGAATCGTAGGAGTATAAGATCTTTGATTTGTTGTCTTGGTTCAGTGGTGTGGTTTATTCTTTTCTAATAGGGGAACGTAACTTCCTTTCCCCCTTATATCGACAATTTCTATGTTAACGGGCTAAATGATTCTGTGACAAAACTACCCCCTTATTAAAAAATTACTCGTGACGAAGTTACCACATTTTTTTCCAGTGTTTATCTTAAGCCAAATGTATCCTAACTATACCTTGTCAATAAAATACAAATTCTTAAGTACCTTGACGTATTGCCATCATCATATCGAAGTACTTAATCCACAAAAAAATCACTATATATTGACAATTTCTGTATTAAACCGTTCAGACTTCGGCCTACACTTTCCCTCAGAAACACCAAAGAAAACTGAAACGCATTCGTTAATATGCACAAGAAACTGAAAACAGTTGCAGTTCTTTTGAGGTATCTAAAATTACCATTGTGACAATAATTTAATATTTATATAGGCAACGGACACTGTATTTTAATAACTTATGGATATTCTGAAGCTGTTTGTCAAGCTGACAACCTACCATCTAGGTTTTATCTTCCATTCACCATCGCCTCGCCCTCCCCCTTCCCTCTTCCCTTCATTTTTCCCTCCCCCTTTCTTCCCCCTACCCATATCCCTTCCTCCTCTCTTCCCTTCTCACTTCCTCTACATTTCCCTTCCCCTCCACCTCCCCTTCCCCATTCCCCCCTCCTCCCCTATCTTCTCACTTCTTTCCCCTTTACCCCTCCTTTTCCCCTATTTCCCCTCCCCTCCCCCTACCCTCTGCCCTCCAACTGCCGTAGACTGTTATTCGGAGTTTTAAGGGCCCACTTGTAGGTTGTTATTCAGATGTTTTCCAGGCAGCGCCGGGTTGATCAGCTAGTTTATATATATATATATATATATATATATATATATATATATATATATATATATATATATATATATATATATATATATATATATATATATATATATATATATATATTTCTTGAATTCACTTCTTTGCCTTTCAGTGTTACTTGCTACTGATTTTCACCACCTACGTGTGTACATGGGATATTTTCCGGTAGCTCATATTTTTGGAAAAGTCTCTCTCTCTCTCTCTCTCTCTCTCTCTCTCTCTCTCTCTCTCTCTCTCTCTCTCTCACACCAGCTAACTTCTTTGTTTTCTCGTGTTGTTGATTTTCACCTACGTGGGTACATAAAGATAGCTTCCGGGCGGCTCCATTCTTTTTCAAGTTTGCATATCATTAGAAACAACTTATCCTCAAGTTTTTCAGATTTTTCGCTTCGGATTCCCAGCCTGCGACTTGAGTGAAACTCTCATTTGCATTGTCTTATTTTGACACAGCCTTTTTCTCTTCTCCTTTTTTTAATATCCTTGAAACTGGAAAAAAATATATGTTTGGAGACAGGTTTTGAAGTTTTGCCACCGGTCTTCATAATATGGCCGTTCGTTTCCTTTTTTTTTTTTTTTGAGACGGGCTATGGACTACGCAGTTTAATATTTAATTAAGTAAGTGGATGTTCTCAGGTCCTTATTAATTATGAATTTGTTTTGATAACTTCTCTGTAAAAGAATTAATTGAAATGGAAGATGCAATTTTCAAGGTAAAACATGATGGGTTCCGTTACAAACTCGCTCAAATTATTCGAAGATACCAAAAATAATAGCATACCTGTAGAAACAGTCCAAGAAGAGTCATCACATACTGAACAAACAGGAAAATAAATGGGAAGTGACCCCAATGTCACAGGGTAATATACAAAATTTTCTGGTTTTTTAGCTTTTTACGATGCGGTCGTAAATTAAGGACGTGTAATGGTACTGTTGATTTTTGATAAGTCTATTCGCACTAACTGGATTTTATTTGACTGGATGACAGTTTTCAAGGAGATAGGAGTTCAATATTTGGATCTTATCTGCTACTGATAATGTTTGAAATACAGTGATTTTATTAATATTCTAGTGAACAATCCTGGACCCTAGGTTTTAGCATCTTAGGTAATTCTCTTGCCAATGATTTGAGAACTCCTGGTGGATTTGGTTAGATCCTTTAATCGTATATGCTCTAACTCATTCAGATTTTATAAAGATTTCCGAGCAGCCAATTTACATGCAGTTACCCAGTTTCGAGGTGAAGCATTTTTTTCAGAATTCCTACAAATAAACTGTGTGCAACAAGGTGCCCTGTCTCGTTTTCAAAAGCACTGCTTTAGCTATTTATCTCTTATTCTGAGATGAGTAGGCTGAGGTCGAGTGGCGATTGGACTAAGAACAAGATGTTTTCAAACTCCCAAACGGCACTTTTCACCCGAAATCTGTATTATTTTTCATGAATACGTAAGTGTGCATATGTCGAGATTAGTAATCTTCGAATGACTACATTCGTTGAAAATAGTTTATTCCCTTAAATACAGAATTTTTTTTTATGATTTATTATTTATTTTTTTTTTT
>JANJGK010000003.1:23244611-23269611 GCA_039081455.1 Macrobrachium rosenbergii | reverse complement strand
AGAGTAAGATCAAAAACTCTGTAATGCTTGCAGGGAATTTAAAGTTAACAAAAGAACATAAATGTTTAAAAAAATCAGTATTAAAAGGATGAATTGGAAAGTACAAGGGGTAAGTAAATCGCAAAAAGGCAAAGAATTGGTCGTAGAAGGTTGTTCTCAACCCTGACAATGTATGTGTGTTTACAATGTATTGTACCGACCGTTGGTAATATGATTTCCAAGACCAGCGTAATTCGGGTTCTGAAGTGAAATTGGGCATTGTGTGGCTGAAATTCAAGGAACGTAGAGCCAAAGTCGATTTCTTTACCTTTAGGACTTCCCACTGAAAAACGACAAAGACTATGGCTGAATGGAGGTTCACGAAACATGTATAATATAGTCATTGAGGAGATGCAGACGCTTTTATTCAACTCGATCTTGGATAGGAATCCGATGCTAGTCAGCATGACCATCGAGATGGTAATGACAAAGCCTTATTGCTACAGGTCTACCTGAAAGATCGAGATGGAGTGTTCAAGTACATGGGGACACTTGTTGCAATTCATGGCAAGAACATGGACTTTTAAAAGTGAGCTAGTGTTCATTTAGAATTGTCGTTCAAAGCGTCACTACTGATTTCAAGATCTTTATTTCTGTCTTTGATTAATAGAGTCCTGTTGCCCAGCGGTAAGGCAGCAAACCATGTTCACTGGGTCCCGTGGCAATCGGTCAAAATTTTTTACAGACTGGGCACTGTTGTCCCTGGAAGACTATCTGACCAAATTCCCAAACTCTTATCACAGATATAGGAATGCCTGCATAAAAAAAAAATGGCAACACTGCTGTTAAAGATACGATTTACGATATCTCACTAACTTTAGCTACACTGGTTGAATGCAATGACTGTGCTGAGTCTGTGATCATTAAATGATTTCTATTTTAACTAAGATTCTCAGTGGTTACATCAAACTGTTTTACCTAACATATATTAAACTGGCTGTTCTTTAGGTAAAATGTCCTTCTTCCCATGCTCATGATGGGAGTGGCTGTATGTCTTTTCAACAAAGAAAATTAATATTCATTGTATCATTGCCCTCTTTAATATACACAAATATTTCTCTAGAAATGGATGTAACTGACAGTGTCAATCTATTTTCTTATGTGCAAATCTAAATCCATGTAAGAGGCATCATATTTTAGTCTTATTGTTATTATTAAGTTTCTAAACCACGGCGTTTTGAACTTAGACGATCAGGGATTCAAAGAATATTACTTTTTTTTGTTGTTCATTGAATCAAAGGGAACAAATCTACATAGCAGTATTTATATTACTTCCAATACACTGTTGGGGAGCATAAATTTATCCTCAAAATCAAACAAACACTTAACAATTCATGGATAATGGAAACAACGACTTCGATAATCTTCTCTAAGATAAAAAAAAAAGTACAGCAAGAAGTTTTTGAGGGAATGCGTTTCCTCACCTACGTCGGGGAAATCACGAGGTCTTATTGAGAACGACCGGATTGCATTTCGAATTTCGTGATATCTTACTTCATTACGGGCCAAATTGCCAACTTATCTAACACGGAAGATGGAAAGGTAACGGATACCTCTGTCTCGCATGTCTGGGGAACCTTGACACCAGACTGGTAGGGAATGGAAACCTGTTCGAAACAAGTATTGTCGGATTTGGTTGTTTCTCACGGCCTGTATTCATGCTTGTGTCAAGTTAGCTAGATAGGAATATCATATTTAGTCTCGTCGTTAGGTTTTTTTTTTTTCTTTGGTTCAGTGGGTGTCTTGACTTTGGTGGCAGTTTATCCAATTACTCTTTGTTATGGAATATTTTTGGAGTATTACTAATAGTACCAACTGATAATGACTATCATGGATTCTTTATAGATAAATTAGTTTTGAAAAGAGTAAAAGGGTTTAAAAAACAATCACCTTCGAAAGATTTTTTCCTACACATGCAACCACCCACACTTCACCCCACAGTAACGCGTCCCCAGAGCACAGTGTTTTTATACTGCTTTCACTATATAACTCTGGCATAATCCACTTATCATTTCTGTCTTTTTCACGGAAATGTCAACATTCATCAGCTTTAAAGTGACCATGCAATTAGAGAAATCTTGCAAAAGGGACGACGAATAACCACAGCATGTATTCAAGGTCTCAGAACATTGTAGTGCAAAATGCTTTTATCAGTCTCTGACACGTCTCTTGAAATCTTCAGAGAATAATTCATGCCAAACAAGAAACCAGTAATTGTATATATATTAAAGAAATTACTTCAAAGTGAGTGTCAAGTTATTCGTGACAGTTATTGTTTAATTTTACGAGGAACAGCAAAAAGGTTAGCGGTATTCATGGTTTAGAAGATTCTTTTTGACGAGTAGACAAGGAAAACGATTCATTTGTGAATGAAAGCCCATTGAAATCATAGTTAACAAAAAGTAATGAATATATGAAAAGTCTTGGGTACGATGGCTCCATTGTCAATTTAGCATGTCGAGGGCTCCAATATTATTATTATTATTATTATTATTATTATTATTATTATTATTATTATTATTATTATTCGGAAGATGAACCTTATTCATATGGAATAAGCCCATAGGGTCCATTGACTTGAAATTCAAGCTTCCAAAGAATATTGCGCCCATTAGGAAATAAGAGTAGGTAAAGGGAAATACAGAAAAAAGAGATCTCACTCATTAAAGAGAAAATATAAATTAATGAATTAATAAACAGATAAAAATGTATTAAAATGCAAAGAGAATAGCATTAGGGTAGTAACGCATTACATCCTCTCTTGAACTTTTGAAGTTTCAATTGCACGACTTCCACAGTCCAACGGTGTGAGGAATAAAGGACCTCTGGAACTGAGAGGTTCGACAACGAGGCACACTTACCGCATATTGGTGCTGTTGTACAGCGAATCTGATTGCTCTCGGCAGGAAAAGGGGATCGGGGATCATTTGTGAATGTGAAAGGTCTCTATCAAAATACAACTTATGAAAAAAGTGACAAACAAGAGACCATCCGTCAATGGACCAAGTCATAACTGCTACTATTAGGAAACAGAAACCTACCACCACGAACCACTCTATCTAAAAGAGATAAATCTCTGGCAGAAGCAAACATCTACGCTGGAGAACAGTATTCTAGTAAAGGAAGCACAGATGACCTACAACAGGTTGCACCGATTTTATCAGTTATAAATATATGAGGCCTTACGAACAACCTAACTTTTGCTTGGCATTTGCTAACACTTTCATTAGATGTTTCTCAAAAGTAAGATGTGAGTCAAATGTTGCACCTAGAATAGTTAAAGCTTCAGACTCATTCAGCAAAGTCCCATCCACCTTAAGGGGAAGATGGGGTAGGAAATTTGTACGAGAACTGCTAAACAATGGTGCTATTGTTCTACTGGATTTCAGCCTCATGCCACACTGATTACACCATTCACTGATCCGGTTCATGTCCCGACTAAGGCTGAGGGCAGCTTCATTTCTCAGAAGTGGAGACTTCACTACATCCACAAGTGTTGAATCACCGGCATACTGGACAATCTCGTTTTCCATGCCAACAACCTATTATCGCTTATATACACCAAAAATAACAGTGGATCAAGAACGCTACCCTGTGGAACTCCGGAGGTTCATTGAAGATCGCGTCAACAGCAACACGATGCTGCTTACCTGTAAGGAAATCTTGAAGTAATCCTAAAACATATCCACCGACTCCAAGATTCTGAAGTTTATAAATAAGTGCCGTAAGATTTAATAAATCGAAAGCAGCACTAAAACCTATTTGAATTACTCTGCACTCAAATGCCTTATCAAAGCTCTCTAGCAAATGGCTTGTCAAGCCTAAAAGAGCATCTCAGGTGCCTAACTACTTTTTATTTGCATATTGACTATCAGCTAACAATTCTTTTGACTCCACATACTTATATAGTGGCTTAAAAATAATTTTTTAGCAACTTTGGAGAGCACAGGGGGAATAGAAATTGGCCTGTAGTTACTGAGGTGTGTGGCTATGACATTCTTTGGAACAGGCACTGGATTACTAAGCTTGTGTTCATCTGCAAAGATACTACGTCTACATAAAAATCTATGGAATCTACTAATATTGGGAGACAGCACACTAGAAACTTTTTTTTAATGAAACAAAGGAAAGAAACTACCAGGATCTTCTCCACCCCAGGCTACCAAGATTATCCAGAATTTTCTCAACAATCCTAGAGAGAAATGCAAATTTTTAAGAATAGGTTCAGGATGACAAGTATCAGGGAGAGGGACATCCTCGGGTGATTGCTCAGCTTAAAAAGCTCGATAAAGCAGTTCAGTCTTTTCCCAAGGGCCAGTGATCAATTTACCATCGTCTGTTAGTAGTGGTGGAATGGAAGGCGAGCCTGACCCAAAATAGATGATGCCAATTTGGTCCACCACATATGAGGCTGAGTAATTCCATAAAATTTCTTCTTCCAGGAATTACTGTAATTTCTCTCTGCTGTATGGTAAGTTCTATTCGCAGCACGGCGAAACTCTACAAAAATAGTGTAATTTTCATTTGAACTATATCGTCTCGATGCGTTGAATTTGGTCTGTTTGTCATGGTAAGCTCGTCTACATAAACCATCAAACCATGGCTGGTCATTTGTCCTGAATTTGATGACCTTTCTAAGGACATACCTTATTAAAATATCCATCAGCATTTCATTTAACTTCTTCTTGGGATCAGGATCTAACATAGCATCTGAAATATTAAGTGTCTGACAAGTTTAAATAATGCGATCCCAGTTAACTCTAGATTTCAGCCAGACGTTTTTTCCAGTGGTGGCATTAGGAATATATTGACTGAAAGATATGTCCATCTCATTGACGCAATGATCAAAAGTATCAATATATTCACAGACCTCACCTTGGACTTGCCCAGAAATATGCATGGGTTCCTCAATTAGCTGGACAAAATCGGAGGATATTCAAAACGCAAGAGCAAACCAGCCATGTTGATCTGTGGAATTTGAATTTAGCTACTTGCTATGCTGTGCATTACAGTCGCCACAAATAACGAGCAAGGCTTTAGAATCCTGAGATTGAGCCATACTAATCCTTCACAAGAGTTTGTCTTATATAGAATCATCGATATTTGGATTCCGGTAAAAAGTAAATATTTACACATTGTAGGCCTTACAGAAAATTTTAAAACAAAGAACTTCGTGGCAACTACACTCCAAATTTTTCCTACGATAATAGGTGGTCCAGACTTAGCGTGTACAGCCATACCTTGTGCATATGAGATGTTGCGACGATAAATAAAATCAGGGTCATCAGGTAAAACACCTCCAACCGTAGATAAGGGCACAAGATCAAGGAAATTTGACTTTCAGCCTCGAATATTTGATTAAAGTGCTTTGCATCTAAAAATGAAAAGTTTTGAATAGATGTATAATATATTGACACAGCTGAAATTGTCCCTCATTTACGATGCAGTAAGCATGAAGAATCATAGATTTGTTGGCAGAGGGTATAGACTTCCCATTTAACTTAATCCCTATGTAAAGAGCAATAAGACCAGAAACTTTTAAAACAAGGCTCCACAGAATGAAATTTGAATATGTAAAAAAATAAAAAGAGTAAAAGAAAGAAGAGGTTGCTAGATATCACATATACAGACAAGCAGGTTCACACACAAACACACCCACGCACAGACAAGCACACACACACATTTGTGTGTGTGTTTTACATTTGTCTTGCCGGTTAATTTTTCGGAAATCTAATAATTAAATACATCACCCATACTAATCAATCCTTCCCTGCACATCCAAAGCCAAGAAGCCTTTAATTTCCTTCACGTTTCCAGAATACCAATGATCTACCTCTCCTCTGCGTGGGACTCGGTTCTCATCTTTTCCTTTAGCAATATACGTCGTTTCTCTTTATTTGGATTTTTGCAAGTCACTATCACCCTTCATAAAAAGTCAATAGATAGGAAATTATTCTTTACCAGTACATTTAAAGCATGTCTTGTTTATCGTATTCGTTCAGCAGTGTATGTCATTTCAAAGCAACCCATGAACATTTTAGCATTTTTTTAAATCATGTCCTCCGATGTGTATCTTTCATGTTTCTGGAGGAGGCTACATAAAATTGAGAACAGACACTCATAAATAAGTTCTAGACCAGAAGTACAAAGAAAAATTGGAAGACTCGTGCTGGGGTGAAAAAAGAAATAAAAAAAGAAAACAAAGGTAAGAACAAAAATGTAAGGAGAAAAAAAAAAAAAAACTAACGAAGGAACACCTCCATTCTTAGATTGGAAAGGATGTATTCACCGTTTCCTATATTGTTTCGTTGATGCAGGGGTCCTGTATTTGCATTGCGTCTTTTTATTATGCTTCAAGTGATAGAAAATCCCAACGTGTTTACCTTTGTTATGCTAACAGGCTTTGCTTGCATAAGTGAAGATTTGTTGCGTCGGTTGAGGGTTAGGTATGTATTCAAAGGGGAAAAATTGCACCTTTCCAGAGAGATTTAAAACCTCCTCTCCTTGAGTACACAGTATGAAAAAGAGCTGGAATTGATTAAAGGTTTGGTAGTCCATTGTTTGTTACATCTCTCTCTCTCTCTCTCTCTCTCTCTCTCTCTCTCTCTGACGTAAGAGTTTTCTAGGACAGAAAAATGAAAAACTCACAAGAAAATTATATAATACCGAAGAAAACAAATAAGAGATCAATGAAAGGACATAAATACATCTAACATTAAATAACTTCAAATGGGAACACAGATGTCCTGGAATTAGTCCTTATTCTCTCTCTCTCTCTCTCTCTCTCTCTCTCTCTCTCTCTCTCTCTCTCTCTCTCTCTCTCAGTGAAGATCTCAAAGAGGTGATTGCGAGAAACCTTGCGCTAATCCGAGGTGTAAGACAAAATTAACGTTAAACAAACACAAAGGACCAAACACAGGATGTAGTATATGTAACAAAAGTCACACGAGTTTCCTACAAAATCGAGTATGAATAGATGATGGCTAAAGTTCAAGAAGTTTTGTTCAATCATATATCTTGTTACTAGTAGCCGGTATTTTACACTGACTCATGAGCAATTTCTTGAACACTTACCATCTACTTCTAACGAGTGTTGATGTGTTCCAAGCCTGTTGTTTCAGAAGAGTGGCATGGTTGCTGTGATATCCTTTTCTGCTGGAATTTAAAGAACATTTTATTTTTGAATGGTCATTAACTTAAGTGTTTTTCATGGATGAAAGCAAATCCAAAAACCATATCTAAGTATTGAACCTGGATAGGAAGAAAGCTCCTAATGAGAAATACCGATCCTACAGGTAAGAAAACTTTGACATAGTTATGGTACTTGCGAGAAATATGTGAACACAGTATTAAGAAGAAACATTTAGACAACACCCGGCCAAATCCATAAAGTTAGCAAGACCGACTTGCAACAGGAAATTTCCTGATACTTTTGCATGAAAGAAGATTCATTGCTAGGATAAGTCGTCTTTGTTGATTTAGATAACTCTTGAGTTTCATGAAAGGTATCTTATCCCTTTACTACCTCACTTTGGGCAGGGGCTAGTACTAATACAAGGCCAACTTACGCCAAATCGACAAACCTTGCAGACTTATTGCATGCGGTTCCTTGCTGTAAGATGAGAGCATTTTAATATGTACAACAGAATTCACGAACCTACTGTAGGTAGCCTGCCTAAAAAGGTATGTTCAATCTATTTACCAGAATCATTCCGTTTCAAGCACACAGTTCTCCTTTTCTCTTGTTAATTTGTAAGCATACACATGCCTACCCTGCAGTAAAAGGTTTACTATTTTACCGAACAAATCTAAAAATATGAACGAAAATAAAAAGAACGGGTGGTACTAAGAGTCAACTAGTTAATAGAGTCAAGTATAAGCGATGCCGAGTTGTGTTTTCCGAACGTATCAATCGAGTTATCTTCAGCAACCATAAATCACTTTCAGGGCCTAAGGGATTAGGATATTGTAATGAAGATGTTTTCTACAGAAGAGTGGCGGGAACTTTGAACTTAAGGGTGGTTATAGCATACAAACGCACATGCTATATATATATATATATATATATATATATATATATATATATATATATATATATATATATATATATATATATATATATATATATATATATATATATATATATATATTTATTTTATTTTTTTTTTTTTTTTTTAGTATGTGTGATTATATATGCACTTTGCGGCATGTCGGTATGTCTTTGCCAGCCTTAAATCGTGTAATACCTTCAAAATTACAACATTGCAATAGATTAATGACTAAAGGCTATGATAACTTTTGTGTCTGGACTTGTATAAGCATTTACTATACTGTAGATATGTATTTTATTTACGAAGCAAGTCAATAGTTCCAACCTTAAACTCTGCTGATTTCTAGGAGAATCCTGTAACTAGCAGAGACCGAAAAAGGAACCGTTCCGTTGACCATGATCCCCTTTAGATAACTAATTATTAGCTAACAGCTCACGGTCCAGGCAATAAATGAGATCTTTTACATTTTCTTTCCTTCCACGTCTTCTCTCTCTCTTTCCCTCTCGTTATACCTAATGGGATGTTTAAGAATATTATGGAGTTTTGTGTTTCTTTTAAGATCGATAAACTTTTCATGAGGTAGTTTGCATCTAAGAGAAGATGTTTTCTCCTCTGCTGCCAACGGTTGTATTGTTGGGTTGCTATCTAGAACCACTTACAAACTTAACGGCGTTGTAAAAATCCTTGTAGATTTCTTATATGCGAATCGACTGAGTATGAGAAAGCCATAAACAAGTAACAGACTTGCTAATTGCTACTCATGCAGATCTAAGGGAGCTAACGAGCTGTAGAGATATTCTGAAAGCTGAATCCCTCGAACGAAATGCATAATTAGCCAATCGTTTTATGAACGCTAAATCGGATTTTTCTCAATATTGTTCATTTGTGAAATGCGTCCGGTGCGTAATTAGAGCACCACTGATGTAAATTGTCCCTTTTTTAATGCATATATAACATTTTCTATTCCTCGATTCGGGCCTTTATAAAGGAATGGAGTCGCGTCGTGGAACAGGCGATTCAAGCGTCACTTATTTACTACCCGACTTTTCGAAACAGGTTCCCAGAGCATAAGTCAGCGGAAGGTCCTCCTCTCACTGCTGCCGCCCGAGGAAGGTTGTCAGAGAGTCAGGTACTTCTTATTTTTCTCTCTTAACAAGAAGAGAAATAGTGTTGTTGATACTTCATCAATATTACCAACGTCAACTAAACTTTCCTTCTTGTTAAGAAACTTTGTGCAATGATCATAATAGAGCCGCATCAATCCTTGTCCTCCTTACAAAACTTTCTTTGTTAGGGATACTCGAGGGCTTATTTGAACTTTTTGCCTTTTTTTCTCTCTTTTTCTTTTCTTATTATTTAGATGTTAATACGCATGCGTATCAGAAAAGTCTGATGATACTGATTTAGTCAAATTACTAAAGATTAAATAATTATTGGGCGTGACAAATATTCTTCGTCATCGTGGTTTTGAAAGATTTATTATTAAATGTACACATATCAGAGGACCAAAGGTCATCGACCCCATCCCCAAGCCGTATAAAGAAGCAGTTTGTCAAATATCGAATGTCAGCCTGTTATTGTTTTGTCCGAAAGTTTGTTTTCAACCTTGGTAAGGGTGAAAATAAAAGCTAATAAACAACTGACTTCATGAACTATCATGTCTCACTTGTGCTTGATTAATCTTTGCTGCGATGTATCGTATTTTATTGCTTCTTCGTATCCGATTGCTCTTTATCGTATTCTTAACGACCTTCCTAGAAGACAATAAATGAAGATAGCAAGCGAGGCTGCCTCATTAGCGCCATGCACTCTGTGTTGGCATCCTTATCTAAATGGATCAGAATGGCTCAGCTGCCAGATATTTTGAACAACTGACGTTAACGACCTTATTAACCTCCCTGTTGATTGTTTTCAAAAACACCCGAGATGGAGGGGGTTGAGATTATTCCGATTTTTCAATGAAACTTGTATCGATTGGTCATTTTATCATCCTATTTAGCCTTCTGGGTGGTCAGCAACATTTTGGCTGTCTTGTTATCACATCTTTTCTACATGCAGAGTAACTGATTATTATTTAAAACATAATCAACCTTGCACAGTGATCATCATATGGCTTATGTGCCGTGGCCACCTACCCTAGTAATAGACAACCAAACGATTTTTTTTTCAGTCAAAGCACCAATGGTATGTAACGTGTTGCTGGTTTCGCCGATATAATACACACACACACACACACACACACACACACACACACACACACACACACACACATATATATATATATATATATATATATATATATATATATATATATATATATATATATATATATATATATATATATATATTTACACACACACACACACACACACACACACACACACACACACACACACACACACACATATATATATATATATATATATATATATATATATATATATATATATATATATAGTGTGTGTGTGTGTGTGTGTTATGCATATGTTATGAGTGTGTTCGTGTGTATTGATTTAAAAAAAAAAAAAAAACGCTGTGTCTTCTCACTACATGGTTATGCGGCCATTAAGAGATGTTAGTTGTCTTTTCGCAAGAACCACATAGGAACATGGCGGAAGGGCGTGGCACTGGTGTCCATATCCCAACAATTCTTTTACAACAAAAACAGTACATTTCAACAACTTTAACCTTTTACATTTGGAGTGATGGATACAGATGAGGCTACTCACCAGTTCCAACAGTCTGGTGAAGGTATTGGCGTTGATACTTAAGTTGGAAGAATTTAAGTTTGTGAATAAATGTCTGTAACAGACAGTAGGCTATGCATTTTGAAATTTGATATATACTGATGTAAATATATTGTATCTTTTTTTTCTGTTGCTCAGTTTGATTATATATAAGGATATAAAAGAGAAATAGCTGCTTGGACACAATGTTAACCTTCAAAAGCGAATTTGGGTTTAACAAATGGGTATTTGACTTCCGTATTTCAGTTAATATCTTACTTGGAATGCACTTTACCAAAGAATTATGCAAATAATTTACATATTTTATTGTAAGTACATTTTCGCAATAAAAAAAGTGTTGTGGGGATATCATTAGTGCCACGCCCTACACATTTAATTCCCACATAACCTGTTAATGAACAAACCCAGCTTTGCTGAATTTTTTTTGTGGAGGGTAATGGGGGAGGGGGGGATAGGGTGTGACGGATCTGCTCCTACTTGGTTATGTAACCAGTCTGAAATATCTGTTGTCTTGTCGTTTGAACCACGTGAATAACACTTGCAAAAAGGCGTGGCACCAGCGGCCACCTCCCAACAATAATCGGCAAGTGATGAGTGGGGTTCGGAGATGGTGAGTGACATGTTGCAGAGAGATTCTGGGAAGGGAAGTATTGGGGACCCGAAGCAGGGGAAGGTCTCAGAGGAGATGGGGAGACTGTAACGAAGAAGGCAGGAGAGACACAGACATAAAAGGAGGGAGGACACAAGAAAGAAACTGCTGTGGAGGAGGTTCATAAAGAGATTAAGGATTAAGCTGAGAAGAACGAAAAGATTGAGCTGGATGATGCATATATTTGCAAAAAGCGACTTGACTGGGAAGAAAGTTTCTGTGGCCAAAGTTTGAATGTGCAAAAGTACGATTGAAGAACGTCTAAACACATCAATATAAGATACTGCTTGGAAGATTACGACGTTGATAACACGATAATATTTTAATGTACAAAAGTACGGTTTCTTTGCCTTTACTGAGTGATGCAGCGTTGTTTTAAAATTTAAAAGAAATTGGTTCATTTGCTGAAAGAACGTGATGACAGTAACAAATCAAATATATATATATATATATATATATATATATATATATATATATATATATATATATATATATATATATATATATATATATATATATATATATATATATATATATATATATATATATATATATATATATATATAATAAATCGTGACAATGAAAAAAATCTTGGAAGTTAGAAAGTATACAGAATTGACTTGGAAATCAAATATATTTTGGTGTTGAAGAAACTTTTTGTAAACGTTGAAATAACAGCAAATTATCACACTTTCACATCGAGTTGTTAGGTAAAGGATTTATAAAGTATTACAAATTTCTTTTTGTTTCCTGATTCTAATCTTTGTCGCGGAAAATTTATTTTACTTATTTACACACTTTTTCTAATTTCATATCCACACGCACTAACATATATATATATATATATATATATATATATATATATATATATATATATATATATATATATATATATATATATATATATATATATATATATATATATATATATATATAGATCATGTGTGCATTTGGTATATTGTATAAGTGAGTATTTTCTTACCTATCCTTTTTCTTCAACTTTTGCACACAGTTGTAAATTTACAACATTCACTTTGAAATTTCAGCTCAACTCCTTCGGCCTCTTTGTAATCACCTTGAAATCTGAGCCCCTGTTTATCAGCGCGCGATCACCCATGTTTATTTTTCCATGTGCTTGTCTGTCTGCTTGTTGGCTAACCTCCTTTGACCCTTCCTGCTCTCCTTCCCCTGTCAGTTGTGTTTACCATTTTGACAGAGTGTATATCCATCAGCAAAGTAAACAGACAAACCCGAAAACCTTATTTTAATGTCGTCTGTGTTTATGCTCGCTGCCTTCGACTGAAAGTGATCCCTTTTATGCCTAAAAGCTATTCATGAGATCATCCTTGTTCATATTCTCCTTCGGCGTCGGTGACCCTGGTAGTTGTGACACCAGATAACCCACAATTAATCAATCATATTCTCCTTTTATTTGGTTGTCGTACAGACAACATGATATCGAGGAGCATGCCCAATTTTGTTCTATTTGTTTAAATATTTCATTAAAACAAAGGCTCACTGCAGCCAACTCTTTAATTAAAAAATGGAAGGGTCGAACAGGGAGCTGAATTAAATATTTCTGTTCGGAATGATAACTTCCAAATTGGACATCATGGAATTTGATTGTTTTCATGTGAATATCGCATTTTTGAACCGTTGGAATTATTTACTTTTCATTATGGCGTACGAAATGCTACCGAATGTTGTTTTTGCGTTGAAATTGATAACATTTTATTCATGAGTTGGTGCATGAACTGGAAACAAGAAAAACACAATTATTTTTTATTACATTGCTATTCGTTGTAGAATTTCAGGGATATATATTCCTTATTGTTTTATAAATATTTGCCAGCTAATGGCAATTTTAGTGAATGCTGACCTGACAAAAAATGTGAAGGCTCGTTTCATCTGATTCTTAATAAGAAAATAATTTGGGAAACATTTCTAAACGTTATATGTGGTAACTACGTTCAGTTTACATATGATTGTAATTTTAAAAATGAATTTGTCAATATTTCAAGTTTAGCGTAAATCCTTATTAGGCTCTTTAGAATTCCAAAATCTAATGTGAACCGTTCTGTAGACCGTTCATGATTGTAAATAAATTAGCTTATTTCCTCTTTGACACTAAAGTAATTGTTGAGAAACTGTTCGTTTTCTTTGCCAGACAAAATAAGTTATATCGGAACTATACGTTCAGATATTTCAGAATCGAGAACACAAAGCGTCCAAATAAAAAGGAGGGTTGAAACTGGAGTAAGATACACTGATTTTACTCTCTTCAAACTCCCGATTGATCTGCTGGATATCAGTGTTACCTAAGTTACGATATTGGTGAACAACTCAGAAAAAAATTACCTGCAAGCGGTCTGAAATTATACCAATCATCTAAAATCATGAAGAAAGAGATATCCTTATAAGAAGTGTTGTCATAACGCAGTTCGCGACACTTATCCGACATTTATTCCAATTGACAGTTTTTCTTTATATTTTTGCTATTTGTTTCATTCCAGTAACTTTCCATCATTTTCGAGATGGTTTCATCCCTTTCTTGTTAACAACAGCCCTTTGTTATACAAGGTCATTAGGTTGATTGTTCCATTAAAAAAAGTAATTAACCATAAACAGATTTTATACATTTTACGGGAACGTGGCGAATTCTCTCGCTCTAACCTTCGTTCAACAAAAGCCACTCAGGTTCAACATATTCAACAAGATTATTCGATTCTAGGGTCAAGCATATTTTCAATTCATTTACCAAAGTAAGATTTCGTTAGGGCAACAATCAGCAATATCAATCCAAATACGCTTTTATCTTCCAGGGCATATCACTGATTTCCAAAGTTCAAGATGGGTTACACCATCACTTAGTCTGATAGACACTTTCCTCTTACCTGTATTTAAACTTTCATAGAGAACATTTTCCCACTTCTCACAATAAATTTACCAATTCTGTTTCCTAAAAACATTGGAACTTCAGTCCGCATACATTTGGTTGCCTACAGAGAAATGTGGGTATATTATATATATATATATATATATATATATATATATATATATATATATATATATATATATATATATGTGTGTGTGTGTGTGTGTGTGTATGTATATATATGTATATATATATATATATATATATATATATATATATATATATATATATATATATGTGTGTGTGTGTGTGTGTGTGTATATGTATATATATATATATATATATATTTATATATATATATATATATATATATATATATATATATATATATATATATATATATATATATATATATATATATATATATATATATACATACGAGTATATGTTTATATGTCACTTAATAGCGTGGGACAAAATATTGGGTTAAGGACAGAAGAAAGATAAAAGAAAGAAGCACCTAGCGCTTCTAAGTTATTTCCAAGACATTTTCTAGATACCTACGAACGTGTTGGAAATAACACGAAAGCGCTTGGTACTTCATTCTTTTATTTTTGATGTGGCCTTAGCCACACAAACACATACACACATGCATATAAATATATATATATATATATATATATATATATATATATATATATATATATATATATATATATATATATATATATATATATGAACGTTTCTATTAGACTAGTTTCTTTGCAATTGACCATATGTATGATTAGTATTGTTCATATGAATCTTATATTAAGGTTTTCCTGTGTGTACTTGTAATGTTTGTAAACTTATTGTATTTCAAAGACAAAAGGTAGCAGGGAGCTTAGGAGAAAACATCCCTGCCCATTAAGAAACCAAGCTACTACCTGAACTATGGACTAAAGCAGTGGTCCTAAACAATTTTTGGTCTTTGCGCCCTTGTCTGCCTCAAAGGGTGCATTCCAAATAATATGCAACAAAATACTAACACAAACACACTAGCCAGCGGAAAGAAAGCCCAGCGTGACCTCTCAGTAATGGGGACCAATGCACATTGCATTTTATGTGGTCCTAGAGCCAATATGAGCCTGTCAATCTGTTGTCACAATTCCCTCAACACCTCCCCCCCCCCCCCCCGCCACCCCGAAACTCTTAAATTCCCCGCTTAGGGGGAATTTTAGGTGGTTGGGAACCACCGGACTCAAGTTTATAATCTGCAACGAAATGTGTGGATGCACAGCAACAAATGAGGACCATATAAACAGTGTACATGGAGAAAGAGGAGATTATTCTTGAAAATGACAACAGCGAAGGGCATGAAAAGTAACATGCCAAACCAGACTTGGTCCCCACTCTGATTTCGCTACACTTTGAAATTCTTGCTCAGTGGCCTTTTGCTTTCGAGAGAAGTTCAGTGCAGCCGCCTACAAAGTCTTAATAGTTCTCCCAATTCTATTGGTTTCTGTGCGTGAAAGTCTTAGCGCCCGAGTGACTGTTTTTGAATGAGATACAAACGTTAAATATACGAAACATATGCAACAATTTCAGAACTTACCACTGTGCAACAAGTCAGGGTCAGAGGTTCCACCGTATTCCTGGAAAACGAAAGGTTTACCATCACTACTGCAGTGTAGTCAGATATTTTATAATATAAAGAAAATCCAAGACGTCTTACCAGTTGCACCCCAGCTAAGATTAAAAAAGCAAGATGCCATAGAGGTTAATTTCCTACTAGTGTTTTCAGAGTCTCTTAATGTGTTTTAGTAAGATGCACTGATCTTTATGATTTCTTATTATTAAAATCCTTAATACCTTAAGAGGCAACAAGTGTATTGCTAGAATAGAGATTGTTACGGTACAAAAACTTAAGTGATTATCTTGGCAGGCGTCAAGTACTCAGGCCTCAATTATGAACTACCATCTTCTCCTTCAAGGATGGTTGTGTAGAACCAGACAGTAAAAGTTATAGACACTAAAACGATATTGGACAATTTTTATTTCTTTGTAATGTACTGAGATTTTCAATTTTAGTTTGCCTTCTTAGTTTCGTAGACTTTTCGAATATTGCCTGGTATTAGAATCCACGTCAAAAACAAATTCTCTGACATGTGTTTAATCTGCCTCGAATACAAGAGTTAATATACGAAGTGTTCTATTACAAGGGACTTCAATGATTTTCTGCAAGTCTTGTTTTAATATCCTGCACTAATCACATGTAGAGCTTCATTATGTATATTAAGAAGATATAATTGCATGAATTAATTTCTATTTTGCCTTAGATTTAATCATACTATGGTTTAAGACCCCCGCCCCTCCCTTTTTTTTTTGTAGAACACCTTCCACTTGAGACTATCAACAGAACGGCAAGCGTCTCTAAGTGAGCGCTAGCAAAGCACAATCTCGTAATGTCAACTAACAACTATCTATAAAAGATTTTAGGTCAACCTGCTGGCCTTAATTCCCAACCTGTGCCATAACAACCGCTCTGTGGTGCGTGGTAGCTAAATAACCACAAGACATCTTGTCAAATATACAGTACATTTCACTTAATTTTTTCAGATGGCCGTTCATTTTCTGCATATTCGCATTACTAGCCTAATACTAGTCTTCTTGCACTTTAATACTTTTTATTTATTTATTTTCTTTTCTGATAAGTGGGATCTCTTCTTTCTGTATTTCACTTTACTTCCTCTTAATTCTTCCTAATGAACACCATATTCTTTGGAAGCTTGAATTTCAAGTCTATGGCCCCTGTGGGCTTGCTCCATAGGCATAGGTTTCATCTACTGAATAATAATAATAATAATAATAATAATAATAATAATAATAATAATAATAATAATAATAATAATAATAATAATAATGTTTCTATCTCTGTCGCAACTGGAAACCACAGCAAAAAGATGAAAATTACTTTGGTTCTGTTTCATCTCAGAATCCAATCAACTCACTCTTGGCTCCAAGCCATCCTCTCTGCAATTTTCATTGACAGACAAGTATACAAACAAACCAACAGGTCTTTAAGACAGAGAGACAGACCATCAAACCATTGTTATAATTGTTACTATTATTATTGTTTTTATTGAGGAAACAGTATAAAACGGTTAAATCATATCAAACATCTGATATTGGTTAAATCTTTTTTTTATAAGACGTAGAGTGAACTTTGTTTCCTTTACAAAGAATCTCAGTGTCTAAATACAACGTTAAGACTATCATGAAGACTCAGATTCAGTATTAACGACAACAAGCTTCAGCCTTAACTGTTTATCTTTCAATTAAGTAGTCTCTGCATGCTGAGTAATTTTTTATCCATCACCATTTTTTTATGAAAGAAATTGTCTTTGTAACTGACTTCATTTCTAATATGTATAAAAACTTAATAGCGTAGCAATAAATGGACATGTATGAAATTTTCATAAAATCTATGAAGTAGCAATAAACGCCAGTTAAGTTTAACAGTGAATATGTATACAAAAGAGGCACTCGTTTATTACAGTGAATAAATATCTGTCTTTTGACAGCTGCAGATCGGGTTCTGAAAATTATATTAACATCGCTTTTACTGAATTAATTAAAGAATCAAAGTTCTGGTACGAAAAATACTCTGTGAAGATTATAGAATTTATAACTCCCATCAGAAATTCTACCATGACTTTCATTCCATTAACATTTTTCATTTCCATTGCTAACCTTTGAAATATATTTTATCATCTGTTGAAATAAACCGGATTCATGGTAATGTTTACAGTTTTAAATAAAAAGAAATCACTGCAGCAAAGTAATAAACAGAACATTCTTCATAGAAAACCAAAATATATGAATGAATGAAATATGATATATTCATTTGTCTCAACTGATTAAAGATTACAAATGAATTTATAACTGTTTTTAAAATAATGCACTGTTTTTTTCTTGTTTTTTACAACACCTGCAGTAATTTGAACTATACTTGTACAGTCACATTATAGCAAAAATATATTAAAACAGATATTCATTATACTTTTAGGTACAAGTTAGCCATTTTTGAAGACAGTTACATCATTGCAGCCAGAGTGTCAACTTGGATACATAAATTTCCCTTCCTTTTATATGTTGGATTACAATAAAAAAATATAAAAAAGACTGAAGCACCTGCCTTTGGGTCGAGAAATGAATTATGTGCTTCTGGTAGGTTATATAAAGGAATACCGATGCACACACAACTCATATAGTCACACACACACACAAATATATATATATATATATATATATATATATATATATATATATATATATATATATATATATATATATATATATATATATATATATATATATATATATATATATACATATATATATAGGTCACAGATATTTTATGAATTACAATACACAGTAGATTTTATATTAATAAGTGTGACTAAAGGTATTGGGAAGAACCTTGAGAGGATGTTTAGCTGTTGTCTGGCATGCATCCTGATTAGAGAACTGCATACATATCAGGTGCGTCAGGTATTCTTGAGACGTAAGAACATCCCTGCCTAGCGACAAGACTTTGTGAGTGAGTTCACCAGAAATGTCCAGGTTCTGGTTAATGCATTCATAGGCGTGTTTTTTCTGGGGCAGAGTCCCAGGGTGTGAAGGGATTAGCTATCAAACAAATTGTTATTCGAAGATCAACACCGAATATTGTTAGAAGTCTTCAGTGAAGACTCTGTGGTTCGAAACCTGTTGATTAAGAATTATGAACATTGTTGTGTGGAGGTAAGAAACATTTTAGATTTCCCAAACTGTAGATTGTTCTTTTCATTTAACATATGTCTCACTTATGTCAGGCATTTATTACCTTATGTGTATTTTATAAGTAACATGGGAGGAATTCCCATACCTTTATTTTTATGCATTTGTTTAACAAGGGTTATATTTTACTTCTTCAGATGTTTCACTGAGGAAGAGGTTAAGATGTACTCATTGGGAATATATTGGACTTTGACTTATTTTGGCCTATTGTGGGAAAAGTATTTAGGAAGAATAATTAGTTAAATATGATGGATTGTAATATGTTTGATCATCTGGTGAACATTAGTATTCCATTTTATTTGATCTTTATTTTTCCTTGCAATCCAGTTATGTTGGATTTTTGTCAAATAAATTATTTTGGGTAACGCTTGTTCTGCTGTAGACCTGAGAGAGAGAGAGAGAGAGAGAGAGAGAGAGAGAGAGAGAGAATGAGTGTGTGTATGTACAGATGTGCATTGCCAGTAGTCTTTTGATGAGGTCACTATCAAGCTACCAATAGATGGGATCTTCTTGACTTTTTAGCAAAAGGTAAGCAATGGGATATAATCATGATTGTGTAACAGATATTTTGGTGGTAGTAGTGGGATTCCAACCCACACCTCTGTAGAGACTGGTGCCTCAAACCAGTGCCTTCGGAGGCGTGGGTTCGAAACCCACCTCTGCCTCCAGCAGCAGTTTTACAGGCTAGGAGGCAGGTTTTTAGGGATCATTTAGCCAATGCTGATTTTAAAGAATATATTGAGGGTGTGGAAGATGTTCTGGCTGAGTTTGCGGACTTAGTCGCAAGGGGATAAGTTAGTGTTAACAAATGTGTTAGAGCACAAGGTTCATTTAGAGGATCAAGACTAATTTTGTCCCTACACATAGGATTCCTTTTAAGATTAGAGAACAGGTAGAGCAAGAGGTTAATAAGTGGGAGGAGGAAGGCATTGTTAGGCCCACTTCCTCGCCTTTTAATTTTCAGTTGTTAACAGTGCCTCAGAAGGATGGTTCAGTATGGGTTTGTGTGGATTTTAGGAAGTTGAACGAGAAAACCATTCCTGATCGTTACCCTCCGTCATGTTTGCCAGATTTATTTGTTGAAATTGGGGGGCAAGAATACCTATTCTTCAATTGGTCTGATGCAAGGGCACTTGCAAGTACCACTTAGCGAGGAGAGTTGCAAGTTTACAGCATTTTCTTTGCCGAAGGGACATTATAAGTTCATGTGGATGCCATCTGGTTTATCAGGTAGCCCTATGACATTTACGAGGCTAGTGAATACAGTTTTGCATGGCTTGTTAGGAAAATCCATTTTTGTATAAATGGATGACATCTTAGTTGCCACTGATTCTGCAGAGGAGCATTTAGAGGTTTTTAGGGAAGTTTTTAGGAGGCTTAGGTTAGTGGGTTTGAAGATAAAATTAGCTAAGTGTAATTTTCTGAAGGAGCAGATAGTATATTTGGGTCATGTCATTTCTAAAGAGGGGGTTAGAGGTGAATGAGAATAAAGTTACGGCAATTGTGGATTTCGCTACTCCCAAGAATAAGAAACAGATTCAGTCTTTCTTGGGCATGGCTGGATTTTTTCCTAGGTTTGTGAAGGGGTTTTCTACTTTAGCATCTCCTTTGACAGTTGTCCTGAGGGACGATGTGCAGTTTGTATGGGGTGATGGGCAGCAGTCAGTCTTTCAGAATATTAAGGATGATTTACTCAGTCCTCCAGTGTTGAAGTTTCCTGATTTTGAACGTCCTTTCACTTTGGTGGCAGATGGCAGTCACGATGCCATAGAGGCCTGCCTTATGCAGAACTTTGATGGAAGACTCCATCCGATTGCATTTTACAATAGGATGTTAAAGACATGGAGTTGTAATGAACGGCTGTGGTCGGTAGTGGACAAGGAGTCCTTTGCCACAGTGTCTAGTTTTGTTCATTTCAAGATGCTATTGATGGGCAATAAAGTTGAGGTTCTTACAGATCATAAGCCATTGATGGATCTTTTCAATAAGCCGAATCTTTCCCCTAAAAGTGGTAGGTGGTATTTGACGATCAGGGATTTCGATGCCAAGCTTAGGTATATAGAGGGTAGACATAATGTTGTAGCAAATGCCCTTAGTAGAGGTTCTTCTGATTTGGATGGTTCTCATTGTGTTATGTATCTGTCCATAGAGTTATACAAATCTTTAATAGTTCCAGTTCAGTTTTAATTTTATTTTTTGCTGTTTTGTTTTCCTTTTCTGCTTAAGTGCAGCAGTTCAGAGTAGTTTTTTTTTGTGTTGCAATAATATCTGAGAGGGGAAAACTGAATTAAACTGGGTGCAAAACACCGTATAGTTTTATAGATACATGGGTTTCTCTTTTTTGTTTGTTTGTTTATTTTTCATGTTTCTGGGTCTGGTACCTTATAGGTCGTGGCATGGGCTAATTCCGTAGTGAGGTTAGGCCCAGGTGTTATTATAGAAGAAGACTATGATGTGTAGTTGTCATCTGATGTGGTAACTTTGAGTATAGAGTTTGAGGATATATGTTTGGCAAGAGATGAGCTTGAAGCATCCCAGAATAAAGTTCAGTTGCTTAGGAATTTATTGGGTGAGATGAATACTTGACAGAATCTGTCGGATCCGTTGTGGGGTTGGTTAACTGAACTTAATGCTACAGCTGTTAGAGCCTAGGATAAGATTAAGAAGGCTTTAACAGGGCTTCCAAATTTAGGTTCTTCAACTTCTCAGGTTTCTTTGAGAAGGAGTAAGAGGGCTGCGCCATTGTTAATTGGAGCCGTCCTGGTCATAGGAACACTTGCTAGCATGTCAATTGTTAATTTGGTGAAAACTCAACAGGTATCGGCAGAGTTAGCTAGCCAAGGTAAAACTTTTGATGACTTTATGGGATAGTAATGAGAAATTACAAGAGGGTTTTGAGATATTAAGAACATCTTTAAATGGGTTATTTGTCACAGTTGATAGGATGGGGGGAGACTTATATGTTACGATAGTTTTGTCTTCTTGTCAAAGTGCCTTGTTGAATATTGAGAAAGGAGCGGAATCTGTATTATCAGAAATTCAAATACAGGTTAAGGCAGTGCAATCACTGCCTTAACCTGTATTTGAATTTCTGATAATACAGATTCCACTTCTAACGGGCAAATTTTTGGAGATATTTTACCTCTTGGGTCTTTAGAAACAACTTTGATGAATGCAGCATATCTCTATGGTTCACAGGTAATTTTTACTGAGGAGAATTTGTATCGTTATTATTGGATTTTAAAAGTGAAAGTGTCTGATAAGGAGTTGCTTGTTGAAATTCCAGTTAGTAACTTGAAATCGTTTCATAGTTATATAATACAAACTTTTCCTAGTGGTTTTAATGGTTCAGTGATAGTATGGGATAGTGAGGAGACTATGTACCTTTTGGGGACCAGTTTCAATCCTCGGCTGTTAACTATAAGTCAGAATGTGTTTTAATTCATGACAGATATATTTGTGACAGTAGTATCTTTACGCTCATAAACGTTGACTGGTTAGGGTGTGAGATGTTAATATATAACCAGGCTCCTTCTGACTGTTATTTTCAAATGTTCCAACATGAGTACCATGTGGCCTCTATGAAGACTCTCAATGCAGTGTTCTGCAAAAGATGCGGGGAAGCCGCCTCTTTCATGTGGCGTGTACACTGGGCAAGAGTGTCTTTAACTCTACTACTCGTATCTCCTTGCAGCATCTTCATGGGGAACATCAAGTTGTTCTGGTGCCGCCTTTAAGGGGAGTGATCGCCACAATTCCACTGCTTCCTCCAATGCCAGAAGACAAACCATTCCCCATGCCAAATCAATACTCCTCATCGCTATTTTATCGGTGATCGGGGCCTTTCTCGTCATACTCTTTGTGAAGTGGGTTAATTCTTGTGTACGAAAACATTATGTGAGTAAACCCTTACCTGAAGATCGGCCTGCCAGGGGTGTGGCTGTCCATTTAGTGTATGACTCTGGCAGTTAATGACTGCTATTTCCCTAGTGCTGGGGGCAGCACTTCTTTTTAGTGGCCGAGCATCAGAAAAGCTCATAGGTCACAGATATTTTATGAATTACAATGCACAGTAGATTTTTTATTAATAAGTGTGGCTAAAGGCATTGGGAAGAACCTGGAGAGGATGTTTAGCTATTTTCTGGAGCGCATTCTGATTAGAGAACTGCAAACATATCAGGTGCATCAGATATTCTTGAGACGTGAGAACATCCCTGCCTAGCAACAAGACTTTGTGAGTGAGTTCACTGGAAATGTCTGGGTTCTGGTTAACGTATTCGTACGTGTGTTTTTTTTGGGACAGAGTCTCAGGGTGTGAAAGGAATAGTTATCAAACAAATTGTCATTCGAAGATCAACACCAAATATTATTAGAAGTCCTCGGTGAAGACTCTGTGGTTCAAGACCTCTTGATTAAGAATTGTGAACATTATTGTCGTTTTTTTAGGTAAGAAACATTTTAGATTTCCCAAATGGAAGATTGTTCTTTTCATTTAACATATATCTCACATATATTACATTGTGTGTACTTTATAAGTAACATGGGAGAAATTCCCATACCTTTATGTTATGCATTTGTTTAATAAGGGTTTAATTTGACTTCTCCAGATGCTTCACAAAGGAAGAGATTAAAATGTACTCATTGGGAATATACTGGACTTTGACTTATTTTGACCTATTGTGGGAAAAGTATTTAGGAAGAATAATTAGTTAAATATGATAAAATGTAATACGTTTCATCATCTGGCGAACATTAATGCTCCATTTTATTTCACCTCTATTTTTCCTTGCAATCCAGTTATGCTGGATTTTTGTTAAATAAATTGTTTTGGGTAATGCTTGCTTCACTGTAGACCTGAAAGAGAGAGAGAGAGAGAGAGAGAGAGAGAGAGGAGAGAGAGAGAGAGAGAGAGAGAGAGAGAGAGAGAGACAGACAGAGACAGAGAGAGAGTGAGTGTATGTATGTTGAGATGTGCATTGCCAGTAGCCTTTTGTTTCTGTCACTATCAAGCTACCAATAGATGGGACTTCTCACCTTTTTGGCAAAAGGTAAGCAATAAGATCTACTCTCGATTGTGCAACATATATGTATGTATGTATATATATATATATATATATATATATATATATATATATATATATATATATATATATATATATATATATATATATATATATATATATATATATATATATATATATATATATATATATATATATATATATATATATATATACATATATATATATATATATATATATATATATATATATATATATATATATATATATATATATATATATATATATATATATATATATATATATATATATATATATATATATATATATATATTATATATATATATATACATATATATATACATATATATATATATATATATATATATATATATATATATATATATATATATATATATATATATATATATATATATATATATATATATATATATATATATATATATATTTGTGTGTGTGTGTATTGTTACATATTTTGGCTGGGTCTGACTAGATGAAATGAAAATTGATTTAGAAAAATGCCTTATGGGCCACTTACCCAGAGCCAAATATGTAAGCAAATGTAACAAAAGGGATGACTTGCCCTCTAATTACATCTAAACAAAGGGACAGGTCGCCATGAAAGCCGTGGTTCCACTAAATTACTTTATTTCTCACAGTTCAAGCAGGGGAAACAAATCATGACTGGTATGCAACCCAGCCAAGCTTGTGCAATAGTAACCTTACGAAAAAAATTTATAGTTAACTGGATTTCAGAATGAAATAGAAATTTTATA
>JANJGK010000003.1:23240682-23244511 GCA_039081455.1 Macrobrachium rosenbergii | reverse complement strand
CAATTTCCGGAACTTATAGCACGTACAACACTCTTGCCTCAGATCTACATTTTTATACCAAACCAGTCACTCTCCAGTACACATAGTACCTCGTTCCCATCAAAAAATCTTTTAATTGCTCCCAAATACTAATCACAATCATGATCATTCACATTGCTCCTGCACTGAATTTAAACTAAGCTTTGTCCCTTTATGTCACTCACCACTCCTCTGTAGTGAAATTAGGCTAAGCCTTTTTAGGACCATATACGTCGATAAACTTTTCTATGTAATTTCAGTTTTCTCAGAAACGATTTCATAAAAATCATTTGATGTTCAATCTCTTTCTTGTCAGAACCCCAGCGTTATGCCAATCACTATGTCATCTGTCTTACTCTCCTTTGTTATCTTTAACTTAATACAATGAAAAAACCAGTTTTCTCGTCTATTCCTTACATACATTTTCATTATGGGCAGCCAAATTTCACTGCCATAACAGAGCATCTTTCTTGTAATCCCAGCAATTCTTGGTAACCGTCCATTCTTTGAACATTTTATTGTCATGAATACTATCTGAACACCCACTCCACAAGCATTCTTAGATCTATAATAACATTTTCACTTTTTTATCATTCCCCTTTGCCTCCATTTTATCCACATTCACTTAAAAAAACAAGTATCCAGTTTCATCTTTTTCTCTGAAATCCATTTGTCCATTAACCCTCCCTTCTGTTTTTATTTGTTGTATAAAAAATCTTGCAATTCTCCAAAATGCTCTTCCTAATCTATCCCCTTTAGATTTAATTATATTATCAGCCTCCTTTCTTCTCTCCCTTTCATCTTGACTGCCCCATCAATCCAATTATACTCTGTATATGATCCCTTCTCTCGTGCTCTTGTACCTCACATTTCTCTTTTTTTCAGTAAACCTCCAATTTTCTTGACCCACTACTCATAGAGTATAACCTGTTCCTATCCATATAAATGATTCCCACTTAATTTGTGAAATAGCAGTCGATTTTTTCATACACCTCATCTATTCGTTTCATCTCATTTTTATTCATTTTCTTTTATTTGCATGTGTCATCTATTTTTATCAAACTCCTTTTCCTCAGTTACTTTTACAGTGCCAAGCCTTCCTCAGTTTACTTTTAAACGTTTGCTTCAAAAACAAAAAAAATAAATAAGTAATCAGTTATGCTTCCAGTCACTTTCCTTTTCGCCATATCAGCAATATACTTCTCTATCCGCTTTTTATCAGCACATAATCTAGCCATCATTATTTCTCACCATATTCTTTTTTCTACAAATACTTTAATGCAATTCCTCTTTGGAAGATAAGTATTTCCAACATTCTGGCATTATTGCAACACGTTTCCAGTCAAAACTTCCTTCTCATTCACCAACAATGAAATCTTTTGTGTCACTAACGTTTGTATTTTAACCACTTACCAAAATCTACTTAATCACATTTACTAAACTCAGCTAGAAACAGATCTTCCAAATACACCATCACTCAATCTTGTCTATTCCCGGGCCATAAACACTCAATAATACAAAGTTTTTCTATTATCGCACTCAATCTCACTCATACATTCCTGTTATTAAACATGTTTATACTCTTTCACCTATCCCATAATCTTACCTACATTACATATGCTACCGTTTCACCTTTCAAATACCCAGACATAATTGTTATCCAGCTTTCTCTTCTTATACTGACAGACTGGTATTTCTCATCTACACCATACACACGCACACTCAGTACTAGGATTTTACTTTTCTCCGATTTTTTAATTACCAGTACAGGATGTGTAGCAGAACCCTACATTTTCCCTACCACTTCGTGACTTTTGCACAAATCAAAGTAACAAAAATGCCAGTTCCCACTATCACAACGAGCAAAAGTGTAATTTTCATCGGCCTAAAGATAAGGGTCTTATCTTTTAAATAAAGAAATATTTTCTCCCACTAATACGGCTCCAACCATTCAGCAGGAACTCCTTAGTGTTAAAAATTACTTGTATTTCTTGATGCAGCAATGTTGAAGTTGTCCTGCTTGCTACTACTACCACTGCAGTAAATTGACTGAATTGCAGCATGCGATTCCCATTGGGCTCAATAGAAAGTCTCATCTGCCATGTGGTGGCATTTTCTCCCCAAAATGAATCACGACACTCGACTATTAGCTCCTTTGTCCTGTAAGTGGTGGTTTAGAATCCCAAACGAGCTTCACATCTTAGAGTAGCCTGTACAGGTAGTAAACTTTAAAATGACTATGCTTATTATAATGTACGGGATTTTTACACCTATTTGTTCCAGGGAAATATGTGAGTGTTTACCCCTAACAAGTGATGTTGATTTTCAAAAACCTAACAACTCTAGTAACAATATAAAGGGAAAATTAAACACTGCAATCTATACATCACATATCAGTATAAACTTCTGGACTGCTTCTTGAGCTAAATATATTAAGTGATATTCTTTTACATAGGAAAAACTAATTTTAAAGTAAAAGATGAAGTAAGCAATAAAAAGAAATAGTAAGAAGGAATCGGCTGGACACAGGAAGAATTGATTGGGCCAAACATTGAATTGTACAAAATTGTACTTGTCAGGGAACTGATGAATAGGAAGAGATTCCAAAAGCTAGATAGCAGATACCCGGCAATTAAAGGATTTTGAGAGATATCGAATACAAGGAGAGGAGCAAGTTAATGAGACTCATCAGTTCTCATACACACACGCACAAACACACACACATACGCTCATATATATATATATATATATATATATATATATATATATATATATATATATATATATATATATATATATATATATATATATATATATATATATATATATATATATGAGTAAATGGCTGAATTGAATTTAGGGGCGAGGACGTAAAGGAAAAGAATATTACCGAAAATCAGTTCATAATCTTGTTTTTTGGGTATTAGATATTTCTCCACCAACATCAAACTAAGAAAGAATGTGAATTGTCATTTCTGGGGAAAAAAAATAAACTTCTGTAATTGAAAAGCATACATTTCTCTGTAAACACTTCCCTGTTTGAGAGAGAGAGAGAGAGAGAGAGAGAGAGAGAGAGAGAGAGAGAGAGAGAGAGAGAGGGGGGGGGGACGGGGAAAAAGATGGGGGGATGGGAAAGGCAAACAAAGAGAAGGGAAAAACAGTTTTTTTTGGGTATAAAGGAAAAGGCATATTCATTAAGACAAGTGAGCACAGAAACAAGACCTGACAGCTGGGATTTTTTTACATTTGGATGAGCACACGATTCCCTCATATCCCCTTTGGGAGGGAGGATTACTTGAATATTTTGGCTAAAGGAGAAAAAAAAAAAACTCCAGAGTGCGTGCGTGTGTGTGCGTGTATGTGTGTGTTTGTATGTATGTGTGTATGTTTGTGTGAGAGAGAGAGAGAGAGAGAGAGAGAGAGAGGGAGAGAGAGAGAGAGAGAGAGAGAGAGAGCTTATGGACGATATCATAAGCGTAAAAAGTGGGTAACATTTTGAGCCAAGGAATTGAGTTAAAAAAAATTATGAAAAGAATGCTGAATGTTTTCAAAATATAAACTGAGAATAGATTAATGCACATGTGAAAATACATGCGTTAAAATCTTTTTTATGCAATATATATATATATATATATATATATATATATATATATATATATATATATATATATATATATATATATATATATATATATATATATATATATATATATATATATCGCATGAATACACGAACAAAATACCAGGGAGTCGATGAGTTGAGTGAGGAGGTAAATAAACAGTTTTGGAAACAATAGCAACCAATCTTCCA
>JANJGK010000003.1:23225682-23235682 GCA_039081455.1 Macrobrachium rosenbergii | reverse complement strand
CAACTTTTTAAGGAGAATTAACGAGAATCCTCATAAGAAAGTGAAGCACTCTCTCCGCTCCCTGACGATCTGAATATTAAAACTTTTCCTTTGTTTCCTGGCGAAGGCATGAATTATGAATGGCCTCTCCCATCATCACCAAGATTGAGAGATAGGGAAGAGAGATGGGTCGGGAGTAATAAGTGAAGGCGTGTGGAAAAATTGTGGCTGGAAAAGAAGAAATGATTGGGAAGCGGAGGTAAGGCAATCCCATGGCAGGGAGAGAGAGAAAAAAAATGAATGGTTGCGTCCAAATTATGTACTTTCATCCGAAGTAATTTCCTTTTAACAAGAACATGTGATCTCAGGAGTTGTGCCTCCTCTACAACAGTCCTATATTTCTTGGAACAGGAAGGAAATATTTCCAATCCGGTTTTAAATTTCTGGGCATTCAAAAAGTTAAGTATACCTTAGCTTAAACAGACCACTGAGCTGATTAACAGCTCTCCTAGAGAGGGCTGGCCCGAAGGATTAGATTTATTTTACGTGGCTAAGAACCAATTGGTTATCTAGCAACGGGACCTACAGCTTATAAAGAACGCAAACCTTCCCCCCCTGTCAGCCTCTGGTTACGGACTGCTCTGATAGCAAGAGAGCCATTGATGGCACAAAACCAGCTTAATCATAAGCAACAACGCCTGCTAGGATAAATTTTCTTTATTATATTACAGGATTCGGCCATATGCTGGGATCCTCATGAAAACAATCAAGTCGAGAGAATGCATAACCCAAACCAAACTTTAATGAGTAGGTATTTTATTTATTTTTTTTTAAATAAGATTCATGTTTGCGCATGCAATAAAATAATCCTTGATCCGGCTCTGGAAAAGATAATTTCATTACCTCTGATAGAGGATAGATATAAAGAGGGTTCGATCTCTTCTATATTCTATTTATTTACTAGCTCACTTTTGTATATTTCTAACATTTTAGCGTTTATCACTACTTGTATACAGGTACTGCAAGCTCGGGCGTATACCAAACTCTGGATACACATCCAATAACGGGCCATAAGCATGAACAGGACCTCTAATTTATTTTCACTCTTCTTCAGAAAGGAGAGTTGACTTCGTCTCGGAATCATGTTTTTACTTAGTTACGTAGCATGAAAGATGAAAGCGTCATTCTTGCAACCTTCATTCAATCAATATACATTTAGCAATGTTTTGATTTGCTGTTTAATAATTACAAATTTTCTTTATTTAGTTCGTCGTGGATTAAACAGTATGATGATTAACAAAGGCTTCCGAACATTTATTTCGTACATTCATTATTTAGAAACAGGATTTATAAGATAAATTATATTCAAGACTGTGTATGGAAAGTATTAATACAATGAAGCCCCAGATAAGAAGCTAAGAGATTTTTCAATACACACACACACACACACACACACACACATATATATATATATATATATATATATATATATATATATATATATATATATATATATATATATATATATATATATATATATATATATATATATATGAGTGTGTGTGTGTGGGTGGGTGGGTGGGCACATGCTCGTGTGTGTAATAAAAAAGATATTCTATCTGTATTGTACTGTATATCAACCGCCCATGTTCTGTATTTTAAACACGACTATGACTGAAACACCTTTGTTAGTTTATGTTTCTTTTATTTATTACTTTTTTATAATGGGTTTAATATATTTTAGGTTAATTAGATCAAATCCCATTCACTGTACTGTTATTTTATCTCTTCAAGCTTTCTCTGCCATAAAACCCACTCTCATTAAAAAAAAATCAGTGTTTAGCATCAACGAAGGATTGTGTATTTTTGTTTGTGGCTTAAAGATAAGGCTTAACTAAATTAAGTTTGAGATTTTATTTCATGACATATTTAGTATGATACAAGAAGAAGATGACAGAAGAAGAAGAAAATCCAAACAAAAGATTAAAAACAAACTGAAGATTTTTCTTGTTGTGTATATTATTTTGGAATTATAATTTTTTTACTGCTATTAAAATATTAATAGATTATTTTCTTGTTATTTGCTAGATCTGAGAGTTGTCTCGCATACCATTGCTTGTAATGTATTGGTTAAACACAGGAAACCAACGCGTGACGTGAGTACCAAGTAAGCCAATAATCTGTTTTAAAAATAAAACAAGTAATAAATGCGCCGAAGTTTCTTCGGCGCAATGGAGTTTTCTGTACAGCGTATAATGCTGTATGAGCCGCGACCCATGAAACTTTCAACCACGACCCGGTGGTGACCTGTTCTATAGCTTTGTCAGACGCACGATCATGGTTAACTTTAACCTTTAATAAAAAAAAAAAAAAACTACTGTGGATAGAGGGCTGCAATTTGGTATGTTTGATGATTGGAGGATGGATGATCAACACACCAATTTGCAGCCCTCTACCTCCAGAAGTTTTAAAGATCTGATGGGAGAGAGAAAGTGCGGACGGACAGACAAAGCCATCTCAATAGTTTTCTTTAACAGAAAACTTATGTCATGATGAAAGATTTATATTCTAAATAATATTCAGTCTCTCCTATGCCCTGCCAAAGTTCTGTTTCCAACGAGCTTCCAGGAATCACGTGCTTATCTTTGCTTTCTTTGCCGCAGTATATAGAATGTTTCTTAACTGGCATTACGATACGGAACCATATACAAAGACAAAGATTTCGTTGTCGAAGCATTTGCATGTGAAAGCACATATTTTGTATTTTTATAAATATATAAATGTATATGCATTCATATTTATGAAATACAGATATAAAAATATATCTGGATTCAATGTTCAACATTCGTTGAGTTTCGATTAAACGTATTCTTGCTGCAGCATTTTATTTGTTAGTGAAAAAAAATTCGGTATTTCAATAAGCAAGATATTTTCCTGAACGTAGGGTAAAATGTCTGGAATTTAGCCGCCTAAAACTGTCGGGTTTTGTAAATTGCTCATACCGTGGAAAAAATAAATGCCTCACATCAGTGCTCAAGCTTTAACCACATATTTTTTTTTTTTTGTGGTACTTGATTATTTCGATCTTGTACTGGCATTTTCATATCTTCTTAAAGTCTACTAAGGTGAAGCATAAAGCAATATTTGTTTTGCCGCATTTCAAAAATATGGTGAAAATAAGTAAGAAAATACAGACACCAAAATCTAGGTTTCTATTACCTAAATATAAAAAAAATTTCCTTTCTCTTAATTTAGGATTCTAAGCTCAAATAAACCATTAGAATACATCTTAATTTAGTTAAAAATTTAACGTGCAGGATGTTTTATCAATAACGAAGTTTGTTTGAAAAAGCGAATTATTCTAAATTTCCTTAAGTTTACATACTTGTCAGCCAAGGTCTGCGTAAGAAAAGAATCATCATCTATAATTAACTCACATCATTTATAATAAAATTCATTTATTAAAGGTGTTTCCTTACAAATTGTATAGTCAACTAAAACATGCCGACACCCACTGTTCTAGAATGCTTTGAGATAAAGAAATATTCCCAGTGAAAGATAAATGTCATTCTAAGGTTGTTCTCATTTAAAGGGGGATGCACGGAATCAGCTTTCTTCTTATGGATGAATGAAGAAAATACAAATTTCTATAATATAAAGTTAATGTCTTTTTTTTGTGTCTCATTTATGGTTGAGACCGAGGACCGCTCCATCGCTATGTTAACATTACTGTAGGTTTGACCGTTACACCAATCATTGTTTTTCAGCTTTAAACGGGTCAAAGGAATTATTTGGCTTTCAATATAATTTCCGTAATTAAATATAAGGGAACTTTCATTTTAGTTCTCAATAACTTGCACCTCTCTCTCTCTCTCTCTCTCTCTCTCTCTCTCTCTCTCTCTCTCTCTCTCTCTCTCTCTCTCTCTCTCGTATTTTTATGAAAATTAAAAACTTTATTCCGCATAAAATAAAACTGTTCCTTTTATGGGAGCGGCTCAAAATAATCTCGTATGCAGTTATGTCCATAGTTGTCATGAAAACATTAAGTGACAAACTGAAAATCTTATGAGAATTTTTCCGGAACTTGCACAAAAAAGGAATGTTGTATGTACCATATGGGTATATATGGTTGTATCATTATGTTATCTATGATGAAGGTCTCTTTTTCCTAAAACTTTAACATCTCCATTAACTTGAAATTTAAATGATGGAATGTATTAAAAATTCTTTACAGATAGGGATAGTAACATTGCTCCAGATCTCAGCAAAACACCAATGATATCCATCTGCATTGTTTTTTGGCTGGAAATGAATTTTGCATTCAAACACGTCTTTGAAGGTGACTAAGAAATGTCATGCCCTATACTCATAGTTACTCTATCACCCTTGCCTTTATGCAACTGTAAAACTAATCTTTCAGCGATTCATTCCTAAAGTCTCTATGTCTACGGCCTCATAAATATACTATCTTACTATTAAAAACGATTCTAATAACAAAATCACTCATTATTTCTTTTATTTTCCTTGACTTATTTTTTCTTTATTTCTAAACATCAGGAAAGTAAAAAGTAATTTTGCTTTTTCTAGCCACTGAATTTCATGCAAAAAAGGCTTTGTTTCATTTGAAAGAATTTAAACAACAGATTAAAAATTCTGCCGATTCACCTCTACAGACATTAAATTTTTTAAGAACATGATCTCTATGATCATGTTTAGACTTTAAATGAGATACATTTCACAGATTCGAAGCGAGATCTTTGTTATAATCCTTATTTAAAAACACACGGTAATTTTATTCTGAACAAGAATAACCGGAATAACCGAAGGCTTTCTAATATTACTGGAATAAAGATGGAGAATACACACAAACGTAATATCATTAGCAGTCAGTTTTGACAGGTTCTGATAGCAACGAGGTACTGGTCAGTTGATGAATAAAAATGCTAATGGTATTATCGAGTCAATTGATGTGATGGTCGTTGGGCCCCCGCTGTTGAAACGAAAAAATAGTGCATATTACTGTCTCATAAGCGGTGTTTGTGTCACGGAATGTTAACGGATTATGAGGTACGGTGCAAGTTTAAAGTGGATATGAATCTTTGCTACTAGTTGGTTTCAGCTCAAATATAATTTTTCCTGAAATAACAAAAAGGAATATATATATATATATATATATATATATATATATATATATATATATATATATATATATATATATATATGTCGTCAACTGTAGTCGTTGGAAGGAACTGTGCTGGGTGTTCGAGACACTTCAGTATCAATCCATTTATCACTTGAAAATTACCCGACATATATGTATATATATATATATATATATATATATATATATATATAAATATATATATATATATATATATATATATATATATATATATATATATATATATATATATATATATATATATATATATATATATATATATATATATATATATATATATATATATATATATATATATATATATATATATATATATTGTCACAATGTGTACCAAGTACCTGGTTGTTACACAAATAATCACAGATTTCGAAAATTTACCTCACTTCAGCCAGATACCTGAACTCTCATAGCAATAAGAATTACGGCTGAGTACTCTAAGGTCAACAGTGATCCCTTAAAAAAAATCATCAATTACATGAATAACAGACCAAGTTTATCAAGACTAGTGTGAGGTATCAACAATTAAACAAGAAATATACTAGAGTAAAAGGGCATCATTCCATCAAACAACTTTATCTGTTTCCCTGGTCTTACTTCACTTCAGCAAAACTAAAGGAACAAAACATGTTTATCACCTTGCCTTATGCACACACAATTAATCCTATTCACTGGTGGTCAGTAAATGAAACACTGTTTTTAAAAACTTTAGATACAAAAATATATTTTTAGATTCAAAATTTATAATTAGAATTCACAATCTGAAAAAATTACTATTACTTGAAAAAAGAACAAAAAATTTAATTAATTCTTGAATTACGTTATTGAAAAAACTAAATAATAACACTTGAATTTATCAAGAATTTAAATTAATCAAGCAAAATTTAAACTATGAAGAATTACTCAAGATCTAAAAAGAAACTCTTAATAAATGAAATTTAAATCAAGTGCAATGTAAAATTATCAAGAAATATTTAAAATAAATAAATGTTAAATCGCCAACAAAAACAATGCGAAAAAATGAAGAGATTGCATACACAAGAATACACAAAAATACACAAAAGATTTATCAATAATAATTTCACTAAGGCAAAAATTCTCTCAATATACGTTATTATACCATGGTAATAATAGTAAAATTCACTTTACCTTACACAAGCTTGTGAAAACCTTTGTAAAATCACTTTCAACTACTTTATATTCACAAAACACACTTTTTATTTGGATGCCATTACTATTAAACAATCTTACTAAATTCAGATCTCAAAAGCTAATACTAATTCCAGTGACCACACTAACACTTTTTGTTAATAATTACTCTCTTTTGAAGAGAGAGAGAGAGAGAGAGAGAGAGAGAGAGAGAGAGAGAGAGAGAGAGAGAGAGAGAGAGAGAGAGAGGGAACTAAACTGATCAGTCTCAAAAATTAGAATGAACAAACTTTTGGATTCCAGTAGGAGAAACAATAAAATGACATCATTAAGACATTTCAGGAACCAGATACAAAGGAAATTCTAGAAGGAGGAAGATGACATAATCGTTCGAGGCATGTATACTCCCAAAAGGACATACGCAATCAGAGCAATGTATGTAACATTTCAAAATCAATTGTCTTCTTCTCTCGTTCAGGTACTTCAGTGGTCGGAAGACGTATTCATTCTTCGTCTGAATAATCAACCCGATTTCACGTGTATAACATACTACTAGCGAGTGAACTGTCGGTGATAAGATTAAAGTCAGAATAGCATGATAAAGCGTCGACTAAAGGTGTTTTTCGAGAGAAATATTATAAAATTAAGCATCATGGAAGCGTCTAGCAACAACAGCAGAAGCAACAACAGTGGCAGATGATGGAGAAATTTAGCCTGCCTAGCGGATTTCCAATATGATGAATTGGCAAGCAGGGAGCTGGGGTTTCTTATCGTTGAGATCAATAACAACTCCAATCAAAAAGATGCAAAAACATACACAGACATAGTGAAAGGATATGATCCTTCAAGCTGGAACAAGTCAGCAGAAAACATCATGAAAATAATTGAAGGAATACCAAGGTAAGTCCAAGTGATCAAGAAATTTATAAAGGAAATCTACATCAATCAACACATCCTAACAAAGAAAGTGAACAAGATAAATTTGGTTAATATACTGATTGATGCCATAGGAAAAAGAATGCCTAAAGCATGCAATCTATGTAATGTGTGGTATAGCACTGTAAATCCACAAAACCTGATAAGGAAATGCAGTGCATGCCATGTACCAACTCATCCTACATGCGCCGAAGTACAGCAAAATAAAAAAAAGGACACAAAAGTATTTTGCTCAACATGTCTAATATGGATAGACAATGTTATTAAGTCAAGACTTAATGTACAGTTAGTCGAGGATTATGAAACTGAGGATGAGGAAGAAAAGGAAAACGAAATAGAAGAAAATAAGACTGAAGAGATAGAAAACAGTAATGAAAACAAAGAACAGGGATGCAGAGAAACTCATAGACTCTACATACGAGGCAATACAACAGCATATATATGAGGAAATAAACTGAAATGACAACACAAAAAAAAATCCCAAAGAGGCTGTACCCTGATATAAATATTGAAGGGGAAGAGCAAGAAAAAAAAGAAAAGAAAGACATAGTCTGCACTCTTTTGAAAAGAGAAAACTGCAGATTTGGTGAAAGATCTCACTACAAACATCCCAAGATATGTCACAACTATGAGATTTATGGCAAATGTGCATATCTAGATGGCTATGGGGTTGAATGTAGCGATCTACATCCAAAAGTATGTCGGAATCTGAAAGAAGGAAAAGGTTGCAAATTCAACAAAAATGCAGATATATGCATCCTGTTGCCATGAAGAACGAAAATCAAAAGCAAATACATAGAAAAAATCAAAGTAAAAATGAAACAAATAAAGGAAGGAATAAAGAGTATGTGACGAAGGAAAAAAGCAAGCCAGCACCACGTTATGAAATGCCAGCACCACGATATGAGGCATCAGCACCCAGGTACAGTGCAACAAAGCAATGTATTTACGATGCAAATGGATGGTGCAGATATGGAGATAGGTGCAGATACAAACACAAAATGAATAATTATGAAGATGGAAGATCAACTATTTTGGAAAAGTTGGATTTTTTAATGTCTGAAGTTATGGAAATGAAGAAAGAACAACATATCAGAGCAGGAAAGAGACATGGGAAAATCCTTACTATTACCCTTATTAGATAATGGGGATAAAACACAAACCATCATAGTGATGAATGCACAGGGTTTAGTTTTGAGTAACTCAAAAAGAAAAATAGAGTTCTTAGAAGAACTAACCCAAACTGAAAAAAATAGATATAATGAATATAAGTGAAACCTGGTACTCACAAGAGACTGGTAATGATGATCGGATAAAGGGTTTCCAAACTTATAGATCAGATAGGAAAAATAGGAATCAAGGGGGAACCGTGCTATATGGGAGAGACGTAAATCAAGGAATTAATAGCAGTAGAATTTGAATCCGAAAAATTAGTAAACATTGTAATATACAGACCCCCGAACACTAAAGAGTTATACATAATAATTGACAAATTGGATGATATATGTAGAAATCATAAAGACTGGACTATACTCCTATCCGGAGACTTGAACTTTCCTTTCGTAGAATGGAAAGAACGAATAGGAGACTGTGGTTGTATTTATACATATAAAAAGGAGAATAATAGTAGCGCAGAAGATAAGAGGCTATTTGAAAAGCTATTAGATATGCTACTAGAACATAACATTCAGCAAATAAATCACCTACCAAGAAGAAAGGATAATATTTTAGACCTAGTATTTGTGAATGAGGTGAACTATGTTAAAGAAATAATAGTGTATAATACGAGTATTTCAGACCATAATGTCGTAGTATTAATAGTCCGTTCCAAAGCACATGAAAACAGAGATAATCAAGAGAAGAAAAAATGGGAAGGATATGGAAAATATAATTTCTATAGTAAAAATATAAATTGGTCAAAAATAAATGAAGAATTAAACAACGACTGGGAAAACATATTTGTAAGTGATAATATACAGGTAAATACGGATATATTATATAAAATATTAGAGGAAATAGTGGAAAAATATATACCGAAGAAGAAAAGTAAACATCAGCCACGCATACAAAGAGACAGAAGGATCTTGTTCCAGAAAATCAGAAAGTGGAAAAAAGGTCTTGCAAAAGAAAAAAATGCATGGAAAGTGATGGAGCTAAAAAGTAAGATAGAAAATGCAGAACAAAAGATTATACAGTCAAAAGAAAAAGAAAATCAGGACCTAGAAGAGAGGACCCAACAAAATATCAAGCAAAACCCCCAAATTTTTTACTCACATGCAAAATAGATGAATAAAATAAGAGTAGAAATAGGCCCTCTAAGAATTGAAGGGCGATTAACAAATGAAGATAAGGAAATATGTAACATATTAGCAGAAAGATATAAGAGTGAATTCACACCTAGAATTGATAATGAAGATAATGATACAGAAATAAGAGATGAAAATAATGAATATTTATCGGACATAGATATTATTGAAGACGATATTGTTCAGGCTATTAATGAGATTAAAAATGTATCAGCAGCAGGACCAGATGGTGTTCCTGCCATTTTGTTAAAGAAAGTGGTTCATTCAATCGCAAAGCCGCTCGCCATATTATTAAGACAAAGTATAGACACAGGCAAGATTTGTGATGAGCATAAATTTGCGTATATTACCCCAACTTTCAAAGGTGGATCAAGACTAGAGGCAAGTAATTATAGGCCTGTGAGTCTGACATCTCATATTATGAAAGTTTACGAAAGGGTAATGAAAAAAT
>JANJGK010000003.1:23213182-23220682 GCA_039081455.1 Macrobrachium rosenbergii | reverse complement strand
CTATTAATTTTAATTTTAACATTGAAGTTTTAATGTAAGTTATAGCTGCTATTAAGTTTACATTTTTTTACAAAGCGAAACTGATGCTAATCATACAATGAACAGGCCTATGTTTTCACTTTAGTACAATAGAGAGATACACTATACTATCAGCGAGTGATGACCTTTTGCATTTTTGGTGTGGTCGTTCCTCTGGCTGGCCGTTCAATTGTTAGGATTTTTGGTGCCTCCCGTTCCTGGGTTTGCTATTTTTTTTTTTTTTTTTTTTTTTTTGCTTCGGTCAAAGGTTTTTTGAGTGGTTGGTTGGTCTGTACAGAAGCAAATTAGATCTATCGTGAAGCCTTCAGTTCATTTAAGTTAAACTTTATATTTTTACTGACCAAATGAATTTTAGATGACTTCATTTATTTGTAATAAGTATAAACATTTCTGCCGTAGTTTTTTTGCTTTACAGGCTGTGGATTGGACTATCTGAGACAGTTATTCAAGAACTCCGCTGTTAGTTGCTTTTACATACGCATTTTGAGGTGACAGGAGCCTCGTGTTACTGATATACTGCATTTTATGCCAGAAGTTGTACTTTGATTAAAAGGTGTTCTTAACTGATTTTTCAATAAAGATCACATGTAAATATGAACGTCCTTATTTTCACTAAAAGAAATTGCAGACTTAGGTTTTCTTGTCATAAATTCCGAAATGAATTGTGAAATTTGGCAGTTTACCTTTACCGGGTGGAGTCTTAAAACAGTTTTAAAATACGGTATAAAGTGGCTTAATGTAACCTAGAAGACCATAGGTAAAGCCTAATGTTCCATCACTGGTAATCTTATTTAAGGAAAGTTACGGTGTTTTACTCGTCAATACCTCAAATTTAAAGTGTTTTGTCTAATAAAACTTAAGTAAATGGCTAGAATCATTGAGAATCCAACTGTGATGGATTAAGAATTGAGTGAAATCCTGTGAAGCAACTTTTTTCGAGGCAGTTTTATACTGAGCAATATCTCGTCGGTTGTTAATCTTAATGATCGCGACTACAATGTCCAGCTACTATATGGAAGTAATAGAGGAGCGTTCTTTCGTATTTTAAAGTAAAATATGAATGCGCTAAGTCCATGGGTTGTGGTCTTCATAGTTCTCTCTTCGAATGCCACACTATATGATAGGAGGGCTTCGCTTTCCTGGGGCGTTATAACTGAGAAATATTGGTTTATAAACATTCTCTGGTTATTTTCATTAGTCTAAATGACCATCTAACACCAGTACACCAGACTTACGGTTTGATACAGTAGTCTGAGACTAATAGAATGAGAATGATCACTGAAGACAATTTCCCTAAAGGTTTAAGAGCTTTTTTCACATTAAATATTTAGAAGTACAAAGTAAAGACCCTGAATTGGCCTTCAAACTATTAAGAGAAATATCATTACAGAATTATCGTAGATTACGAATATAGGATTACGAAAATAGCGTAGTTTTAGTTTTTTTCAGAAGTACAGTACAATTTCTTGACCCGATATTGCTATTATGACTGGTGGTATGTACCTCATTCTAGTTTTGCTGAATTCGTGTAAGTTGAGCATATATTCTTGTTTTACTGATTTTTTGCGTTAGCAGATAATTTTATACTTGATTTATTCCTTAAAAATGAAAATATTTTGATTACAAGGAAATTGTTGGTTTTTGAGTAAAGGTAAATGTTTTCTGTCAAACGAGAAAGGCTTTCATCTACGCCTGGCTGATATTTTCAGTTATAAAGAGTAATAATTTCTGTAGATAAAAATAAACTTTATCTTAAACGGAGTGGAAGATGTGATTAATGAAACGTGGCAGGTGCACGGTTGACTTACATCCATGTCATAACCCCACTGGAATTTTTAGGGTTTTAGTTTTTTACGACAATTGTTAAGTAACAGCAAAAATTATTCTCGAATCTTCTGAACTTTGACCAGGCTCTGAGGCCGTACTCAAGTTATTCCATGATGTTGATAAACAGCCACAAGGAATATGAGTGCATGCTTGCTATTGATCTGTTTTAATATAGTAACTGCCAATTATGTTTAAGTACATTTACTCAGCTGTATTGTTAGTAAAAAGGATAAGCTTATAGCCTTCACTGACTTATCGCAGATGTCTTTGATACAATAAGAATATATAAGAATATAAGAACAGTAACGTTAACGTCTAGCTGAGACTGAACAGTCGTTCTCATAATAACGGCAGTGAATGAACAGTTTTCCCATAATTTTTAATGCTGTAGAAATGCACTTACATCATCTTATGCAATATGGTCGTATACTGGGTTAAGAAGGAAAGGGAAGATTCTAAATAAAGGTTTTAATAATGAGAGTGCATTTGATTGACAACTTATTATTGTCTTCTTCTTACATAAACATCATACCCTTTATGCTCTTGATAGCGTTTACAGTACTAACAGTAGCACAAAGTTCAATAATTACCAAAAGACAAAATGTTCAAACGTTTCAGTGGCCAACAATGATAAAATCGTTTGTGCTGTTGCCGTAACACCGTCAGATATCCGATATTAGCCAGATCTACACAGCAAAGCACATTGACAGCTAGTGGAAATATCTAAAAAGTACTACCCTCACTTTCTTGTGTTGCCAAGCTACTTAAATCAAGCTTTATTGTTCCAAACGTTTTGTTAGGAGATGAGCTGAGGTGAATGGAATAAAAATTCATGAATCATAATTTTCATGAAAATGTCATGTATATTCAGCAATCCAATTTGGCAGAATATTTTTAATGAAAACTACACTTTATGGGATCCGATACAATACTAAAAAAACGAGCACGTTATTTAGGTAATTTCGTAGTATTCAATTTCAGTTCCCTCTATTTTTTTTTTTTCCAGTTTAAGCATTATTCCTGTAAACCTTATCTGTATGTGCGTACATGTGTGCGTATCTCTCTTGCTGTGAAGTTTTCATGTATCCTCTTGTAATTTGATTCTCGTCCAGTGGTTTTAAAATTATCATTCCTATCTGGTGGTATCCAAGCCACAGAATAACGATGGCAGTAAGTTTGCGTAGATGTCATTAAAATCCCAGAAGGTTTTGTAATACTTAGAGAACAGAAACCCAAAAGAACCTTAACTATCAAGCAACTTGAAAGGGAGATGAAAGAGGCTGTTTCCGCCGTCAGTGTCATGGAATACTTTCCAGTGCTGATTAAGAGCCAAGTCGATAATTGGCTAATTTATCCTCCAATGCAGATGTCTTTCACCTTAGTTGCCAAGCAAGACTAAAACGCCATAGAGGAATAGCCTAAAGCCGCCTAGTGATATAGATTAAGAACCTGGCTATTATTAGTTCAAATTAACATAAAAGATATTCAGAAAGTTATGTAATAAAATGTGCACGTTCAGTGTCGTAACGTTAAAACTAAACGAACACTTGAATAGCGATATGGAAATATATACACATAAAAAGATAACGAAAAACAAATGGTTTTGTTTTGTCCAAAATTGTACTTAGTTATCTTGAATGCAGCTGTGAAAGATTGCTCAGTGTAACTATAAACGAAATGTAACAGATTATTCATAAAAAATTCAGAAAAAAAATTAGACCTTTCTTTTGCCGGGCACAATAAAAATGATTTCGTAAAATAAATAGGAATTAATAACCAACGAGATCTTATTTTCATTTAATGGCAACTTGATCAAAGTTGTTTTTATTAAATTTTCTGTATTATAACATACTGGCATAATAAAAGTTAACTTTCAGCCTCTAAATTTTCGTTAAGTTCATATTTTACCATATAAAACCTGCTCAGTAAGAGGAGAGTTTAAACTATATGTACTTTTCAATACGCATATTATCTATCTATCTATCTATATATCTATGTATCTATCTATCTATCTATCTCTCTCTCTCTCTCTCTCTCTCTCTCTCTCTCTCTCTCTCTCTCTCTCTCTCTCTCTCTCTATATATATATATATATATATATATATATATATATATATATATATATATATATATATATATATATATATATATATATATATATATATATATATATAGTAAGCCACAATTATCGTTTACTATCCAATTCTCTATACCTTAGAAATAATTTAAACTCAAGTGGAACTTTATTTGATAAATGTTTCGTCACCTAAAAGATCCGAACCATGGCCTGGCTTAGAAGCAACGACATATATATATATATATATATATATATATATATATATATATATATATATATATATATATATATATATATATATATATATATATAGTAAGCCACAATTATCGTTTACTATCCAATTCTCTATACCTTAGAAATAATTTAAACTCAAGTGGAACTTTATTTGATAAATGTTTCGTCACCTAAAAGATTCGAACCATGGCCTGGCTTAGAAGCAACGACAAACAGTGACTCTCACCACTGAGCCATCAAGGGAGGTACAAGTTGATATCGACTCTGCTATGCATATGGCTGTCTATTTCAACCCACTTCCAATATGACAGCTGATTGGCAAGTTTGAAGGGGTTGGTTTGAATGTCGATTCTAAATTCAGAATCTGACTTCATCAGATATACGTACTTCTCTCGATGGCTCAGTGTTCAGAGTCACTGTAACCGTCACTGCCGAATCCTGCAGGTGACGATGCAGTTATCAGTTACAATTCCTCTTGGATGTAAGTTCCCAACGTATAATGAATTGGGTATTAAACAATAAGTGTGGCTAAATATTAACAAAATAAAAAAATGCACCGAAGTTTCTTTGGCGCAATCGAGTTTCTGCACAGTCGCTACAGTGTTTAATCAAGGCCACCAAAAACAGATCTATCTTTCGGTGGTTTCGGTATAATGTTGTATGTGGAGCGGCCCATGAAACTTTAACCACGGCCTGGTGGTGGCCTATCCTATATCGTTGCCAGAAGCACGATTATGGCTAACTTTAACCTTAAATGAAATAAAACTACTTAGGCTAGGTGGCTGCGATTTAGTATGTTTGATGATTGGAGGGTGGATGATCGACATACCAATTTACAGCCCTCTAGGCTCAGTAGGTTTCAAGATCTGAGGGCAGACAGAAAAAAGTGCAGAAGGACAGACAAAACCGGCACAATAGTTTTCTTTTACAGAAAACTAAAAAGTAACGCCTGTATAAGTAACACATATTTATATTTAGACAAGTGTTGCAAACTTATCAATCAGCTATCATGGAGGAGGTGGGCTGATATTGATTCTAGTTACATAACCTAATCGACAGGTATATGTACGACACAGTCGATATCGCCTTATACCTGTCTTGATGGCTCAATGATTCACTTATCGTTTTTCATCTACGATGGTATAAAAATGTGAGGTTACAAGGTCTTTTTGGCCATTAAAATACCTAGCATTCGATAATGAGACTAGTAAACTCTATAAGTTAACGCATAAAGCAAAAACTACGTAAAATGACACCCATGCTGAGTAGTTAGCCCTAATAAAACTAGATGGATTTGAGTAATTTGTTTACGTATATAAACAAATAATCTATTTCACATCTTAGGACTGTGACGGAATATTTAGTAAGCTAACTTCGCTATTTCATTATAAACCTTCTTAAATATATCAGATGAGAGGAAAATTACATTAAGTTCTAAAAACATTGGACTTTTTACATGAGAAAGGATATTGTTATAGAATCCTGTCACAACACCTTTTTGCAAATCCTCCAGTGATATATTGTAACATAAATATAATCAAGTGAAGCTGAAAATTGAATTTAATTTTCCCGTTTTTATAGCGTACAAAAATACTATAACTTAAGATCTTCACGAAAAAGGTGGAGGAAATTCGAGAGAGTACAAAGGCGAGAAAGAATTTATAGAGGTGTCGGGGAGTAACAAAAGCTGTAAGTCACTGCTCAGGAGGGATATCAAACAGAGCAAGCTGCTCCCAGGAAGCGCATAATGGGAAACATCAAGGGAGGTCTCGAAATATTGTGCGGTGGAACCACTCCGAAAATTTTGCTGGAAGATCCGGTGTGCCGGTGAATGAAGTCACACTTGCAAGGAAAAGAGCGAGGTGTTTCAAATTAGTTTTTTTTTTTTTCTTTCTTTTTCTTTTAGCCGGATTCCGGGTGAGGAGGACTGGCTGCGTGAGAGATGAGGTGATAAGCAAAAGTTCTGAAAGGGGAAGTAACCATACGAGTACCTATGATCATCCTTGGTATTTTTTCCCCTCAGACAAAGTTGAGTTTTTGGTTAAGTTTCTTCGTTTGTCTGTTTCAAAAAACTTATGCACAGAAGGACTTCGTAGCATTCTGGGAGAGTCAGTAATATAACCTTGCGAAGAAGGGACCTTTCAGGGGTTGAATTTGCCAATTTAATTCAAATTAGATCTCTGCAATCATATTTAATCATTCTTCTCGAAGGACATTCGAATTGAAAGTCACATCGTCTCTGAACCAATAATATTTTGTTTGATTTTTTGACAAATGCCGGTCTCATATAAATTCTCAGTCTCAGGGTCTATGAGCTTCGAATCTTGAGAGCAACAAGCATTTTAAGGATGTAGTCATCATGTTATTGAATATAAGCAAAAAAAAATAATGATAATAATAAATAAACATATACCTATCATCATCTGAGTGTAAGAGCAGCAACACTGCTAACAAATTTATAGGCACTAGATTCAGTCGTGTTGTTGCTTTCAAACGCTCATATGAACAGTGAGCAAGCAGATCATAAAATGGTAACGGGTGATTAAAAGGACAATCTTAAGTCTATACATCTTGAATCATTGCGATAAGGCAAAATTTTGCCGAAAGTATAATTCTTGTTACACGTTAAGTATATCTTAGTTTAACCAGACCACTGAGCTGATTAACAGCTCCCCTAGGGCTGGCCCGAAGGATTAGATTCATTTTACGTGGCTAAGAACCAACTGATTACCTAACAACGGGACCTACAGCTTATTGTGCCATCCGAACCACGTTATGACGAGAAATGAATTTCTCTCACCAGAAATTAATTCCTCTAATTCTTCATTGGCCGGTCGGAGAGTCGAACGCTGGGCCAACAGCGTGCTAGCCGAGAGCTCTACCCACCCCTTCAAAGAAGAACTAATTCTTGTTACAGCAATACTCCATTTGCTGAACTGAGATGTGCCCAATTTGGATCCTAACCTGTCAGCGCTATCATGTCCGAAATCATGCAAGTCTATTGGGACTCAAGAACATGGTTTTATCTTGTGCTGAAAATAAATGAGGAAATTCCGGTTTCCGGCAATATTATCGTTTAAAAAAAAAAAAAATAACCCAATATTTTACTAGTAAAAAATCATTTGTATATACAGCTTCGATAAATTTCCATTTCCGAAAGAATAATGCATGCATCATGTAGGTAACCTTGATTTTTTTTTTTTTTTTACATTTAATAAATACTAACAATTACTCACAAAATATAAAAAGACTCATATCTCCTCAAAGCGCTTAAAGTATGTTTGGAAAGGTGATGCCATCATGTAAGTTTTCTTTTCCCAACGC
>JANJGK010000003.1:23206760-23209260 GCA_039081455.1 Macrobrachium rosenbergii | reverse complement strand
CGGGTCCCATAATCACAACGGGGTTACGTTGCAGACCTGACCCCGTCGTCATTATGGAACCCAGGTGCGCTTCCTGCACCCGGAAATCATAATTTCTTCATATTTCTTGCGCTTGGATATTAAGGCCTTGTAGTGACAAGTGTATCCAAAAAAGCGTGAAGAATTCGAGAAGGTAAGAGGACATTGTGGCTATTACAATTATATATATATATATATATATATATATATATATATATATATATATATATATATATATATATATATATATATATATATATATTCACCCTTTCCTCATATTAAGGCGGGACTGCCAAAATACAAGCCGAGATGATGGCTGTTTGTATTGCTTTAAAAGTAATAATGACACTTCTATGTCGGTATGAACATAAGGCTTTCCAAACTGCAGGCAGAATTGATATACTTGCTTTTAATTTAAAGCAAGGCGCCATGAGTAATTAAAAATGTCTGTTGTGAAAACTAATCTAGATAAATACGTTTAAATACAATGGTAAAGAATTAGTTTCAGTTGCTGGACGCAATCTTCACTTGCAGGCCTTCAAGTTGATGTGGTTCACAGTAAGATTTTATTTAACTACAGTCAATTGCCTGAACGATTCGATACTTTTGCCATATCGATAATTATAGCTTAATGTATTAGATCAGCAAAGTATAAAGTTGTATGCAAGAAGCAAGACGTGATATTTATTCACATTACGAAAGGAACCGACCAATGAATTACCAGCTAACTTTCAGGACACGGGTTCCAAAAGAGATGCCAAAAGGTAAATTCTTCTTGTTTCGTCAACAATGTATCCAACATGATTTCGTTGCAATAACATACGGAAAATTTGAGGTGAGTTTCATTTTTATTTTTACCTAGAGAGAGACAGAGAGAGAGAGATTGCGTTAGTGGGAAAAATCACTTGGTAGTTAGCGTCAATTTTACATTCCTTTCACACAGGATTCCGCGTGTCTTTTGTTGTTCTTTGCCGACTGTACTTTATTTTTTACATGTATGTTTATCCCAGAAGAAAGCTTCACTCCCAGGTCAAATTCAAGCGAGCTGCCTCCCGGAAAAATCTAAAGTTATCGAGGACGTATTCCTTCGGACATTTTTAAGAAAAGTTCTTTCAATCCGGCCCGCCAACCCCACTCTGTTTCATTTTCTCCTACAAACACGTGTGAGCGCACACACACACAAACACACACACATGCATACATACACAGGTTCACGTCGATCATCAAAGAGACCAGCGCGATTATCTATTCACAGAAATTGGCCTTTTCCAATCATTCATTGATCAGAACGACGTTGCCTTCAGCGAATATGTTTGGATTCCAGAAGATCTGTTTAGAACAGTAAATTTTCTGACGTGTTTATTCGTCATTAGCCGGAGACGAAACTAAGTGGATTTTTTTTTTTTTTTTTTTTTTTTTTTGTGGAATTAATCCCCGCGAGGCAAAGTGAGAAGAAAATTTTGCCTATGAATTGTTAAAGAATTGCACCTCAAGCGTGATAACAGATAAGAGAAGCAAATGGATGTTTGTTTAGAAATACACATAAGAGAAGACAGAGCAGCAATTTATGTAACATATATCACAAACATTGTGTACTAGCGTGTGGGTATTTCATTGCTCCCTCGTTAGAAACTGTTACTGTTTTCATGTTATCCAGGAATCATTTATCACGATGGTCTGAACCTATTCAGCTCTAAATCAGGAACATTATTCGGAATTCGCACCTGGGAGCCATCCATTCATCGCCGATAACGCGTTGTCCTTCTTGCGACGTCCAATGTACCTCTGACAAAGTGATATTTATAGCCCAATGCAAAATCTAATCATGCACGATTCCCATGCCGTCAGCAGCAGGAGGGCGTTGTAGCTTGTCACTTCAGTTACGTGTAGCTTTGCAAGAAATTGCTGCCTGGTTCTGTGCAAGAATTTTATTAGTATTAATATGACTCCTCTTTTAATGATGATAATTATGGAAGCAGTAGTAGAGAAACACTGATTTGAATTCATTTATTTTACTGTTGTCCCATATTTTCGGAAGTATTATAAGCTGGTCTTAAACATTTATTCAAAACACTTTATTAATATCCTTCCTGTTACAAAAAATTTACTCATAATTTATGTTTAGGAAATATTTAAACGCCATTATTTTACTACTTTGTTAATAATCTGAGATCGTAATTTTCATACAATGAAAAATTAAATATTTCCATTAATAAAAAAAAACCTGTTACCGGTCTCTTTTACTTTTAATCAATCGCTACTTATTTTTTCGTCTGGTTGAAGGCCGAATATGTAAGCAGTATGTCTAAGAATAAATTATAGATTGTTTACGACAAATTAAAAATATGATATTGCTTCCCTCGGTCACCATTGTATTTAAGACCGCAAAAAGCAATACTGTACAGTATATTCAATAATACCGATAAAGTTGATTAGCAAATACAATAATAATACTAATGAAAATACACACACAATATACGCA
>JANJGK010000003.1:23161760-23201760 GCA_039081455.1 Macrobrachium rosenbergii | reverse complement strand
TCCTGCTGACGAGAGAGAGAGAGAGAGAGAGAGAGAGAGAGAGAGAGAGAGAGAGAGAGAGAGAGAGAGAGAGTAAAACAAGAAAAATATATTTGTCAAGGGCAGCATAAAGTAAAGAATTATTCTTTCAAACACTTATTAGTTATTTTCTGGCCCTCCAATTCTCGAAACTAATTACTTAAACCATCAAATAACGTTCTTAAACGGAATTGAATGCTTGGGTTAAATATCGGATTTGTCTCAGAGAATTTATGAAGGACGCAATAACTACAAAATTCAATCAAAATTAACTCGATTCCAAATAATGCAGATACTTACAAATACCAATTCGATAAACATGCTCCTCTGAACCTCTCTCTCATAATTTTAAATTTTGGATGTTATGTCCTTTGTGTCAATGCTGTGATTAATAACGCTGTCATATCGAAGCTCTTTCTTGCTTTCTGTCATGAAATTGAGAATAAAACACTATTCACTCCGTATCAAGGGGCTATTTTCAATATATCGATTAGAGCATAAATCATATATATAAGTGAACCTTCTTCGGCAAGTTCCCATATGAAGTTCGTAGTTACTATTCTCTTATGAAGACTTATTTCTGTCTGAGGATTTTAAAGCAGATCTCACGTAAGGTACCTGTTGGCTGAAAACCCATAGTTCACATAATGAGCCTGGCACGTCTTCATAAATAGCGATGTAAATATGCAACATGGCTAATATTGTTCATTTGCAATTATCTATTTTTATAGAGAGAGAGAGAGAGAGAGAGAGAGAGAGAGAGAGAGAGAGAGAGAGAGAGAGAGAGAGAGAGAAACGCTGAATAAAACATACACGATCATATATTTAACGTAAAAGTTCTGTGTTGGATACTGAACCAATTGAATCACTTGTTGACTGACAAGGATTTTTTTTATTATTATTTTTATCTTATGTTGTTTTTTGATGGTGCCACCCCCGGGTATTATTTAACATTCAAGAAAACCACCTTAGGGCATACGGGACTTATCAAAGATGTACTCCGCATATTAATTAAGATCCATCCATCTAAGTTATCAGTTCTGACAACCTTACGTGTAAAAGGAGCGCACGCTCATGTTTAATAAACAAACATCAAAGGTACCAGTTGAATTGATATTTCATATATTTCTTTCCTTTAAGATGATTAAATGATTTGACCGACTACACCATCAATGAATACAATTATATCTCGATATTTATTTCTTGCTGAAAGTTTGTTTATTTTTACAATCACACTACGGCCTCTCGAGAAACTTAATTAAATCTGAGGCGAGCTTGAAGACCATAGATCTTTTTTTTTAAATTGTTATTTTAATTGAAGGTGCTACACAATTGTACTGAAATATAAGATCTGTCATGATAAAGACTAATTGTAGCAGTAGCAGCTTTTTTCTACTAGGACCGTCTACGTGTTGAATTTGTCGACGTCTCAGTGAAAAATAGACAGTTGATATTCTGTCATTTATAACAAGGTTATTAAACGACTACCAGTTATTAAGTGTCCTAAAGATTACTTTTCGATGATATTCAGTTCCGACTACGAAACTATTCGCCATTTCGTTCTGAAAGCCTACTTCGCCAAATTAGGAGTTCACACATGAAGTCTGTTTGTGGGGGCCATTCATCCTTTATCTTTTGAGGGTTATTTTTCATGTGATTCTCAAGGTCTCTTTGATAAAGTGGAGTCTTTAATTTTACATGCCAAGGATAATCATGCATTAAGAGTCATGGCATCAGCAGCGGGAAACCCTTGTAGCGTGTCACTTTGATTCCTTGCAACATGTAAAGGAGTGACTACATGGTTTTTTAAAAGGGGGTTATTTTTAGAAATATTTTTGGGAATAATAATAATAATAATAATAATAATAATAATAATAATAATAATAATAATAATAATAATAATAATAGGTGTTATAAATTGGTGATTTTGTGTTACTACTTCTATTATTCCTAGCTGTCACTGGTATCTGAAGGTTACTAGTCGTTAACTCAAATTGTCCACAAGTGTAAGATATTACCAAAATTAAACTTTTTTAAAAACATTTATATGCCTGTAACTTGATATCAGGATAGGAGCACTGATACTTGCATTCAACTACCTACTGCATTTAGGAGCGATAATAGAAGATTAGCCCTAATTTTGGACATGCTTGTCTTGATCTTGAGGAAAAAAAATATATATTCATTAAGCTGTCTGTAAAGTAATAACCTTGTAGCTTTCGTGAATTTTAAATCGCACCTTTTTTCCTGCATGTCGCCTTTAAACTTAGTTGTCTTAGAACATCAGTACCCAAGTTATTTATTTATTTTTATTTTTCATAGTGCACGTCTTTCCAATCTCTTCTGATAGATTATTCCTGTGAGGGAAAGTGCCCCCCATTTATTAATATGAGGGGTTACTTTCATAATCATAAACTTACTTTTATCCATAAGAAGCGAGTGTATGTGTATAAAATAAACTGAGTGAAAAGCAGCGACTGATACTGTTACAAATCGATGGTGGGGTAAAATCAAATTAACTAGAGTTTTAGTTAAATCTAGACAGCCAAGGCGTTAATTGAGGTCTCGATGGTAATTTAATTAAGGGAAAGGAGATAAAGGGGAAAGGTTAGCATTAACACTCAAGGTTAAATAGCATTAAAGTATTTACAAGTAACGGAGAATCTCGAGACAAATCAACTCACAAAATTAAATAATTATCAAATCAGTGGAATAATTAAAGAATACGATTAACCAGGACACATATTATTCAGAAAGCTTTAACTGGCTGGGTCAGGCAGTGAGTGGAGCTTGACCGTTTATCTCGTGGGAGAATCAGGCAAGCGATGAAATTGTCAACACAGCACAAACATCTTCCTGTAAAAGGGCAGATGCCTGAGTTACTAGGGATTTGGGGTGCCTGCACGAGTTATTGAATTGATTAATGAATTCGAGCAAAGAGGGCCTAAGGATGAAAAAGATATACACAAATACAAATCAAACACTTAGAAATTATTCAACATGGCACTTCCGAGGAGGAGGGATGGACGAAAGGAACTTGGACAGAAAGGAAGGATGCGAGGATTCTTGGTAAGAGGATTGATTAAGGTGGGCTGGACGGGAGACCAAACATTCAGACATCTACCTAGTATGTTCCATAGGCACTCTCGTACGTTACAAACCCTTGGAGAATCCGCTGGTTCAGGGGCCCATAGGTGGTAAACGTGGGCGGCAGGTAGGAACAAGGTCAAGTCTGTCCGCCCAGTTTGGTGGTTGTAGCTTGAAAGCAGGACCCGCATCTCCCCTCCCTATCCTCATCTGCCCCAGTTGGGAGTTGGGCTTAAGTGTCACTTTCTCAGCAGACACTTCCATTCGACCTGTTGTAGGTGGGGCTTATTCCTACTCTTCTTTCCTGGTACCTGGTATCAGTGTCCGAAGAAGAGAGGTCTTCCACCAGATCAGCTGTACAGGCATAGGAAAAAGGAAAATGGGAGGAGAAAGGAAAATGGGAGAAAAAAGAAAAATGGAAGAAAAATGAAAAAATGAGAAAAGTGGCGGCCCTGTTTGGTGCCACTCTTCATTATTTAATTTACATTAACCACTGGAATTTCTGTGGCTGAAGGCCTCAATTGTGACATCTCCCTATTTTAGCAGAGATTCTGTCCTTGAATGGGGCAGAAGTTCTGCAAGAGACGTCTGAAGCTACTTTAAGTCGAACTTCATCCTTGGGCCTTGTAACAGGGGAAATTTTAAAACATAATAGTTAGAAATAATTAAGATGGCACGAGGATATTTACTTGACTTCTAAAGTACTTCGAATAATACAAAGGTTACTTTACTACAATTCTGCTAATGAGGCAACTAATGCAAACAAGTAACTGGTCCTATTTCAATAGGAATAAACTTCAACCTAACGTGGCACACAAAGTTACATAAATGGAATTATGTCACTTGGATGCAAACACAAATACAAAATTTGAATGAGTAATCTAAAGGATATGCAACATAGCAAAAATATTCAGTGGTGAGCTATAGAACAGTTGTAGCTAGTTACAATTTTTCCATACAAATTCTGGATAGCCACTCTGGGAAGGCTCCAGAGTTGTAGCTACTGTACATGGCACTGTGCTCTGGGGCTCTGGTGCTGGGAGAGCTTATTGGCTCTTTAAACTCATGTCTTCTTCCGATCCTTGTGCTGAGGTTTCCTAGTTGGGACCTGCGAAGGGGCTGTGAGGCATCTTAGGTCGAGAATGACCATGGTCCTATGGGCATTCCACCCATTGAATTGAGGCCTGTGAGGGCCTGTGATGTTGCTGAGGCTGGCACTGGAGAATCTAGGCTAGCTACTGCCTCAGCTGCTGCGACAACTGGGGCAGGGGCAGTGCCTGTTACAATGGCATCAGGTAAGGCAGTGACTGCAGCACTAACACCCTCCGACACTGCCTTGGTTCTCTCTCAACCTTCTGCCAGACTCTTCTGTATTTGCTTGACTTGGATGACAAACTGGAAAATACCTCACGTAGAGCTTCATCCATCAGAGCCTTGTCTTCTGAGGACTGGGCTAGGGAGGAGGATGAGGGAGTATTCACCCTTGCTTAGAAGGCTCTCTCTCCATAGGAGGGGAGAGGGATGCTGTTGTGTATTCGGGATCCGACAGGGTTACTATCATAAGCTCAGACAGATTGCCATGCCGTGCCTGGGAATGAGCTTTCATGGCTGATGGGGATATCTGGAAGGCGAGACTGCCGCTGGCAGAGATGCTAGCTCTCGGCAGGTCACTGGTTGCAAGGCCATGCCAGTGGTTGAGAGTCGGGGCTGGATTGGAAACTCCTAGAGGGGAATCTAAAGAGTGCTCAGGCTCTGACTCTGATGCAGACTCTGGCTCTGGCACTGGCTGTACATAGAGCTTCATCCAAGCTCTACATGATGCCCACTTGGAAAGTTCAGGACTTTGAGGACGGCCAAGCTTAGGTGATGGCTATAGCTTGGTGTCAGGTCTTGACTGCAAAGCAGTACCTGATGGAAGATTTGAAGTTGCAGGACTCGGGTAAGGCACAAGCAGGGGCCTATGTTGAGACTCCTGACCTAAGAGGAGGTCATAGCCCTCCAGGAAGGACTTTGGCTACTCCAAGAGTGCTTATCCTACTTTTGTGGGGTGTTGTTATCCTCAGTCAGACAGTTGGGAGAGTTAGCCTGCAGTCATCGATACCTTGGATGGTCAAGGGTTTGTAATGCTCAATTCTGGCTCTAGTGGGCACCTTATCTTGCCTGATGAGGGAGACTTGGGCGCCAGTGCCTTCGAATGCAATGACGCATTCAGGTGTGACCTCTGGGCAGTGCGAAAGTGATGGGACCAACAGCTGGAGGTCCTAATGCAAAGTTTGGAGTGAAGGCTAGAGCAACAACGGCTGGAGAAGACTGTTTGTGGCAATTCTTATAGTTTTGGGCGTGCCCTTATAAGTGGCACGCCTGGCAGAATGCCTAGCTCCAGTCCCTTAGGTGCTGTGACTGTAGGGATTGGGCTCTGTTTGGAAGGGACAACCATTTGCACTGCCTTCTTGCTCTGGTGGTTTGCTTTTGATTGGCCGGTTTTGTTGCAAAAGGTGCTGGTAAGTGGAGGAGGAGGAGGCTGCTTGGGCCTTACCGATGTAGAGGAGAGCCTAGAGGGATTTATATGCCAGGATGCTGGGGCTCATAATCAGTACTATCTGGCAGCACTCCTGGAAAGCAGTAGACTTCTTCTCTCTAATGTAAAGGGCTAGTGGGTCATGGGTGTAATTTCAGAAGTCGTTGATCATGATTCTGTTTTTCAGATCTTCAAACTCTGTACACTTCATAGACTCTAGCCAGTTGGTACAGACTCGGGCCTCTTTGAAGGACCAGCCAGACCATTTTTGACCAGTGGCTTTGGGAAGACTACACCAACGCTGATGCCAATTTTCAGGGCTTAGCTTGTAAACTACAGCTACGACTTCCTGGACTTCTGCGAGATCTCCCTTTTTTCCCATTCTCCAGAGCATAGTAAGTGTCCTTTCCTTTTCCCAGCATGTGCTTAGACAGGACTAGGGCCTTCTCTTGGGGCATTGGGTGGTACTCATCAAAGATGTAGGATCCGCTTCGTCCCATTGTGGGATGAGTGTAGTGATGGTGGAGATGGTAGAATGGGAGGATGGGGGTGGAACGTTAGCTAGTTACTGAGCCATTTCTATTACATGCTGATGCTCCTTTTCTTTCTCCTGATGCTACTTTCCCTTCTCCTCTTGTCTCAACTTTTCCAGCAGCAGCTGATGCTCTTTTTGATTTTCTTTCTCTTTTTTCTCCTCTGCTTCTTTCTCTCTTTGCTCTGCCCTCAACTGCCTGTCTCTGTTGTCATGTTCTTTCTTAGCGGCTGCTACCTACTCTTCTACATATTGCTCTAACCTCTCCGCGGTGTAACCCATAGCCTGACCATTTGCAATGATGGTAGCTGTCTCTTTGGCACTCATTTTGCTGAATGTCTAGAAGATAGTGGCTAAACCACACTTAAGACTCGGAAGAGTGTGTTGTCCTTTCAAGCAATAGCACGGAAAGAGAAATAGAATGCAGTACTCTGACCTTTGCAGAGTATACACAAAGTAAAGGTAAAAGGTGGCACAGTGCATAATTACACAGTATGGCTGTGCCCCTGTGGGAGGTGGCACTGGGTGTGCCTTACAGAAAGTCACTTGCTAGATAATTTGGTAAATGGGCATGTAGTGCAGGCTTGGTTCCGAAGAACACAATAATTAAATGGGTGCAGAAGTGCAAGGCTAGGTGAACAAGGTGATTAATGGGTTTACCAAATATGCAAAAGGTTAATATACAAGAATTTGTATTACCTCAAGGCTACAATGCACAACTTGCACTTGTATAAGACTGGCTTGCAATGATGCAGTTGATAAAATTAGATAAATGGAAAAAATGCTTCGCTCTAATAATGGTCTAGGAAGACGTGATGTCATGTTAGAGACAAGTGAAGTAAAGTAAAAATGTTGAAAATTTTCCTCTCAAAATGTTAAATGATTTGCAAGTGTAGCTAGAATAAAACTGAAGACATTACGTAATCCGAGTGGAATTTTTGCAGTAAGGCTTCTGCCCACAGCTAAAGAAAAGGACCTAATGAAATATGATAAAATAATAAATAATCAAAATGTTTTGAGCAAACACTTGGGGGGATAAGTCCCACATTCATGAAGCAATGTGAAAACTGACAAAAATATTTGAATTAGGCTAAACCCTGTTTCTCTGTAAGAGACAAGAATAGTTCTTAATAAATGGGTACATGTGAATACAATTCTTCGTAATTTTACAAATTTATATGTGAAACAACTGTCTTATGCAAGAAAAGAAACAACACTCTAAGAAGTGCTAATAACACCTTAAGCATGTGACTTACTCCGTCCTGTAACTGCCTTCCCTAGTCAAGTCAAATCTCACGTGATCGGCTAATGCTCAAATGAACAAATGCAGGGCTCCCTTATACAGGGTAAACAACACTACAGGAGAACGTACAATTGTGCTCGCTAATACTTTCACCACATTAGCAGGGGAACTCTAACAGGACAAAAGGAACACGTGGTTACCTTTCTATGTAAACTATACACTATCTTCCTCCTTATTATCTTGTAAACAGCATGCAGTTCCTCAAAAAATGCGAGGATTTCCGTAGTTCTAGTGCTAAAGAGATCATGCAATCCTTGACTAGATATTTTGGTGTGAAACTCGTCAGCCTACGCTATTTCCTAGCGAAAAAATTTTTCTAGCAAGAAAAACAACTTCTAGGAAGAATTATGAATGCATGGACACAGATTTCGGAAATAAATAACAATGCTAGTTTGTTCACTTTTCCAAAGCTTCTGCCTGAATGTGCTCACTTTTAAGGTTCGTCTTAATCACCGTGACGGAATGGGAAATTCATATAAAGCTTAATTTTCACAAAAGCATGTTAAAGTTTCCAAGCAGACTACCTTCTTTGTGATATTATAGGCAAGGTCGCCACTGTTACAAATCGACGATCTGGTAAAATTAAATTTACTAGAGTTTTGGTTAAATCTAGATAGCCAAGGCGCTAAATGAGGACTTCAACAGTAATTTAATTAAGGGAAAGGATATAAAGGGGGAAAGGTTAGCATTAACACTCAAGGTTAAATAACATTAGTGTATATACAAGTAACAGAGAACCATAAGACAAATCAACTCACAAAATTAAATAAAAATCAAATCAATGGAGTGATTAAAGAATACGATTAACTGGAACTCATATTACTCAGTAAGCTTTAACTGGCTGGGTCAGGCAGCCCTGGAAACGGACAGATGCCTGAGTTATTAAGGATTTGGGGGATGCACGAGTTATTACTGAATCAATTAATGAGACCCAAGCAAATGAGGGCCTAAGGATGAAAAATATATACGCAGATACAAATCACACACCTAGAAATAATTCTACATGGCGCTCCCGAGGAGAAGGGATGGACAAAAGGAATGTAGATGGAAAGAAAAGATGTGAGGATTCTTGGTAAGGTGAGGAAAGAATTTAAGTTTGAGAAGACTGGTTAATGGGAGCTGAATGGGAGACCAAATGTTCAGACACCTACCTAGTATATTCCTTTGACACTTTCGTAAGTCACAAGCCCTTGGAGAATCTGCCGGATTAGGGGCCCACAGGTGGTAATAGTGGGCGACAGGTGGGACCAAGGTCAAGTCCATCCACCCAGTTTAGTGGTTGTAGAGTGAAGACAGGACAGCATCTCCTCTGTCATCATCTGACCCAGTCCAGAGTAGGGCTTAAGTGTCGCTCTCTTGGCAGACACTTCCATTCGACCTGTTGTAGGCAGGGCTTATTCATGGTCTCCTTTCCTAGTACCTGGTATCAGTGTCTGAAAACGAGGTCTTCTGCCAGAGCAGCTGTACAGGCATAGGAAAAAGGAAAACTGGAGGAAAAGGAAAATGGGAGAAAAAAGGAAAATGAGGGAAAAAAGGAAAATGAGAGAAGTGGCGGCCCTGTTTGGCGCCTCTCTATTATTTACCTTACGTTAACTACTGGAATTTCTGTGGCTGAAGGCTTCAATTGTGACAATACCAAGACTCAAACATGCAATTAATGAATGATAAATTGCTTATACAAATTAAATCTGAAAGCTCACTAAAAAGAATATTTTCATATCGTAAAGTGACTGACTATTACTGAAATAAGACAAGTTAAATGACTAATGCAACGATAATTTATGTAGTTGATAAATTTTTTGGTAAATAAGGGGCAGTCACCGTTACAAAAACGTAAATTGTAATCATACACAAATGAACTTAAGTATCTCAAAATAATGTCCAAAATATACCACGAATCATACCAAAATGCTGTGTTTCTCATTTACTCAGAATAATTATAATTTATTAAACCTTGAAAAATAACGTCTTTATAGAACATAGCCATGAAAACAATTAATATTACAAATTACAAAAGATAGTAACGAAGTTGTTTCACATTTTTGGACAAACGAAGAAATAAACATTCTCGTACCACTAGTGCAAAAATCAATCGTGCTCATTAATGATAAGAAAAAGTAATATGTTCTTAATGCAGATGATAAAAGACAAGAACAGTTTTTGAATAAATTAAGCATGGTGGCTCTGTATGAAGTAATTTAGTAAATGATATTTACATTACCATCAAACTCTGAACAATAACCGTTAATGAATAAGATAACATGCACTTGCTATAAGCATTTGGCAATATAAAGAAAAAATATGAATTCGTATATAAATGTAACCTTAATGTCTTGAAGTCACAAACAATATATACACCACAAAGTATGTAAAAATTATTGGCTGTGCAACTGTGGTAAACAAAAAACTAAATTCACCTACAGAAAATTTTGGACATAATATTAAGCAAAAAAAACAGTCACTAACGAACAATATTAAAAAAAAGCAAAATGTTCTTCATGCATAAGAGATATATATATCTAAATTAAGCCATGGAAGTCAAAAAGAAAATATACAGATTAAAAAAAAATCATTAATGCAACCTAATTCAAGAAAATTAAAGATACTGATGTCTCACTCTGTAAAAAATTAAGATTTAAAAAATTCATAAGATAAAATGCTAATGCACAATTAAACAATTGCAACTATTGAACACTTAGTCCCAAGTCATACCGATATGACGCTTTTGCAATCACACGGTATTAAAAAGGATTAGTGATCTTTGCTGCCATGGAGATTTAATCACCACCACTGTCAACAAAAAGTTTAACTTTTCAAAAAACGTTCTTTATTTACAAAAGTTATTATCATCACTCAAACTGACCAAGTGATATGACTTGGGGCTTGGCATGACTAGGAGGGCTCTGTTAGTATCATTGAAATCAACTTGCATTAAAGGCTCCCTATCCGCTGTTGTTCAGCAAGTGTCTCATGGTCAGCAGACGCTGAAGACGAATAGAGAATTCATGAAGAGGGTCGACAAATAAAGCTGGACTGCCGTGGATAGAATGAGTTATCTAGTGTTTTCAAGATCGTTCGCATCATCTGAATCAATTCTTTGACTCAGTTGCGGAGGCGTGGCAATCTGAGGACCCATACTAGCTATTTTCCATAACTTAAAGGAATCGACATCATCCAGAATCTATAAAGAAAGCAATGCATATATCACATTCGTATAGATTTTAAACAATTGCTAACAAAATATAATAAAAACCATTAACATTATCTAATCCATTATCTTAATTAGATTTATTTTTAATACGCTAAGTTAAAACTTCATAATATTATTTATTACTGAAAAAAATTAACACAAAATTAATCAACTATCTGCTCTTCTCTTTTTTTTGTCTGCACATATTTTTTTTGTGCGAAAGACACTTGGTTAGAACTGGTTTAATTCTTAGTAGAGATAAAATAATTGTCAAAAGAATTTATGGAAGAAATAAGGGGCTAAGACACAGGCAGAAACTGAAGCATAAAAAGGGGTCTGCTACAGGGTACAAAGTAGAAAATTCTAAAGGGCCGAGCCTTACATTGTGGATCCGGAAATACTTGTCAAGTCCCACGTTTTTACCAACATCAAACTAAGAAGTACTGAATGAAATGTAAGAAACAGTAAACATCAACCCAGCCCTTTTCTAATGACCTATTAATGTGCACAGGTGATGCAAATATTGGATAATATCAACAGACTCGATGTGCGTTACCTAGGGTAAATAAGAATGAGTTGGGTGAATTATGCTCATGGTGCTAAATTTCCAGAATGCATTAAAAGGGTGAGTTAAAAGAGTGAAATAAAGACTATTACTACTACTCCTTTTCTGTTAATTTACAAGAACGTATGTTGCAAACCTTATACAAATACATATCATTTCATGACATTCTTCATTATACTTTCCCGAACAGATGGCCATTTTAGCGCTGGCTTACATATCAGTCTCCGGACTTCATGCGGTTTTGCCTTGCTGTCGCTCAGGAGATGATGCTCTTGCTTCTTATGCCCGTTTGCCATTAAGGTGGTTCAGGATTTTATGGAAATCGTCATAACTTAAAAATAATTCCTGGGGGTTTCCTTTTAAATGTTTGTACATGCATAACAAATATAAATCAGTAATAATGGAAAAAGTCAAATATTTCCAAGTTTCATAAGAACTTGTAAATAATCAATTCCATATCTTTCATTTCTTATGGCGTATTTGACGAGACAATAATTCTACTGGATCCATCAGCCATTCTTCATTGTCGTCAAGGAGAATCAATATTCCATCTCACGGTTTTCCGATGACATGCTTTTTACTCTGGTAGGAAGTTTCATCATCTGTACACAGGAAGAAACATACTGTGTGTGCATGAGTTTGTGTGTATGTGCGTGAGTGAACGAGTGTCTGAGAAAAGTGGAGAGAAAATGAGAAAGAGGCAACTCCTTCCAATTTTGCATACATATTGGATGGATTGGAATATGCTTCTTGGTACCCTGTCACAAAAATGACTGCCGAGGCAGGTTTTTCATTTTACTTTTACCAATAGAAAATAGATATGCTGCTTAGAAAGCAATGATGCATATCTTCTCGTGGATCTAGATTTTCAACAACTCATTACACAATTTATATGTTTCATATTCTCTTAAATTCTTAATTAAGATTCATTTTATGTTCTTGAACAATATCATTGTAATTGAATATAATTTTCATCGATATTGAGAGTGGTACAGCAGTGTTCAAAATACATTTTTACTTTGGTAACGTATGCATGGATGATGCAGAAATAACAGAGGAATAAATCTATGAACGCGAGTCTTAACCTTGATTCGCATATTTTCAATGGAAATCTATAAAGAATAGACTTGAAATCCAAAAAGTAAGTTAACATCAACTCATTTGAAGTATGGTGCTGCAACAGTGACTGACAAAAGTCTCTAAGAAAATAAAAAATTTTCTTTCTTCTTCTTCTTCTTCTTCTTCTTCTTCTTCTTCTTCTTCTTCTTCTTCTTCTTCTTCTTCTTCTTCTTCTTCTTATTATTATTATTATTATTATTACACGCATGTTGGTGTGCACTGCACTGCACTGGAACCTGCAGGTGCTCGTCACGTCTCCCCTACCCTCCCGACCCCTGCCTACCCTACCTCCACCCGGGCCGGACAAACAGGTTTGCAGGAGGAGGGTGGATGTGTCAAGTCTCTCCTACCCTTCCGATCCCCTACTTACCCCACCCCCACCCGGGCAGACCAACAAGAAAGATCCACTCGGATTTTATTATGATAGTATTAAATTAATCAGGCGACGCGGCTAAAAATGTCCTAGAAATCTATTTCTAAGCAAAAGGGAACATTCAATTTCCGTTCAAAGCCCAGGTTTTAGCCTACATTTAAGGCATTCAAAAATTTATCCACTGAAAATGTTCATGATTGGAATTACATTTCCTTAATTGGTTTGTTGTTAAGGCAAAGGATATTGAAATTAGATAAATGATTTTTATATGGTAGATTTTGTATATTTTTCGGCCTAAACAGTTGAAACAAATTATACATATATTCCTTCAATCAGTGCTCCAAAGTAGGAAATGATATTTCAAAGTAACAGTTTACTAAGCACGTTCTTCAGTTGAGGATTAATTGCTCTTGATTTGTTCCTGGCATCTGTTAAATATGACAGTTGTTAATAAGGTCAGGCGATCTTGTAGTGACGAAAGGATTTGTCAAATTCATGTTTGCTATGTTTGTTTTTATCTGCTGAATGCACTAAACACATGCATTTTCTGCTTATCACATGTTAAGATTAATTAGCTCATGTTCCACAAAGTTACAAATGTTTTTTTTTTTTGTAAATACTGCGACTAACATTGCTAACTCTTGTCCAGGCATTTTGTCTGTTTAATATACTAATTTGAGTAGTAAATCACAATATGTTATATTTTTAGATTTAATTGGCACTGTTTACTGCAATGGCAGTGCAATGCATTTAAATCTCATTATATGCAGAAACAGCTTGAACTAGTGAGAACCAAATGCATCTCCAATAGATATCTCGACATCACCTGAATGTTGAGATACTTCTTTCAAATGTCAGTACCTACATAATATATAGATACTAGCTGACCAACCCGACGCTGCCCGGGAAAACTCTGGAGGACTCAGAAAAATTTTCCTGCTTCTCCATGTACTAACTGTCCCTTTTATCCAGGAATTACTGTGCTGACTGTCCCTTTTATCAAATATTGCTGTGGTTACTGTCCCATTTATCCAGGCATTACTGCAGTGACTGTCCCTGTTATCCAGAAATTACTGTACTAACTACCACTTATACGCAAATATTACTGTGGTGACTGTCCCATTTATCGAGAGATTACTGTGGTGACTATCCCATTTATCCAGATATTACTGTTGTGATTGTCCCTTTTATCCAGGTATAACTGTACTGACTGTCCCATTTATCCAGTTATTACTGTACTGACTGTCCCTTTTATCCAGGTATTACTGCAATGACTGTCCCAGTTATTCAGTTATTACTGTGGTGACTGCCCCATTTATCCAGGTATTACTGTGCTGACTGTCCCTTTTATCCAGGTATTACTCTACTTACTGACTTTCCCATTTATCCAAGTATCACTGTACTGATTATCCCTTTTATCCAGGTATTACTGTGATGACTATCTCATTTATCCATGTATTACTGTTTTAACTGTTCCATTCATCTAGGTATTACTGTTCTGACTGTCCCTTTTACCCAGGTATTACTCTGCTGACTGTCCCTCTTATCCAGATATTACTATGGTGACTGTACTTTTTATCCAGATATTACTGTGGTGACTGTCCCATATATCCAAATATTACTGTACTGTCCGTCCCTTTTATCCAGGTACTACTTTGGTGACTGTCCCTTCTTATCCAGGCCATGTGGTATTGTCCCCCAGGTATTAATGTGATGACTGTCCCATTTATCCAGGTATTACTGTTCTGTCTGTCCATTTTATCCAAGTATTACTGTGCTGACTGTCCCTTTTATCCAGACATTATTGTGGTGACTGTCTATTTTATCCAGATATTACTGTGGTGACTGTCCCATTCATTCAGGTATTACTATGCTGACTGTTATTTTCATCCAGGTGGTATTACTGTGGTAACTGTCCCATTTATCCAGGCATTACTATATTGTGTGTCCCCTTTTACCCGAGAATTACTTTGCTGATTGTCCCTTTTATCCAGGTATTTCTGTGGTGACTGTCCATTTTATCCAGGTATTAATGTTGTCACTGTCTAAACCGATATACAGAATTATTAATAACAGGAAAGAAAAGCATTTTCAATAATATGTGTCTATGGTATCGAGTACGTGAAATGAAACATGATAAACCCGTAGAGTTTATTTACACATGAAATAAGGTATGATAAACCCTTAGAGTTTATTTACCACATGTTACAACGGGAAGGGGGATGGGAGAAGAGGAAGGGGAACGTGGTACGGGTTTGAAACCTACCCTTTTATCTAAATAAGGTCAAATGATGGCCACTTGCCAAATTTCGTCTAGATCGGTCAAGCAGCTCTGATTTCTACAGAGCACTAACATACAATCATACAAACATTCACTTTTACATATAAGATAACAAGTAATAGTTTTGCAGTTTCTTTCTCAATAAATCGTTAAGTGAAGTGGTAAAGTGTACAACAGCCATTTGCTTTGATGCATTTGTGATTTTTAATTTCTAGTCCCATGAAAATTTAAAGGTAGGAAATTGTCACAAACCCAGAAGGAAGTTTGTATCTTCTGATAATTGTTCAATATTTGATTCAAGATGCACCTCATTCCACATAAAACATAATAGCATAAATTTTCACATTCGGAAGAGAAAGTCAGCTTCCCAATGCCCAGTTTTCTCGTTCATCAATTGAATTTTCAGCAATGCGTTTTCCTTGATATGATTTATTATTTATATTATAAACCTTTAATTTTAAAGATTACTGCTATATCAAAATCAATAATGGGAAACTGGTCATTTAAACAAAATTATCCTCATTGCCTTGAATTATCAAGAGAATTTCAAACATTAAATTTAGAAAGCATAACACAATACAAAGGTTTAAACAAATTTGGATAAAATTTGCTAGAATATCAACTTATCAAAGTTAAAAAAGAGGACAAATTAAATGGTAAAGATAGAGAGCTAAGTTATCGCAATGAAGAGAGAAGAGACAAGGGTTTATTCTTTTCTCCACGTTTTTGTAGCCGAAATATTCGAGCGACTAGCTTAAGCAGGAGCACAGCGGGAAATACCCACTAAATAAGTTTCATCTAAATGAATTGTCTCACCTCCGATGAAAAAATTCCTCAGTAATGCAACCTTAGTTTTCATGAAGAAACATCGAGAATGCTAGGCACTTTGTAATGAACATTGTCCCTGTAATAGCTAATGCCCTGGACTCTCACTCGAAAGACTGGGGTTCGGTCCCATGGTGAGTCAGGAATTTACTTCTGCGAAACACGTTCCCATGTGTTCATTTCCATGTATATATATATATATATATATATATATATATATATATATATATATATATATATATATATATATATAATGTGTGTGTGTATTGTTACAAATGCAGGTTGGGTAAAATCAAATATACTAGAAATTTATTTAAATATAGACAGCCAAGGACCTTAGTAGTAATTTAATTAAGGGCAAGAAGATAAACGGAAAAGTTAGCATTAACACTCAAGGTTAAATAACATTAGTGGAATAATTAAAGAATATGATTAATGAACTTTAACTGGCTGGGTCAGGCAGTCACTGGAGCCTGACCTTTGATCTAGTGGAAGAATCAGGCAAGTGATAAAATCGGGAACAAAGCACAAACACCTTCCTGTAAAATGAACGATGCCAGAGTTACTATGGGTTTGCGACATGCATGAGTTACTGAATCAATTAATGAGGCCCAAGCAAATGAGGGCCTAAGGATGTAAAAGATATACACAGATAAAATCACACACTTAAGAATAACTGAACATGGCTCTCTCGAGGAGGAGGGATGGACAAAGGAGCGTGGACAGAAAGGAAGGATGCGAAGATTCTTGGTAAAACAAAGGAAGAATTTAGGTTGAGAGGATTGGTTAATGGGGAGTTGGACAGGAGACCAAAAGTTCAGACACCTACCTAGAATAATCCATTGGCGTTCTAGTAAGTTACAAGCCTTTGGAGAATCTACTGATTCAGGGACCCGCAGGTGGTAACAGTGGGTGGCAGGTAGAAGCAAGGTCAAGTCTGTCCACCCGGTTTGGTGGTTTTAGCGTGAAGATGGTACATCTCCTCTCTCTGTCCTCATCTGCCCCAGTCAGGGGCAGGGCTTAAGTGTCTCTCTCTCGGCAGACACCTCCATTCCACCTGTTGTAGGAGGGGCTTATCCCTGCTCTTCTTTCCAGGTACCTGGTATCAGTGTCTGAAGGTGAGAGGTCTTTCACCAGATCAGCTATACAGGCACAGGAAAAAGAAAAATGGGAGAAGTGGCGGTCCTCTTTGGCGCCACTCTTTATTATTTAACTCACGTTAACTACTGGAATTTCTGTGGCTGAAGGCCTCAGTTGTGAATATATATATATATATATATATATATATATATATATATATATATATATATATATATATATATATATATATATATATATATATATATATATATATATATATACAAGCATGAAACTACAAATGTCGTTTAATATCCAGTTCGCTCTACCTCGGGAATAATATGTGTGTATATTTGTATACGAGAGTCGGTATCAAATTATACCTCTCTTCATAGCCGGATAGGCTAAGGCGTCACTGTACGTCCTGAGTTCACATGTTCCGTGGTTCGAGCCCGTGAGACGACGAACTTCTTATCAACTATAATTATTCCCCTTCGGTCTACATATGTATGCATATATTATTTCCGAGGTACAGCGAATTGGATATTAAACATTTGTAGCTTAATGCTTGTATATAAATCATGGTGATGTGATAACCGTGATGTGATAAAAATTCATATAGGCCTATATATATATATATATATATATATATATATATATATATATATATATATATATATGTATATTATATATATATATATATATATATATATATATATATATATATATATATATATATATATATATATATATATATACACCGTACTATATTATGCAAGATGAATAGAGAACACAGGGACTTCCATTCAACATGTCTAGCATGGCGTCGACCTCGAGTAACTTAATTTAGTCAACTTTACACATTTCTTTTATATTAATGACACCCTATTGTTTCTCATGAATATTTGAAGATTCTAACATACGATTCAGTGGTGACCTTAAACTATCAAGAAAATTTCTTTTGTAAGATCATTTAAATATCATACATTTCGATTGTTTCTTTCTTTCACAAAGCTCAGTGATTCTTATACTGGCCTAGCTATCAAAATAAAGGTACTAGTTTCAGCCAGCATATTGTTTTTACTAAGACGGAATCGTCTAACTTCCTCCATAAGAAAGAAATATTATGTTATGATGTGGATAAAAAATTTGAATAGAAGTGCTAGAGATTTGTCACCCTGCCTGACACTTATAATTTAGGACATACACTCAACCTTTCCTATTGTTCTTGATAATAATGGTTGCTAATAGTTATGGTATTTGTTGCCATATTCTTTTCAGCAGCTTTCTTTCAGAATAATTGAAAGCCTTTGTACGGATTTCCAAGGATAACAGTTTTAGATGAATGATAATTTTATTTCCACAGATAATGCCTTTTATAAGAAAAGAAAGAATTGGTCCACATGTTCATTCTGAGTTTAAAACCCTCCATTAAAACAGTTTCTAGGAAGGAATAAGAACAAGAATGGGAAATAGAAAAATGTTTGCATTATGCTCCAGGATTTATATGAATATTCAGTGTTTCCATCAGTATAAAACACACAGAAAAGAATCAGACGATACTTTAATATATCAACACATCTGAAAACGAACTAAGGCTCTTTAAACAAAATCGTCAGCATTTCTTAATTAACGTTCTTTGAATCCTTTCATGAGCAGTCTCAAGACTAATTGTATTTACTGCTATAAATAAAATTCTTACGTCAACATTTGACATAATTTTTACATCTAAAAATAATATTGTTTTACTGAAGTGCGCATATTGAAGGGTATTGGGAAGCTAATTAAGAATACGAATGCAAAATTGCAATATATTCCAATTTCCTTGCAACTTGTCAGGGCTGCAAGCATCGCAAAGATTTATTGTTTTTCTTCCTAATTAAATAACTAGACCCAGTAAAACATTTATCAAGGAACTATTTCCATCTGTTCCATTTTAATTTTCTGTAAAAGAAAACTTTTGAGATGGCTTTGTCTGTCCGTCTGCACTTTTCCTGTCCGCCCTCAGATCTTAAAAACGACTAAGGCTAGAGGGCTGCAAATTGGTATGATGATCATCCACCTCCAATCACCAAACATGCAAAATTGCAGCCCTCTATCCTCAGTAGTTTTTATTTTATTAAGGTTAAAGTTAGCCATGATCGTGTGTCTGGCAACGCTATAGGACAGGCCACCACAGGGCAGTGGCTGAAAATTTCATGGGCCGCTGCCCATACAGCATTATAATGAAACCATCGAAAGATAGATCTGTTTTCAGTGACCTTGATTATATGCAGTACAGAAAACTCGATTGGGCAGAAGAAACTTCGATGTATTTTTTACTTGTTTTATTCTAATATCAATAATGATTTTTTACATTTGTATTCTTCTTCGTTCCTCCATCGGGTTTTTATCGGTTTTCAGTCTAATTTTCATCTCTTTTACTAACTCGTATTTAGCTTCATTTTCATCAGTTTTACAGTAGTCGGCAACTTTCGAATATTCTCGGTAATAAACATTCATACTATTTAATAAATAACAGTTACTTTCAAAATCTACAGTACTTTTTTGTACATTAAACAAAGCTCCCCTATATATATATATATATATATATATATATATATATATATATATATATATATATATATATATATATATATATATATATATATATATATATATATATATATATATATATATATATATATATATATATATATATATAAATCAATCTCATAGGGCTCCTTTAAATTTAATTAAATTCAATTCAATTGAATCCTTTATATACATTAGATAAAATTTGTGCATTTACATATCTTTACAAAAGACTTTACAGAGAATATTGCGTAAATATTCATACCTTTATAAAGTATAATTTCACATTTATTAAAATATAATGACAAACGATTGTTCGTAAGACGTTTTTATGGCACTGACAATACTGAGGACTTTTTTTTTACATCTTGTTATGTAGCTCACGTTCCGTAAAACTTTCGGTTTTAATAAGAATCGGGTGATTAAACATTAAATTTGCATGAATTTGCTTCTTATGTATAGATTTATAGCATGCTTTCGCTCATGCAAATTCCTGTATTTTACTTGTAAATAGTTTCCGTTGGTATATATTTCTGTATGTTTGATATGTTTTAGGATTACTTCAATTTAGGATTACTTCGAGATATCCTTACAGGCAGGCAGCAGCAAGTTGCTGTTGATGGGGTCTTTAGTGAACCAAAACCTATTGTGTCTGGAGTTCCACAGGGTAGTGTTCTTGATCCACTTTTATTTTTAGTGTATATAAGTGATATAGTTGTTGGCCTGGAAAACAAGATTGTTCAGTATGCCAGCGATGCAACACTTATGGGTGTAGTAAAGTCTCCACTTATGAGAAATGAAGCTGCTCTCAGCCTCAATCGGGACATGGACCAGATTAGTGAATGGTGTAGTCGATGGGGTGTGAGGTTGAACTCCAGTAAAACAAAAACACTATTGATTAGCAGATCTCTTACAGATTTTCCATCGCATACTCCTCTTCAGGTGGATGGGACTTCGCTGAATGCGTCTGAAGCTTTAACCATGCTAGGTGTAATTTTTACTCACATCTTACTTTTGAGAAACATTTAATGGAAGTTTCAGTAAATGCTGTATGAATGATAGGCATTGCTTGTAAGGCCTCATATATTTATAACATTGTTAAATCAATGCAACTTGTTTTAGGTCATTTGTGCTTCCTTTACTAGAATACTGTTTTCTGGTGTGGATGTCTGCTTCTGCCACAGATTTATCTCTTTTAGATGGAGGAGTGTTCATGTAGTAGGTTTATCTGTTTCCTAATATTAGTGGCAATGACTTGGACCACCGACGGATGGTCTCTTATTTGTCACTTTTTCATCAGTTGTATTTTAATAGAGATCTTTCACATTCACAGTCGATCCCTGATCCCCTTTTCCTGCCGAGAACAATTAGATTAGCCGAACAACAGCACTAATATGCAGTAAATGTGACTCACTGTTTAACTTCCCAGTTCCAGAGGTCTTTTACTCCTCACACCGTTGGACTGTGGAAGTCTCCCTGATGTTGTCGTGCAATTGGAATTTCAGAAGTTCAAGCGAAGATGGAATGAATTACTACTCTCATGCTATATTCCTTGCATTTTAGTAAATTTTTATCTATTTATTAACTTAATAATTTAATTTTTCTTCTCTTTGTATTTTCCTTTACCTTCTCCTGATTGTTAATGAGGCCATATTCTGTAGAAGCTTGAATTTCAAGTCAGTGGCCCATGTGGACCTGTTTCATACGAACAGGGTTCATCATCTGAATAATTACACACACACGCACACACACACACACACACATACATATATATATATATATATATATATATATATATATATATATATATATATATATATATATATATATGCATATATATATATATATATATATATATATATATATATATATATATATATATATATATATATATATATATATATATATATATATATTATATGTCGGAGCTCTCCATTGTGTTATCAAATCTAAAAAAGAAAGTGTCCGATCTTCAGTTTGGCACAACTGGTCTTCACTTTCCTCAAAGCCCATAAAATCAACGTGCATTTCAAAATTTTTTTTTATGATTTATTTAATCTCTAAATGCTTACGCAGCCATCCTTTTCAACAAAACATGCTTGAAAGAGGGTCTTCTTCCTTCCTGTTATTATTATTATTATTATTATTATTATTATTATTATTATTATTATTATTATTATTATTATTATTAACAACAGTACTTGATGTTGTAATTGATGAGAATGCCATGGAAGATTATCAAATATGTCGCAGCAGAGTGTTTGGCCTCTATAGTTATTTTACGTCTCTATGTGATTGCTATAACTCCACACCAATTGAGAGTGAAGATGTTATTGTTCATATTTTTAACTTTCACGTTCCGTCAGATCTTGACCTTTATTAATGTTTGTTTCATTGTAATGCTCTATCAATGTCTGACGTCCCAACACCTTAGCCTTTAAAAAAAATCCCTTCCAATCAAGCAAAACCACTAGATAGATTGCTTTCATTTTTTAAGAAAATTTTAGTGTGTCCAGTGGTTGAACTGTTTTGATTCTAATTCTTGTTATAATAATTTGTATGCTTTTTGTTACATTGCGCTCTATGTCGATTTGCCCTTAAGTGCTCTGAGGTCAATTTTGGAACTAGGGATTTATTAAAATACTTCAATTCTATGATATGCTTGAAGTGAATCAATTTAAAATTTGTTTACAAGTTTCTGCCTTCTCCATTGGAGATATTCACAAAAGGAGGTTTTATCTCTCCTCACTCATTAAGCAATATTAATAATTACATCCTCTTGTGAATCATTTTGAAGATCTGAGTTGGTAGAATTGATTTCCTCTAAAACCTCTTTGATTTATTATGTCCAGGCTACCAAGGTCATGTTGCTACAGATAAATATATTCCTACCAAACCGCTTGGAAAGTTCATACACAATTCCTACAGAGTTATGAACGTGCTTCATTTAAACCTAGTTCAACCTCCTTTATAGTAGATACCTGAATAGCATATTTGTGTTTGAAAAGGAATTACAGGGAAACATTAGATATTAGTTATAAAACAAATAAATGAAGGATCCATCAGTACGATTCAGAAGTGTGTGTGTGTGTGTGTGTGTGAGAGAGAGAGAGAGAGAGAGAGAGAGAGAGAGAGAGAGAGAGAGAGAGAGAGAGAGAGAGATGAATAGTAAACGGAGAAAGCAAAGATCATACACCGTTGAACTGGAAATTCTCGTTCCATTTCATTTCCTGAAATTTGCAAGCATCCAATAAGGGAACTGGAGAGGGATGAAAAGGCAATTAAACCAGCATGCGTCCTAATTTCACGAAACCCTTAAGGAGAATTCCTTGAATGCCTGTGCTGGAATGGCGACCTTATGGTATTCAATGGGGAATTCATTCGAGTTTCCCTTAGACTTAAAACCAAAATACGATATTTTCATTTTAAGATATACGTTTCAGCGCGCTTATTAATGGCATTCGTAAGTAGTAAAATCATAAGACGTTCCATAATTTTGCACCAAGTGATTTACCGAGAAAAACTGTTTATTATTAGACTCTTCATAGATAGCATTATATTTTCTAAAAGAAACAAATGCATGTGTATACAGGGATGCCCGCACACACACACACACACACACGCATAAATATACTGTATATATACTATATATATATATATATATATATATATATATATATATATATATATATATATATATATATATATATATATATATATATATAATTACGATCTTTTGGACATTAAACGAATACCAAGGATATGCAACTATCACAATCACCCTTTTGCCAAGAAAACAATATCAAAATAACTGTTAGTATTTGTCTGACTAGACGCAGCAAAATTTTCAGGCGCACACATGGCACGGGGTCAATATTTAGTACATACCTGGAAGCTCCTTGCCCTGCCAGGCCCAATCATTTTATTTATACACTTTTTCACCAAACATTCAAATTAACTTTGCAGCAATGGCTTCCTGAACCTGATAAGCTATTCAGATTACCTCACGCGTGATGACTTATTTGTCGTACTTTGATTGAGCAGTAGACTGCAAAGAATACTCTTTCTGGCGATGGCAGAAACGGGGACCTCGTGTGACCTGAAAGAAAGTTTATATTGACCTTTGCCAAAGGTGTATCTGTTTCAGTGCATTGCTATGTAAAATTCGTCTAAATTCTCTTTGGGAACACCCCCAGCCCCTTTTTTTCCTTCAGTAAATATTTATTACTAGTAACTTGAATAATGAAATATTTATTCATATCGGACACTACTCGACGGTGCTAAACTGCCATATTGTGTGCTTGTTTATATGACGTTTTCTCGGAGTGACCATCAGGCCATCTATCGACCACAGTGTAAAGCGGAGTTACGTAGTTTAGGAATATATACGACTTAATCAAAATAAATAGGCAATTAGTATTCGGCATACGAAAGACTGGTTCTGTCACATATTAGAAATACGTTTTTATTCCCACAATTGTTTATGGATATGAATTTTGCAGGCTTCATATTATAAACAATTCTTACCGTAAGTCCGGAAATTTTCTAGAGTATTGATATTGGACAACCACTATTTGCTCATTTTCCTCATACGAGTAGATAGCCAGACCCACTTTAACGTGATTCGACATTTTAGGTTACTTGTGTGAAGAATCTTGTGTCGCCTATCTGACCATTTCCATCACGAAAACCGTAACTTTTATATCAACAACATGAGATTACAATAGATCAGTGTTTGAGGTTTTGGTTACCCAGCAAATAGTTTTTCCTACAAAAAAAAAAAAAAAAAATCTTAATATAATTAATTAGTCTGTGAACCCTAAGATATAAAAATTCCCTTCCGATGCGATGAAGAAGAATGAAAAACGTTGAGTAAACAGAAAGATTTCATTAGGATAAGTAGTGTGGAAAAAAAAACGAATCACTTAACTTAGAGCGCGGAATGCCATGGAAAAAGCATTCGTACTGAAATATTAATTCTGTTCAAATATTCGCATTCATGGCGCAGTGCACCTACTGAGTTTTTGAGCCAATTCATAATATTCGAATAAATATAAAGAGACGTAAATTTTGATTAAATCTCTGATGTATATCCATATAAATTTGTAATATCCATGAAGGTCTCCTGCCTAATTAATTTAGCAAGTAAATAAATGCAAAAACAAAAACAGATGCATTATAGCATTCGGACCTTCAGAAAGTTATTTAAAACACTTAATTTCTAATGCTGGAAGAGTAAGGTGTCCTATTTGCTCGTAATAAAAGAGAAAAAGAAATATATATATATATATATATATATATATATATATATATATATATATATATATATATATATATATATATATATATATATATGTGTGTGTGTGTGTGTGTGTGTGTGTGTGTGTGTGTGTGTGTGTGTGTGTGCGCGTGTGCGTGTGTGTAAATTCGTGTATGCTATAAATCAGATATGGAGCTCTAATCAAGTATTAGAAAGGTTCATGAATTAGTCACATCACACCATCTTTCTGTTGAACCACCTTATAAATTTGCATCAAAATTAAGGCGGTAAATGTCCCTAAACATGATCCCTAAAGATCTGTTAAGTAGTAATATATATGCATATATATATATATATATATATATATATATATATATATATATATATATATATATATGTATAACTGAATCACGAAAATATGGAACGTGATGAATATATAAATAATGATAAAATCCATGAAGGAAACGGAAACACTGGAGTGCTGCGAGGCCTTTCGACGCTAGGTCCTTTACTTAGCAGACTGGCTACTAAGTAAAGGACCTAGTGTCAAAAGGCCTCGCAGCACTCCAGTGTTTCCGTTTCCTTCATGGATTTTATCTATATATATATATATATATATATATATATATATATATATATGTAATTCTAATAGCCCCAATGCCTTCTTAACTTCTCGAATTCTTCGCGCTTTTTTGTATATGCTTGTAACTATATTTATAGACCCATCCTCACCATTGTAGCCAAGTGGGCAATCGTTTTTATTGCTTTTTAGGCTGAAATATTTATGTAGAATCTACTGGTCAATTTTAGAATTACATATGTGTCTGGTAAGTGACCAGTAGATTCTACATATATATTTCAGCCTAAAAAGCAATAAAAACGATTGCCCACTTGGCTACGATGGTGAGGTTGGGTCTATGCCAGCTCTAATAAATATATCTGAAAACGACACGTATATGAATGTACGAGAGGTAATAAAATTTTATCCTTCTCGTGGTCAGGTCGGCAACGTGACCTCCTTGTGTTTATGGTGTTGCAGGTTCGTCTCCCGCGACTGACCATCACAGTCTCTTCAATTTCTTCCGTTTGGATTTGACGGCTTTGTAGTTACAAGCACATCCAAAAAAGTACGAAGAATTCGAGAAGTTAAGAGGGCATTGTGGCTATTAGAATTACATGTGTCTGGCAAAAGGTGACCAGTAGATTCTGTATGTATATATATATATATATATATATATATATATATATATATATATATATATATATATATATATATATATATATATATATATATATATATATATATATATATATATATATATATATATATATATATATATATATATATATATATATATATATATATATATATATATATATATATATATATATATATATATATATATATATATATATATATATATATATATATATATATATATAAGTGAATTTTGTATAATTGTTTGTCCTCTATAGGAATCCGAACTGCTTGACAGACCCAGACAAAGTTTTGCACACGGCCTCTATGTCACCCCAGAAAGGTTTTTAACTCAAAATTAAATCTCTACCCTGTAACAGACATACAAACATGGGCATAACAAATGAAAATTTCGTTTTTATGTCACATTTTCCTTCAGTTTTCTGGGTTGATTCTCATTTTCTACCATACGTTTCACCTTTTCTTCTGGCGCTGCCAGAAGTATGATTAACCTACAACAATAAATACCCTATAACATCAATTCTTGATCAGAATTTATGTTAATTTTTATCATAATTTATGATGATTATTAATATAAGTGTTAAACATATAACTCACTGTTTGGTTGTATTGCTAAATTATATATTTTTGGCTTCGTTACAAAACATATTTCATATGAACCCAAACAGGTGCAAAGTTTTTTTTTTTAGTTGTCTTCCTCATTCGCGCATGTGTAGTAGCTGCTAACTCAACATAATGTGTAAGATGTATGATGACAGTATATCCTTTTTCTTCATTAGTTCATGCAAATTTTCTCATTAATTTGATCGTTTCCTCTTTGATTTACCTTTGGAATTTGTTATAGCAACTACTTCATAGTGCCACGATGGTGTATATCGTTATAATTCACTTTAAATGAGGGTTATGGGGTGTTTTGGCAACAAATCTTCACTACATACCTAACGCCAGTAGGTACGGTCTGCCACGCCAAGTGTGAAAAAAATTTCCACACTCTTTTTAGGGGTTTATTGTGTTCAGATATATTATTTTCTTATGTTATATGATTCATTGACCTATATTCTCAGTCATTTGCATATTTATATATATGTTTATATAATACTGACTGAATAAAGAGCCATCAAAGAATGGTTGTTTAAGCTGAATCATGAGACAGCAGAAGTCGATCGAACGATGCCTCTATTGACACGTCAAATGCAGACGACAGCAGAGTAACTTCTTTAGGTTCCCATCCAATTAAGGTAACTTAAATCCATTTAAAATTATTTTAATACATGTAAAAAGTGATTGTGATTAACTTGATAAGGATTTATATGGGAAATGATCTTTAGACTGTGAAGGAAAGCATATATGGTTTTATATACTTTAGATTTCACTGATGGTTGAATGAATTTAAAATTTAGGCAAGAGTTGAAGCCAGTAATGTGGAAATGTGGCAACATTGGGCCCATCTGTTTTTGCACGAGAGACAGACCTTCTCCCCTCCTGCACACACACACAGACACACCTAAGTACGAATTGCAGAAATACAGTATTTTTTATTTATTGTCTTTGTTCAGTGGAGGTGCTTTTTATTCTCTTCTGATAGATGAACATAACTTCCCCTCCCCCTTCCCTCGCCCCTATCTTCCCCTCACCATCCCCTCCCCCTTCCCCTTCCCCTTCCCCTTCCCTCTTCCCTTCTTTTTCCCTCCCCTCCCCTCCCCCTCACCTGCCCATTCCCCTTCCCTCCCCTTTCCCCTCCCCTTCACCTTCCCCTTTCCATTCCCCTCTCCATTCTCCCTTCCCCCTCCCCCTTCCCTACCCATAGACTGTCATTCAGAGTTTTCCCAGGCAGCAATGGGTTGGTCAGCTAGTATATATATATATATATATATATATATATATATATATATATATATATATATATATATATATATATATATATATATATATATATATATATATATATATATATATATATATATATATACATATATATATATACATAATTATATGACACTTTACCACTAGTAAATAAATAAGAGACAGGGTGTAGGTCCCGACTGTTTCCACCTTTTTCTAAACCATTGATAAAGGGCCGATACATAATGCTAGAAATCCCAATATATATACTACAGAGACAGTACTGACAAACATACACAATCATTTGTGACTACAGATGCACCACAGAGTGTCAAAGTAGGAGTGGCTTCAAAATTCGTTAGGGCTAGTGGTAGAAATCACAATGTACTCTCAAGGGACAATACCAACAAACATACAAACCGAAGGAGGCTACAAACCCACATCTGACAGTTGTTGGGGGGGAGGGGCGAGACATTTTCCTATGAATATTTAGGTTCATTCAATAGCTGTAAGTTATGACAGTATGGACTGAGGAGCAAAATAAAAATAAGAGGTCAAGAGGTAGGGTTGCTCTTAGCAAAACATTAGTATAATTAGTTTTGCCTTATGCACAACAGTGCCAAATTAACTTTCTAATGGTATGTATTTTAACCTTATCCTTATCAGCTATTACACATAAAAGCATAAGGAAAACTATAACACAATTTTCATGATTTCCTGTTGATAATTCGCATGTGAATTCATTTCTTTGAATTGTCTGTGTAAGCTGTCATACTATGATACTATTTGTAGTTAGCTTTAAAACTCAACAGTTACAATTAATTTAAAGAAAAGAAAGACAAATAAAATCTGAAAATGGTGAATCCAAACTAACGAATGAAAAAATGTCTATACTTTTTTTAAAGTAATTGTTCACCAAAAGTTACATGAATGGAAACGCATATTCTTTTTTTCAATGTGTAATTCTTCAATAAACTGTCTTTTCATGACAAATAGTTTATTACTTTTTACACCAGCAATTTTAGTGTAGTGAAGGCATGAGTAAGAGGCAGCATCTACAAAACTACTAATTTATTCAAAACAAAAACAGAAAAGTCAAGGGGTCTTACGAGGGGACACGTAGTGCCTGACATGAGGCGAACAAAATAGAGATTAATATATAGTAATTTGTGTTTGTTTCTAGAATGGAGAATGGTACATAATTTTATATACAAGTTTCTAACAGAGTTCTGATAAATATAGCTGGAAAGCTGACATTGTATTGCCTCTATTAGGAATGATACATTTGACGTGAAATGATTATGAATGGCAGTATACATAAAAAGGATGTATGGTGTTGGCTGTTTCTTATGCAGGTGTGCTTGGTGCGTATGTCAGGAAATGCTTGTTGTGAGGAGTGGATGCCTTCAGGGTATGAATTTGGATGGCCAGGTAAGATGGACGATTGTGTAGGTCCATGTGGGACCTTACAGGACTCCCCCCCTTAGAGTGGCCTATAGTTGTAGGTAGGTGTCAGGAAGGTATGCTGGTTTGTGGCGATCAATGGAGACCCAGACAGTCCTGCCATCAACTGTCATCTGGTAGACCTTGTTTCTTCTTTGGATGACCAGAGTAGGCTGGGGAGAGGGGAGGGGGGGTTGTGTTCATCCACTTGTATGAATGCGTATTTTATGTTCTGCAGTTCGTTGGGATGTACACTTTTCTGGCCATGTTGTAAGTCGTCTTGGCTGGCATTATTCGTTGTAATGCTTTATGCATGTTGGATGGGGATGTCAGGATCGTTAGATGTTGAAAGATGTCTGCCAGAAATGTTAATGCTTGTCCATACAGGGCTTCTGCTGGAGATGTGTCAAATGCCGTGTGTGGTGACATTCTCAGGCCCGGTAGGACCAAAAGGTAAGTCCTTTCTCCAACTCCTGCCTTGACATCTGGCCATGAGTGATGCTTTCGACAATGCCACTGGCTTCTGCGTTGTATGCCATTGTGTGTACTGTCTTTGTCCCAAAACTGTCTGCAAGGGAGTTCCATACAATGGATGTGAAGTTGGCCCCCCTTCACTCTTGATGATCTGCAGGATTCCTTGTCTGCTGACCCATCTAGTTAGAGCTTTTACATAACTCTCCACCGTCTGTTGCCATATCAGTATTGCTTCTGGCCACCTGGTATTTCTGTTGATGATGGTGATCAGGTATCTGTATTCCTCAAAGGTGGGTAGAGGGCCCAATATGTCGACGTGGATATGGGCGAGATGGTGGTGAGTTGTGTGGAACTCTCCTATTCTGCTCTCCATGTTCTTTGTTATTTCTGACATCTGACATGGAAGGCATTCTTTCATTCATTTTTTGATGTCTGCTTTCATACCCCACCAGATACAATTCGATTGGTTGTGCGGCCTGATGGATGGGACAGGTTGAAGGCGAGGTTGAAAGCCTTCCTTCTGAGGGCAGGTCTGTCCCGCTGCAGCTGCTGTACGTCCACATCGTCTTTTTGCACCTCTGCTATTTCAGGATAGGCTATCCCAACCTGGATGGTGTTGGCGCAGTTTCTCCATAGTGCATCAGCCACAGTGTTTGAAGACCCCTTCAGGTACTTGAGGGTGCAGGAGTGTTCAGCTATTGCAGACAGGTGACGATGCTGTCATGCTGATTATGTGTCTGTGGGTTTTGCGAAGGTGTGCATTAATGGTTGGTGGTCCATTTGTATGATGAACTGCTGTCCTTCGAGCATGTGGTGGAAGTGGAGGATGGCTTTGTAGACTGCCAGCAACTCTATCAGATGTGGAGTACTTTTGTTCCACTGTCATCAGCTTTTGTTGAAGAACGGCAGCAGTTGATGACCATCATCTGTGTCCTGCTCCAGTACTGCGCCTGTCTCCATGTTACTCACGTCAGTCATCAAAGTAAAGGAACTATGGGTAGAGGGAAGATTAATGTGGCTGCAGAGGTTATTGCCTGCTTTGTTAATAACAATGCATTATCTTGAATATTTGACCAACATAATTTTTGGAGTTTTCCTTTTAAACAATTGTACATTGGACTCATGATTTCAGCAATATTGGGTATAATCCACTGATACAGTAGTAGTTAATTAGTCCTGAAAATTCTTGTACTGACTGTTTTGATTGTGGTTGGTGTTGGGAGGTCGGTGATTGCTTTTACTCTTGCTGGGAGGGGTTTGATGCCATCTGGGCTTATTTGGTGTCCCAAGAAATGCACCTTCATTTTTGCCCACTTGCATTTGTCTTTCCATACTACAAGTCTGTTTCTTTGAGTATTTGTAGCACCCTTTTGACATCTTTTAGGTTGGGCTAAATACAAGGATGCCTTCAATGTAGACAACACAGAAGGGAAGGTCACCCAGAAGCTTGTCCATTAGTCTTTTTAAGGCTGCCTCTGCATTCCGAAGGCCAAAGCAGCTGTAATTGAATGTGTAGGTGCCAAAGGGGGTTGATAATTGCTGTCTTCTCTATGTCTTCCTTCACTACTGGAACTTGGAAGTATCCGTTCAGCAGATCTATTTTGGTGAAGACTTTGGCACTGTTCATTTGGTTGTTGATGTCTGCTATTTTCAGAAACGGGTATCTGTCAGGCTTCATTTTAACATTTAACTGCCGATAGTCTCTGCAGCCACCATGTTCTGTCGGGTTTTGGTACCATGTGGAGGGGGGAATGTTCATGGGCTGGGAGCTTTCTGTCATGTTCCTGCTTTCTCCATTTCTCTGAAAACTTGTTTGGTGTAGATGAGTTTTTCTGTGACCAAATGTCTGAAGTGGGCATGGACTGGGGGACCTTCCCTTTCTATGTGGTGCTGGATGTTGTGGTTTGCTGGTTTGGTTATGTCATGCTGAAGGCCGTCTTTGAAGACCCCTGGAAACTCCTGTAGGAGGCGGTGTATCTCTGGCAGTTGGGTGGCTGATGCAATGGGTACTGTTTGTTGTATCTGCTGTTGTGGTGATGATATGGGGGCAGTTTTCATGATCAGCTGCTTTGATGCTAAGTCCACCAGCAGGTTGTGTTCTTTTAGGAAGTCTCCTCCTAAAAGTGCTAATGTTACATCCACCATGATGAACTTCCAGCAGTTGCCTGTCCCGTTGACTGACAGTTTCATGGTCTGCCTCCCGTATATTTTGAGTGGTGCTCCACTAGCAGTGGATACATGGATTTGGTGGGTGGGGTGGGGTTGAGTCGTTCATGCGGGCTGGTTGGCACGAATGATTTGGATGTCCATGTGTTAACAAGGAATTCTGTGTTCGACCTCTCATCCCATATGAAGAAACATGTTTAGTTGTTTGAGTCGCTGATGCAACCCTCTTGCATTTTTTTTAGAACAGGCAGCCTTTGTCACATTTGTGAGCCTTTCTTCTGAACTTCCAATGGAAGAAGCACATTCCCTCTGGTAGTTCGTTTTTCTTCTGCCTGGTCTTTCCACTGTTGAATTGTCTGGGGAAACGCCACTTGCGGATGGGAGCAGCTGGTCACTCTGGGTCACTGTCAGATTCCGTGTCGGTTGACTGCTGGGACTGCCATGCTGCTGCTGCTATGGGTGTCTGGGTGGGCTCCACTCTTTTATGGGCCTTGTGTACTGCATTGACCAGCCTTAGGAATTCTTCAGGGCAGTTTTGTGAGGAGGACCTCTTTCACAAGGTCCAGGGTTGAATTGGGTTCGCCGTTTGTGGCAGGTAGCATTACCAGCCGCTGCAATTGGTTGTAGATGTGCGATGGCCGCTCATCTCTTATGGCTGCCCACACATTGTCCAGGGGCTTCTTGGCTCTTAGGGTGGGTAGCACGCTGAAGGATGACTTCAGCTAGTCCATCAGTGGTTTGTAGGTGACAGGGGTTTTGAGTTCTACAAGCCATTCTGCTACCTGCTTGAGGATGTCCTCTGTCAGAAATCCAAGGACGGCGTCTGCTTTGCATGCCGAGTAGGTGATTTTCTTGGACTGGAAGATTGTCTCTGCACTGAAGAACCAAGCTTCTGGGTTGCAGGGTGTGTAAAGGGTGGCAGATGTCTGGAGGTGGCAGCTACGCTGTCACTGGAGAGGCTGGTATCAATGGGGTTGGCTGGGTTGGTCATCTCCATGATCACCAATGTAGCAAAGGTGTGAGTCAGAAACAGCGTCAATAAACTTACTACTTTATTCAAAACAACAACAGAAAGGTCAAGGGATCTTGCGAGCAGAAATGTAGTGCTTGACACGAGGTGAACAAAACAGAGAGTAATATACAGTCAATTGTGTTTGTTTGAGAATGGAGAATAGTACATAGTTTTATATACAAGTTGCTTACAGAGTTCTGATAAATATAGCTGGAAAGCTGACAATGTATTGCCTCTATTAGGAATGATACATTTGATGTGATATGACTATGAATGACAGTATACATAAAAAGGGTGCATGATGTTGGCTGTGTTTCTTATATGCATGTGCTTGGTGAGTATGTCAGGAGTTGCTTGTTGTGAGGAGCAGATGCCCGTAGGGTATGAGTTTGGACGGCCAAGTAAGATGGACGATTTTGTAGGTAAGTGTGGGACCCTACAGTTGATTAAAGGATAGTACCGTCCTATTTAATGTTATGGGTATACTAAATGTTTATACCGTTGATGTCTCATAAAATACCTGTAATCGTTACTCTTTATAGCAAGTAATCAAAATAAAGGATCACTATTATCTTTAGTATTTTTTCTAACAAATGTTAATTATTAGAAAGCATTTAAACTGGATAAAAAATGATTATGAAGAAGCGTTAGCACAAAAAGTACTTAATACATTGCATATACGTAAAATAGCTTGGGTCAACGCAAAAACTAAAATGCTAATTTGAATATGATTATTTTGGAAAATGGTTCAAGCGTTGATGTTTTCGGGTAATATGAAAAATTATCTTTAGAATATTACACTTACAGTTTTCAAAATCATTGTGAATGACCTTACTCTTTTCCAATGTTCAACTTCAAAGTGCTTACACACATAAGATATTTCAGTTAAGAAAAAACCTTTCGCTATTGTGGAGTGTGGTTATATTAAGGTAAGAAGGAGAAAATAGACTCCTTCGACCTCTGGAGAATGCTATACATGCCAGTAACTGTCTCGTATTACGAGACCGCACTCAGTAGCGCGAGTGGTAATTAAATAAAAGATAATGGTGAACATCTGCTCCGTGGGCCTGACAGTAATGATCTTTAAACACCGAGGACGTGTCATCAAAGCGAGCGTCTACAAGACAAGAATCGTCTCTATTTCTAGATGACGAAACATAATGGTGATGCTCATGGCAGAAAGACTTCTGGGATATGGTGTTGTTGCCGATATACTAGGAATTCGGCGGTTCAAGAGGAATCATTATATTCACCGAAAGATTAAAATAGACCTTCCCCTTCTTTGACATTACGCGTTTTCCTAAAAAAATGGATGGGTTAGGCTCTTATTTCCTTATCTGGCGTAACCCATGTATGGGCAAAATGTATAGCTCGAAGTGTATATATATATATATATATATATATATATATATATATATATATATATATATATATATATATATATATATATATATATATATATATATATACGTATATGCGGCGTGTGTGTGTGCCTGTGTATATGTGTTTTGACTACACACACACACACACACACACACACACACACACACACACACATATATATATATATATATATATATATATATATATATATATATATATATATATATATATATATATATATATATATATATATATATATATATGCGGCGCGTGTGTGTGCCTGTGTATATGTGTTTTGACTACACGCGTTCCAAGCTATGTGGGTGTTTGTATCATAAGTAGAACGGATGGTGTTATGGAATTTCTCTTAAGACATATCAAACCACAGCTTATTATTACATCAGATATAAGCATCAGAAAGTAAAACTGGAACAGGACATGAGCTAAATCAGTGTGGATGTTTGTGTCTATGCTCTTTAACGTCAAAGCTTCTTCGTTTGGATAATTTTATTAAGCAGTATGCAAACCAAAATGCTTTACTATGAGAACGATGCAACCCACCTTTCCTTTGTGACTAAATGGATTTTGTAATCCTTTGGAGTATAGCAAAATATTTCTAACGCAGTAACTTCGCCACCATATTCTTGTTTTTATTCCCAAGATTAAAGATAGTAACATTATTGTACTTGAATATATATGATGTGAATTTATCTTATAAGTCGACCTCCTTATTAATAATACTGACTTCGTTGCTGTGCCATAATATAACGATTTTGATAAGGCTTATTAGTTCAATTCAAAGGGCAATATTTTACGGTTTTGATGAGATTATAACTTTTACAGAGAGAAACGCCTTTGCTTGCTTTGAAAGTAATAATTATCACTGATGGAGTTAAAAAAAAAAAAAATATGCTTGCCCTTCGAAAGAAAGATTGACAGTCCATGCAACAAGGCCACAAATAATGAATTAGTTAAGAAAAGGAAATTTAAAAAGGTAAGATAGATTAGCACTTTTAACGGCATGCGAAAAAAAAATGTTACGGTAATGGAATGTTTTTATACATGCTAGGGGGAAAATATGGTTTCACTACGCTGAAGCATTCTAAGTAGAATCTCAGTAAAACAAATGGAAAATTTCATCTATCAATAGAAATTATACACACACACGCACGCACACACACACACACACACACACCACACACACACACACACACACACACACACACACACACATATATATATATATATATATATATATATATATATATATATATATATATATATATATATATATATATATATATATATATATATATATATATATATATATATATATATATATATAAAGAAATAACAATAGAAGAGGCAGAACGTCTTTGAAAGGGTGAGCAGATATTCTCGATATAAAGTAAAAAAAAAATCTGACATTTGTAAAAATTCTCTTAAAACTGGCTATAAGTAAAAAAAAAACGACCAAGAGAATTTCCTCGGCTGGGAAATAAGAAGCCATATATGAAGGAATGACAATAATAAGTTAGATGAAATTTATGGCAAGGACTTTGTGAAGTTACAAAAAAAATAAAACATATTTTAACGTCACACACTAACAAGACTGAGAAAACTGAGAATGAAATTAAATTAAAGATGATAAAGACATTTAAAGAAAGAAAGGAAAAGAACAGCAGATAAAAAAAAGTATATATTGTCGGGTATGGAAGCAAAGTGTTATCATCTTTCAATTCACGTAGGATCTTAACCCACTTTGTGAAATTAAATCAGATGCCAGATACCAATAAACTTTAATTTATATTAAATAAACACTCTTCTTCACGCGACCTACACGTACAGAAATTATTTCAGTAAAGATTACTTTGCAAAGGGCCGTCATTGCTCTCTCTCTCTCTCTCTCTCTCTCTCTCTCTCTCTCTCTCTCTCTGAAATACTAAAGTGGCACAGACCATCTGATTATTTCTGGAAAAAATTTGCTTACGATCCCTAAGGTATATTCTGAAGAAACATTCCACATTCTTCTGAAATTTTTAGATTTTTGTTTTGCCGAACAAAATGAAACATGCAATCTCCCAGCAAAACTGGGGTATTGACAGAATGCTTCTCGGAGTATTTATAAAAATGACTGGTATGTAAGAGAAATAATAGTGCTGAAAATTTTCTGCATACTTTCCAAAAATATATCTGCTTTTAGCGATAGAAAATCATAGAGTTGTTTTGCTTCAAGCAAAGATCAGCAATCATGAAAAAGAAACGAAAGAAAAACTGAGAGATATTTGAATTCAGAAAGTTTGAAAAATAATTCAATGGCAGTAAAGACGTCCCCGCGCCCCAAAACATGGTCCTTGTCAAACAAAAAAAAGGGGGTGTGGAATAAAAAATATGCTAACATCTTCGTTGGGAAGTAGGTAGGTGCAACAATTCCACAAATTAATTAGACCATAAGGTAAAAGTGTTTAATAGATAGATAGATAGATATATCGATAGATAGATAGATAGATAGATAGATAGATAGATAGATAGATAGATAGATAGATAGATGGATATCAATATGGTAAGTGCTGCCTCGTCGATGTCCTGCTATTTCTAAATGTGACAGGATAGTATGGGTTTCAAATGAAAACTGATAACTCACATCCTCTCTCTCTCTCTCTCTCTCTCTCTCTCTCTCTCTCTCTCTCTCTCTCTCTCTCTCTCTCTCTCACACACACACACACACACACACATACACACACACAAATTAGAAAAAAGTACAAAGTACGAAACTATTGCTTGAAAAATACCTTATATTTCCGAGTTAATTGTCGGAGAAAAGTCCTTTTTTATATTCTTATAAATATTGTTATCTATTTCTTTCTGAAAAAATAAAAGATAAAGAAAGGGGGTTCACTGCATAATATGATATTAAAAGAGTGTTTTTCTGTACATTTTGAAAGAACAAGTACAATAGATTAAACTGGAAATATATTACAGGAACAGAATTTTCTATAAGCTACACAAAAAAGGATGGATTTTTCAGATTATACAATGGATGGATGTGTTTGCTGAAGTTTACATATTCCAGAGAAATCTACCTACGCTGAAATAGAGTTTAGCTGTGTAAGCGAATAATTTATGACATTCTAAAATTTACTCTCATAAGATATGCTAAATATTTTGTTTTCTGATATTGTGTCATAAACAAGTTTTCTGTCCATCATTTTAATAAAAAATGTACAGGTAAATTTACTTTAAATAATGAAAGCGAACTCCCCTCCAGTTATTAGTCATTATAAGATAAAACCGAATAAAGAATCACGAGGACTTTGAATGTGGAAATGCAGGGGAAAGCATTTCAGGGCAAGGAAGTAAAGGAAAGAAAGGAAGGTAATTCAGGAACATTGGAAAAAAAAGCGTTGCTAGAATTATACTTCGGAAAGTAGGGAGAAAATGCAATTCAGTAAATCTCGAGAAGGGCGGCGGATGGACTTTGATCACCTAAGGGTTGCTGCTCTGCATCGAAGTTCTGTTGTACTCAAATGGCTGGGGATGGAGTGAGTCTAGTACCAGCTTCCTTCAGGTCTTTGTACTGGACGACGTCAGTGCCTCTAGCATCCAGCCACTCTGTTAGCTGGGGGAAGAGGTGTCCTGGCAGGGCGGCGAGAAAGTAATCTGCCTTGGTCGACAAGGACTGTACGCCCTTGATTCGAAGTGTGACCTCTGCTCGACGGAACCAAGTGCAGGTGTTAGTCGATGTGAAGGTCGGAAGCTTGACTTGGGTGATGGTATCAGCAGGAATGGCAGAAGAGGAGGGTGATGTGTCGTCGCCGGACGTCTCAGGCATCTTTGCTGGGTGTTGTTGTGGCTGAGTCACCACTTTAGCAGGATGATAACTGAGACAAGATATTGATCTTGAGAATGATACTTTATTAACAAACCACAGTGGTATTTATATGAATTGCTGACCAATCAGCGGCCAGGCAATCTACATAGTAACTACAGACCAATAATGCATATGAATTTGATTTTAGACTTTGTACATTATGTATAGATGAAAGGTCAGGTGTATCACAGAAGTTGGCGCCATCCTGCTGGCTTGATGTGTTGCTAAGGAGAATGGCGTGAGAACCATGGTTCGAGAACCAGGTGTGAGCCAGGTGTCACAGAAGTTGGTGCCATCCTGTTGTCTCATGAAGTGCAGCATGGGAACCTATTCACGTGGCACATACATTACTGTTGCGGCAAATATGGCACCTTTTACAGCAAGATGTTTACGTGCGCAATGTGTTCGCTTTGCAGGTTGTTGAAGCCTCAGAGGCAAGTGTGACCAACAGATTACTTAGATTAAAGATTAAAGAATATGGACTGGGTGTGTCACCTCACAAATGTAGTACTGGCCAGAAAATCTACATGGTAACTAACAGACCAATAATGCATATGAATTCGATTTTAGACTTTGTATCCTATGTATAGACGAAAATCAGTTGTCACAGAAGTCGGCGCCATCCTGGTTTACAGCAGCGTGGGCATCTGTCGGATTGTCTGCTAGGGTGGAGAGGGTATCGTCGGCTGTGTCTTCGATGTTGGTGAGTGCTGCCCTAACTGACATTAGCAGGTGCTGCAACTAGAGTGCCTTGAGGATGTCAGTTGGGAAAACTGTCTGGTGCAGGAGGAAGATGGGTGAGGGCTCTCATCTCGAGAAGGGCAGCGGATGGGCTTTGATCACCTAAGGGTTGCTGCTCTACGTTGAAGATCTGTTGTACTCAAATGGCTGGGGATGGAGTGAGTCTGTCCAGTAGGACCAACCTCCTTCAGGTCTGTGTACTGGACAACGTCAGTGGCTCTGGCATCCAGCCACTCTGTTAGCTGGGGGAGGAGGTGTCCTGGCAGGGCAGCGAGAACATAATCTGCCTTGGTCAACAAGGACTGTGCACCCTTGATTCGAAGTGTGACTTCTGCTCGACGGAACCAAGTGCAGGCGTTAGTCAGTGTGAGGGTCAGAAGCTTAACTTGGGTGATGGTATCAGCAGGAATGGCAGAAGAGGAGGGTGATGTGTCGTCGCCGGACGTCTCAGGCATCTTTACTGGGTGCTGTTGTGGTGGAGTCACCACTTTAGCAGGATGATAATTGAGACAAGACATTGATCTTGAGAATGATACTTTTTTTAACAAACTACAGTGGTATTTACATGAATTGCTGACCAATCAGCGGCCAGAAAATCTTCATGGTAACTAACAGACCAATAATGCATATGAATTCGATTTTAGACTTTGTATCCTACGTATAGACGAAGATCAGGTGTGTCACAGAAGTCGGCGCCATCCTGCTGGCTTGATGTGTTGCTAAGGAGAATGGCATGAGAACCACGACCCAAGAACCAGGTGTGAGCCAGGTGTCACAGAAGTTGGTGCCATCCTGTCGACTCATGAAGTGCATCATGGGAACCTATTCACGTAGCACATACATTACTGTTGCAGCAAATATGGCACCTCTTACAGCAAGACGCTTACATGCGTAATGTGGTCACTTTGCAGGTTGTTGAAGCCTCAGAGGCAAGTGTGACCAACAGATTACTTAGATTAAAGATTAAAGAGTATGGACTGGGTGTGTCACCTCACAATTTTAGTATTATATATATATATACATATATATATATATATATATATATATATATATATATATATATATATATATATATATATATATATATATATATATATATATATATATATAGGCATGTATGGATGTAT
>JANJGK010000003.1:23076760-23159260 GCA_039081455.1 Macrobrachium rosenbergii | reverse complement strand
AAATGTGCAAAATGTAGCTGGGTCAAAATAAGAAAAGAAACATACCTCTCAGAAAGAGAGAAAAAAGTGGACCACTGTCTTGTGTAATTAAGATTTGTTGAAGATTTCTTCACCAATAACTGTAGTGATCCTGAAAAAAAAAAAAAAACATCGCTTCTATCAGGCAATCAAGTGGACAGGAGTTAGTAGTAAAATTCATGTTATTGTCACATGAGAAATCTTAGTTTCAGTTCCATCAAAATTCATTTGGGAAAATGATAATATTATTCGTTTGATGTGAGAGTTATGGTCCCTGTAAAGAAAAGATTTTATATGATTTGGGAAAGCTTTTCAAGCCGAATTTATGTTGATTGCAGGCTTAACTGAGCTTAGATATTTTCTAAAAGGATATGATCCTCCAAGATATGATACACTTCTGCAGTTGCAAAATATCGAAAGAGTTGAAAGGGATAGACGTCCAAATGTGACAGCATTATTGGAATCCCTGAAGGATTGTTATATCAGTGGATTGGAGGGAATTTAGAGTCGTCATCGAGCCTCACCCCTGTATGTGGATAAAATAACGGTTCGATATTTTACAGTGTGTTATTCATAAACAATCGCTAAAACAAGGATATACCGTAGTTTTGCAGAAGTAATTGCTATTCAAAATACGCTTTTATTCAGATGTAAAAGTAAAAGTGAGCTATTATGTTATTATTATTACAGATATAATTGCCGTCCATTAGCAGTCCTGTTACATGTTAGTAAACGTCATTTATAAAAGTATACAGCCGTTTTTATTGTACACTTGATGTATTAACATTTAGTGCACGAAATACCATACTATTATAAGGGGAATCTGTGACAAAATTAAACTATTTTGGATATGTTTATGTGTATAAAAGCAAAAATCATTTCATTAGGCTAATAATTGCTGTTGTGAAACTTCAAGACTAGAGTGTGGATGAGCGTATATTGTTTCACCAGCCATTATGAAATTATCCTGTTCTAAACTATATTCTAATTGCATACGTAGCAAATCAATCTGTTAATGTTCGTAATCATTCCAGACAATGGGAGTCATTTTGGTGCTTCTTATGCACCCAGTACTTCTTATTTAATATTGATTTTGTCATTTTGAGTAATCACTGATGTTTTAAATTTATTTTTATTTCACTCATGGCTACGGGCTGATTATTTCCTTTTTAGCTACTTTCCTCATTTATCCTACCGACTAGTTTACTTGTCGCTGCCTTCTTTACCCCTCAGATATATCAGAGATAGTTTGATTTTTTATGTTCCTTTTGACTAACAATAGGGCAGATAATACTTTCCTTTGGGAATCCTGTCACTTTAGTGCTCCATTTCCAGAAAATTAAATGTTCTCTTAAATCAGCCATTTCATCTTCTTTCTTAGCTTATTGTTTCTGTGTGAGCCAACTCTAGCAGCTTTCTCTTTGGTTGAGGTAAAAAGTATCTGTCTTCTCCAGTTAAATTCAATTTCCTTGAGTGTTAATTTGTAATTTTGATTTTAATATCACATTTTCATTAATATTTTTTGCTCCAAAACGAAGACGGGCCTGTTCTAAAGGGAAAAATGCTGTATCTCTACAAACTCTCAAGGTAGCTGTACTTATATGCAAATAGAGCATGACGCATCAGGACTGTCGGTTCCTTTGATATGGCCACACATTAAACAAGTCTTGACAGACTACGGTAGTTATCATTCCTCCGTTAGTTTCTAAATATTTCATTGGTGCTGCTTAACATTTATGCGAAGTTTTGCGACTTTTCTCTTTTTTTGTGTGTATGTGAGAAAATTATAACTTTTATGTTCTAATATGATATCTTATTCTTAGTAGCGAATATTTTACAAGAAAAATCACTGTAGATGCAACGCGACATCACTCTTTATTTTTGTTATGTACGCAAAATTGGTAAAAATCTTTGATGTGATGAATTATTTCGAGATAGCGCTGGTAGATTTAAATGATATACACAAAACGTACAATGATTACATAGTAACAAAAATACAGAGTTAGATTTCTTGATAAATATATTAACGAGAGAATTGTTTTTCTACAGAGAAATCAAATCAAGTTTCAAATGATTAATATTTATGATTTTTTAAAGCATATTTCAAACCATTTACATTCTGCGAATTATATGGAACCGTAAATCAATGATAATGCCCATAATCAGGTAATTACGTGACTTTGGCCGCTACAATGGAATGGAACATAAAATTTAGGCCGGAGGCCAAGCAATTAAGACCTATGAATCTTTCAGCGCTGAAAGGGAAAGTTCAGAGTAAAAAGGTTTTGAAGGTGTAATATATATATATATATATATATATATATATATATATATATATACATATATATATATATATATATATATATATATATATATATATATATATATATACACATATATATATATATATATATATATATATATATATATATATATATATATATATATATATATATATATATATATATATATATATATATATATATATATATATATATTAACAGGAGGAAAACCTCGCAATTGCACTATGAAACAATTGTCAGGAGAGGGTGGAAAGTAAGATGGAAGAGAGCGAATATGAACTGATGTACAGTTAAAGGAATGGAAGGGGTTGCAGCTAGGGGCCGAAGGGACGCTGCAAAGAACCTTAGATAATGCCTACAGTGCACTACATGAGGAGCACTGACGGCACTACCCCCTGCAGGGTTAGCAGCCACAATAGCTTCCTGTCCTCTAGGATAAGGAATTATGCCTAATGGAAATTATACAAGTTGTTATGTGGTTAGTCCTATGCTCAGTAAATGATGTATCACATAAAAAGACACTTTCTTAAACGGTAAATGTTGAAAATAAGATGATGAATGCGATGCTTACTAATAATCATAAATACTGAAGGGTTTTGGCAAGTATGATTTCGTCACATGTCAGTTTCTTTCCTTGTAGGGTGGTTGGGGGCGGTATGGGGTCTCCAGTTGATGACTGAACATTCTGAGGCGGTTGATCCTTTGGCTAAAAATACCTCCCTACGAAAAAGCTGACGGTGACAAGGACCAGGCTCCTCCTGAGACGAGAGTGGAATTTGAGAGCTTGCATATAAACTTTTCACCACCATGCTGACACCATGCAGTACTTCGAATAGTTCCTCGTTGGATGAGTCGGTAGAGTTGCCGGCTAGCACTCTGCTAGGCCGGTTTCGCGTCTCCAGCCAGCCTATGAAGAATTAGAGGAATTTATTTCTGGTGACAGAAATTCATTTCTCGGTATAAAGTGGTTCGGATTCCACAATAAGCTGTAGGTCCCGTTGCTAGGTAACCAATTGGTTCTTAGTCACGTAAACTAAGTCTAATCCTTCGGGCCAGCCCTAGGAGAGCTGTTAATCAGCTCAGTGGTCTAGTTAAACTAAGGTATACTTAACTTTTCCGAGGCGAATGAAATGAGGAAAGCTTAAAAGAAAATGTAAGGTATCGGCATCAAAGTCATCCATTTCCGGCAGGCAGAACGCATCACTCATATATTTTTGCAATAAAACGAACAGGCTTGATTTTTTTAACTATGTATGTAGTGGTAAATATGACCACTACGTAGCATAAGAAAAAAAATAATATTATATACTAATAAGTGAATGTATTAAAAATGCGGCAAACTTCAATGATATTGTGCCACGAAAACATTCAAAGCAAAGCAATCAACCACCCATCCATAAAACCCGAGTGAGAGCGCTTCCAAGAAGCAGTAACGATTCAGCAAATGAGCAAGAAACTCAGATAGGAAACGTCTGAAGACGGAATTACTTCTTTCTGATGCACCTTCCTGATGCGCTGAAGTTTTTCGATATTTACTTAACGCAACTGAATACGGGAAGTGGAGAGGGACGCGAAAGAAATGAAACATGCTAAACCGTAGCTTCCTATACCTTAAAAATATTACTTAGATGCTTCTGAAAAAATGTCTCCTTATGGTATTCCCATTGGGAATTCAATCGAGTTCCGCTTCGGAATTGCTTCTATGTAAGTCATTTTCGTGCTGAGACAAGCTTTTCAGCTATTGAAAAAGGACTCTTAAAACACACACACACACACACACACACACACACACACACACACACACACACACACATATATATATATATATATATATATATATATATATATATATATATATATATATATATATATATATATATATATATATATATATATATGTGTGTGTGTGTGTGTGTGTGTGTGTGTGTGTGTGTGTGTGTGTGTGTATATAGTATGATTTCTAGCAGTTGCATAGAGTGTTTTTATATTCACACTGTAAAAGAAAACATCAGACGGATCTCCATGAGATATGTCTTACGAGGGTTAGGAAATGTGTGTGAAAAGCATAACAAAAATTATGTATCTTTTTTCTCATCAAATTTGTGACAATTGGAGGAATGATCTGCATATTTTTTTCTGTCTAAATATCCCCCATGCAGTAGACACTAAATTATTATAAAAGTGACGCGATAAAACTTTTGAGGAATTCCCTTCAGGCGGTAAAAAAAAAAAAACTTAGGAACAAACGAAATGCAAAAAAAAAAAAAAAAAAGGAAAACGGAATTCCAACAGTACATTTAACTTGCGAGTCAGTGCACCAGTAGTTACGAGAATAATGAAGCCGCTCATTAAGACAGCATCGGATTCAAAATATACTTTAGATTATACTTTAAAAAGTAATTTCTTTGTCAATCCTTCCCTATTTTAACATTGCTACAGACAGTGGTGGTATCTCAAATGTCTTATGTGTACCAGCATGAAACTTCAAATTGGTTAAAAACTATTTGGTTTCGTCTACAATAGTCCACCACTCGGCCAGGCAGTTAGGTTGCACATAACTGTAATCCTAAAAACGACTCGTAGCAAGAAGAAATTAATTTTCCAGTATGCCTCAAGAGTTCCTTTACCGTTTTTCAGCCATTTCCAGAAAATGTATAATGACAATTTCGGCGTTAATCTATAAAATGTGAAAAATATACCCGCTCCCCTGAAGCAAGGTTGACTGATCCTCTCTAGGAAATGATATATCGCTGAATGAGGTACCAGCGTGGTGCAAGAACTCCGAAAGGCGTTATGAAGCATGAACGCATCATCTATTTTCATTAACCGTGGATGCTGTTACACATGACTGCAACATTCACTCGTCCGACTTTTTTTCATCATATGTATGTCTGTGTATGTATGTGTGTAAGCATCTGCGTGGGTGCATATGTGTGTATGTGTGTGTGAGTCTGTAAAATTCAGATACATTTTACTAGAGCTGGAAGAGACCCATCTTCATCATCTCAATTCTTTTTATCTTTACCTTTCTTCTGGACGCGTATGGAATTTCATAACTGGAAGCTACGCGCTCTCTTTGATAAAACCAACAAATTGAGCTTTGAGACTATATACTTAATTTCGTCCAAATATCATACAGCTTCGGCAGTCGTGCAAATGGATTTGCTTTTGAACATTAGAGGTGAATGAGATTACAAGAAGCCTAAGTAGCGTAAAAGAATTCAAAGCTGAGATTGAAATGCCATTAAACCAAGGAAATGTCATAGAGAAGTGACTTTGAAGGTAGGACGCGGTTTGTTAGAAAGCCAAGGATAGTCTATGGGCCACCAAAGGTAAGGTATGAGATACTAAAGACAACAAATAACTCAAGTAACGAAGTAATTACGTACCATCGCTTTTCTGAAACGACTTCTCTGTAGTTTTAAAGCTACGTTTCCCTAAAAGTCACCGCTTCTTCGCTCTTCGCCTGAGCGAGAGAGTGGCCCCGATGTGACCCCTCGCATCAGATCAGGGGGGCACAGCCCCCCTCAAGAGGGATTCAGAAGATTCTCAATCCCTTCATCGATCTTCATTTGTTTCCCGTCAAAGCGCTGAACACCGGAAAGGCAAACAGTCCCGCACAAAAAGTTGGCGGCCCTTCCCCTCTTTTCTCGTCTTTGTTTCTTTTTTTCTCATTTCTCCCCTCTTCATTGATCTCCAGAGAGGTTATTATTAACGTTTCCCAGGTTTTATTTCCGTCCGCTCTCATTTATGGCGAAGGATGATTGCCTTCATTCAAAATCGGTGAAGTATTTTATGTCGCAATATTAGCAACGATTACAAAGACATTGTATAAAGTATGATTTTTCAGTGAAAGAATAATAAATTGCAAAACGCATACGAGGTAATTAGAAAAATGAGTTATTCTCGAGGGAAATATAAGAAACAGAAGACAATCACCTAAAAAAACTGTGGTATAGGTTTACAAAGTTATGGAAGGTAACAAATATAATACAAATTGTGTTAAAACACAAAAATCTACCTACTAAAAGTAACAGTAAACAACAACCCTTAATGAGGTGAATTTTTTTACCATAACACAAAGCACATCGCTCATTTAGTTGAGTTTAAAACAGAGCAGCCAGTGGATAGAAAATGGAAATGAAAATAATAAAACTGCCTCTGGTTGTATTTATCCGGAGGGGTGGGCGTGAAAGTGGTGGTCAAGGATACGGCGATACCAAGATTGACTGGAACCTCTCCCAAGTAAACCAGGTAACTGGTTTATGTCCTGCTACCGACGAATACTAGAACACCTCTACAACAAAAACTCCAAATCACGATAATGACACCGACGATCAAGGCCCAGGACCAGAGGCCTTAAAGAACTAAGCCCGCTGGTTACCCGGAGCTAACCCCTTGTCAGGCGATCATCGGCATTACAGCAGATGACTATTGACCAATATAATAATAATAATAATAATAATAATAATAATAATAATAATAATAATAATTTTACACGACAGAAAAAAAACCGTACTCAGGCCTCAAGCGAAACGTGAACATAAAACTTCCCGGTATGGGAGAAAAAATATATATATTTGTTGTCAAAGAACAATTTCAGAGCACTGAAAAAAGACATAAAAACGGGGTTCCCTGTCGTGAATAAAATGTCACCGTTAAAGTACAGAGTTTAAAAATGATGAAAACTTACAGAATCCTGAAACCACAAAGCCACAGTATTCATTAGACCATTCGAAACTTCAACACCCATGAATATATACGATTTTCAAAGCACGTCTACATTAATCACAGACTCCAATCCCTCCTACGTTATTCGGATACATCCTCATTCCTAGTTCCCGAAGAAGGATGAAATGCCGGATGAGACTACCCAGTCATTCATCATCTGCCGGGTCCCATTCATCACTTACTAGTAATTTGCCTTCATCAGCGGTTGTTACGTACGGGCCTGTGAGGAGCAGCCTAGTATATTTACCTGTGAGAAGGATTTTGGAGATATGCGGGAAGGAGGTCAGAACTACGAACGATTTAAAATGGTTTTGGGATATTGTACATTCATTGACATTTTACCAAATTATATGTATGTCATTCATGCTTATGCATACTTCAGTACAGTATGTATGCTATTCATGCATGTACATAAGTTAAGTATATCTTAGTTTAACCAGACCACTGAGCTGATTAACAGCTCTCCTAGGGCTGGCCCGAAGGATTAGATTTATTTTAAGTGGCTAAGAGCCAACTGGTTACCTAGCAACGGGACCTACAGCTTATTGTGCAATCCGAACCACATTATGACGAGAAATGAATTTCTATCACCAGAAGTAAATTCCTCTAATTCTTCATTGGCCGGTGGGAGAGTCGAACGCTGGGCCAACAGCGTGCTAGCCGAGAGCTCTACCCACCCCTCCAATGAAGAACCATGCATGTACATACTTCAGTATATATGTACCGTATATGATGTACATACTTCAGTATATTTGCATATGTTATCCCTATACCTACATACTCCACTACGTATTTATTTGCGTGTATGTTTTCGAATCCTGGTTAGGGCAGGAGGAATAAATACACATAATTCCTTTTGTATGTAGGTTATTCCAAGGGTAAAGTGAATGTGATATGAAGGGGTTGTTTGTCGTTCGGTATTTAGCAGTATATAAATGTCATGCGTAAAATGCATAAACTGACATTTGACCGACGGATATTAAACGGGACGAATATTTCCCCACATGAACGCATGATAGAAAGGGCATTTGATCTTTGTTATGTTTACTATTTACATTTTGTAAATATATCCCCCCTTCAAGACAGTTAATCTGCATCAGTTTTTTTTTTTTTTTTTTGGTAACTGCTTTGTAAGATAAACTATGCAAGTTATAAAAGTGTATCACATCATGATAGAAAAATCGTTACTGGGCACAAAATCTAGTCTGAAATATCTTTATCATTATGCAGTGTGTATATGTATGTGTATATATATATATATATATATATATATATATATATATATATATATATATATATATATATATATATATATATATATATATATATATATATATATATATATATATATATATATATATATATATATATATATATATATATATATATGTATATATATATATATATATATATATATATATATATATATATATATATATATATATATATATATATATATATATATATAGTCCACAGGAGAAAAGAGAATAAAACACTCTAATAGCTCGATAATTTCGCCTTCCACCAGGCCTCTTCAAGAGCTTTATTACAACTAAACAAAATAAGTATATATACATAAAAATCTCAAACATTGTTTCTCACCGAAAAAAAATAACACAACATTTGTCAAAACTAAAATTAGATTGTTTAGATGATAAACAAATGGTTAAGATTTAACAATTCTGTTTAGTTGTAATAAAGCTCTTGAAGAGGCCTGGTGGAAGGCGAAATTATCGAGCTATTAGAGTGTTTTATTCTCTTTTCTCCTGTGGACTATATTCACATATCTCATCTTCGTGGTATGAAGATTATATATATATATATATATATATATATATATATATATATATATATATATATATATATATATATATATATATATATATATATATATATATATATATATATATGTCTGTGTGTGAGTTTATATGTGCTTTTATATGATTCGAGGTAAATAACCATTCACAAAACAACTGAGGCATCTTACCATATGAAAAGCGTTACCAAGAGAGAGAGAGAGAGAGAGAGAGAGAGAGAGAGAGAGAGAGAGAGAGAGAGAGAGAGAGATTACCGGAGTCTCTTGCTATAGAAAGAAGAGAAAAAACGATATGCAAGACATTCCTTCTAAATCACTCTATATTGCAGTAGTGGCTTAATAAATGCAACTGATGTTAGGTAAATTGAGTTAAGAAGGGTAACTATGACCCATGCAATGTACATTTTACAGTCTATTCATGTATCTTATGAATACTAAGAACAGTATTCAGGAAACACTACATCTACCCGTATCGACAACTTACTTTTCTAAAATCAAGTATCAGAATATCGCTTTGAAGCGGCCAACGCTCTTAAAGCGGGAGAATAGCAGCAGCAACAGCAGCAGCGGCGGCAGCAGTAGCGAGAGGCTGCGAACGAACGAACAAACATTTACTCGCTGGCACTCAGTGCCACAAGCCCCTGTGGCCCAATGGATAAGGCATTGGCCTCCTAAGCCAAGGATTGTGGGTTCGAGTCCCACCAGGGGTTGCGGGTAATTCTTTTTATGCTTCAAGTGCGGTTCAAAATGTTGTAAAAAATGCCTTGACGAAATCTAGTTTAGAAAAATTCACCTTTTAGATGAGTTGTTAGGTAAATTCGTTGCACTTTAATTCAGAACAAGGGAATTCTTCTAAAACAACTTGTTGCTAGCTAGCTTCCCATCTTGGAAACAACGTATGTGGAACTCTTTCTACGTCGAGTGATGCACAGTATGAAAACGATTTGAACTAATATTCAGTTTATAACTTATGAACTGAAGATCCTTTTATGTTGAATTTCTTGGCAGTTGGGAAAAATATAATTTTAATCAGAATGATAGTTTCTTTTTTTTGAATTACAAATGAAAAAATAATTTTAGCCTCTCCCTCTCTCTCTCTCTCTCTGTCAACGTCAACTGATATGCATTGGATGCATACGGATAACTATATACGCATATAAACGCAAAATATGTGATGTTTTAAAGTAATTTTTAAATGTTTTAATCACTTTTGAATCATTGACAAATATATGCTAGAGATGTCTCAATTCATGGTTATCAACATTCCAAGGTAGTAAGCAACATTTGAAAATTCTACTCTGAGGAAAATTATATATATATATATATATATATATATATATATATATATATATATATATATATATATATATATATATATATATATATATATATATATATATATATATATATATATTACATCTGACATTGATAATGAGATAAAATTTCAGTGACTGAAAGTTCATGTCTGGATGTATATATACATATACAGTATATATATATATATATATATATATATATATATATATATATATATATATATATATATATATATATATATATATATATATATATATATATATATATATATATATATGTTGTGCGTGTGTGTATATATACATATATATATTATATATATACATATATATATATATATATATATATATATATATATATATATATATATATTGATCATATATATGTATGTATATCTTTTATTTTCAAGAGAGAGAAAGAGAGAGAGAGAGAGAGAGAGAGAGAGAGAGAGAGAGAGAGAGAGAGAGAGAGAGAGAGAGAGAGAGAGAGAGAGAGAATTAATGTTATATTTTCGTGTAATCAAATACCAGTTGTAAATCTTTGGCAAATATGAACTAGGATTATGAATGTAAGAGACTGAACTAAAGTACGGCTGCATATACAGTAGGAGATATAATAATATTGTGGTTGTAATTTTAATTTTCATTGCATCTGTGATCTAAGTAATTCTTTTATGTTTGTGGAAAGGATGTGACAATCAAATTCCCTCTTCGCACTGCATCCAAAAAAAAAAAAGAAAAAAAAAATTATGAGAGAGAAAAACGTTGAGCTTAACACAGCAAAGAAAAGACGTTACTAACACCAAGGTAAACAAGGGAAAAATTCCACAACTATGATTTGCCAGTAAACAAACAATCGCTCAGTCGTAACTTCTGATAAAAAACAAGTTGAAATATCTTTGTTGGTGTTTTATGATTATATGAAATATGAATAGCCACTTTTTTTTTATAATTCAGAGAATATTTTCCAAAACAGAACTTGTATAAAAGGGTCGAGGCCATTTCCCAGAAGAAAAAATCTCCTCATAATAAATGATGCCCGAATCCCTCTCTGTAACAATTACCTTTGTTATGATCTTTTGCAGCCTCGGGAGGGTGAGGGCAATTGCCCAGTCATAGATGAATAATGTGGTGTATTATATTTAATTTACACATAAAATTTTTTATGTCATTTTCGCACAGCATTCATGTAAATCTGAAAATAGGAATAAATACTTGAACGGGTGAAGGAATGTCCAGGAAGTATGAAATAATATCGTATCATATATTGATATTTTAAAAAATGCTTGGCGGAAGAAAATTACTTTTGCAGTTCAAACTTTAATGACGGTCTAATACGAGACTTTTCTGTTAGCTTCTCGGAACTAATCTTCAAAGCAGTTTCATTTTTCAGACAGGAACATTCTGAGATGGTAGATCAGAGGCTGGGAGAGAAGAATCATTAAGTTTAGAAATGCTGACGAAAGTACACATAAAACAAGATGCATGATGAAATAAGTAAAAAGTGCGCCGAAGTTTCTTCGGCGCAATCGAGTTTTCTGTACAGCCGCTACAGCGTATAATCAAGACCACCGAAAATAGATCTATCTTTCGGTGGTCTCGGTATAATGCTGTATGAGCCACGGCTCATGAATCTTTAACCACGACCCGGTGGTGGCCTATCCTACATCGTTGCCAGAAGCACGATTATGGCTAACTTTAACTTTAAATAAAATGAAAACTACCGTGGTTAGAGGGCTGCAATTTGGTATGCTTGATGATTGGAGAGTGGATGATCAACATACCAGTTTGCAGCCCTCTAGCCTCAGTAGGTTTTAAGATCTGAGGGCGGACAGAAAAAGTGAAGATAAAAAAAGTGCGGACCGAATATAGTGCGAACGGACAGACAAGGCCGGTACACTGGTTTTCTTTTAGAGAAAATTAAAAGTACAGCACATGAACGAAAAATAAATAGGCCTCGATGATATGCTTTAAGGAAAAGTAAAGAAAACGTTTATGTCACTTTAATCAATAATAGAGTAGGAGGTTAGAATTAAGATTAAAGAAAGTAAAGTTAGGCACAAGTCTCTTGATATGCAAACATTGCATTAGATTGTTAAGTTTAAAGACATAAACTTCATATCTTTAAAGAATTGCTACCTAGACATATCGTAAAGAACTTGAACAAACACCTTACTAAAGGCTGGTGCATGCAACCAGAAAGAAAATAAGTTGTGGGAGCTATGGTTGCCGTTCATTGAACGCTAAATCGTGGCTAGGCTTGAGACCACTCGACGACCATAAAATGCAAAATTTGTTATCTTATTGGCTGTTAAAATATACATATATTACGTGTGAAAGAGGCTTTAAAACTGACACAAGAGTATCTTTTCATAGTTCATTGTTGATGACCCTGGGAGCTCGATTAACAAAAGGTGTGGTGAGGAAGGTTGAAATTAGGGTTACATATTTACATTCATCAACAGAGAAGAATTTGAACACCACTCGTTTTATTGAACATGTTAAATCTACTGATATTTAAAACTAAGCTCGATAACAGCTACAGAAACCGAAGTATTCTTCAAGCATACATCCCTATTACATCAGGATTGTCAGTCTTGTTATCTTTCAAGATGAGTGATATACAGACCTTGAGAGCGGCCATATTAAATGGTGTTTTAAATATTTAGCATCCGAGAATTTAAAACTGAAATACTGTACAAGTACGAGTGTTGAACATGCTTTCTCACCAAGAAGGAGTCATGCCATGAATAGCTGAAGAATGGGTGAGGAAAAACTTTTTAACAGAGGAGAGAGGGTAATTTAGTCACGAAAGCCATGATCTAACTGATTTAAGAACACGATCACAAGACTATACTCAAAAATAGCATCTTCTCTCTAAAAAATCAAAGAAAACCATAGCTGGCAATAAAAGGAGAGCTAAAGTGAGGAAGACTGAAAAAGAAACAGAATCAAATTTACCGTGGCCAGTTAACAGAAAAGAGAAACGTTTGAATGGAAATACTTGAAAGGAAGTGAAGTACATTACAAAAGCAAGAATATGAGAGATGTTGGTAATGAAGATTACTGGTATATTGTGGTAGTTAAAAAATTATTACCATCTCATTAGAATCAGGAAAGGGAAGGGCCGCACCTACTGTATGTGAGTAGAAATGAATTTTGTGTTCTTTAACGTCCTCTCCCCTGTATAAAACCTTCAAAAATTGGTAGGAAATAAGACTGTAGAGACAAGTTTGTCATCCTCAGTTTGCTTTACTTTTTTTTTTATTTCAACAAAATCAAGATGTCTCCAGCTAACTGGTGGAGAGGGACTGTATGGTCCCCAGGAAAATTTGCCACAAACAGTTCTCGTGGTATCGTTTAGAGAAGAGCTGTTAGAAACATCTAAAATTTACAGCTCAATTACTCCGTTGATTGTGTTACACAACAATATGTTGGAAAATACTGACAATTTTAGAGAATACAAAATTATGTTTGAAAAATTAAATATTATTATTATTATTATTATTATTATTATTATTATTATTATTATTATTATTATTATTATTATTATTATTATTATTATTATTATTATTATTATTATTATTCAGTAGATGAAACCCATTCGTATGGGAAAATCCCACAGGGGCCATTGACTTGAAATTCAAACTTCCAAAAAATATGGTGTTCATTAGGAAGAAGTGAGAGGAAGTAAAGGGAAATACAGAAAGAAGAGATACCACTTATTAAAAAAGAAAAAAAAATAAATCAGTAAATAGATAAATAGATAACAATATATCAAAATGCAAGAAGAATACTGCATATTGGTGATGCTGTACAGCGAATCTTGTTGCTCTCGGCAGATAAAGGGGATCAGGGATCAATTGTGAATGTGAAAGATCTCTGATGAAATACAACTTATGAAAAAGTGGCAAACAAGAGACCATCCGTCGATGGTCCAAGTCATAAATGCTACTGTTAGGAAACAGAAACATACCACCACGAACCACTCTATCTAAAAGAGATAAATCTCTGGCATAAACAGACATCTACACCGGAGAACAGTATTCCAGTAAAGAAGCACAAATGACCTAAAACAGGTTACATTGATTTTATCGCTGTTATAAATATATGCGGCCTTATAAACAACGCCTAACTTTCGTGCGGCACTTGCTGAAACTTTCATTAGCTGTTCCCCAAAGGTTAGCTGTGAGTCAAAAGTTACACCTAGAATACTTTTTGTTTTACTGGAGTTCGGCCTCATATTCCACCGACTACACCATCCCCTGATCCGTTCTATGTCCCGATTGAGGCTGAGGGCAGGTTCATTTCTCATAAGTGGAGACTTTACTACACCCGCAAGTGTTGCATCATCAGCATTCTGAACAATCTTGTTTTCCAGGCCAACAACTTGTATACACTAAAAATAGCAGTGGACCAAGAACACTACCCCATGGAACTCCAGACAAAATAGGTCTCGGTTCACTAAAGATCCCATCCACAACAACTCGCTGCTGCCTACCTGTAAGGAAATCTTGAAGTAATCCTAAAACATATCCTCCAACTCCAAGATTACGAAGTTTATAAATAAGTGCCTTGTGATTTACTAAATCGATAGCAGCACTAAAATCTATTTGAATTACTCTGCACTCAAAACCTTTATCATGGCTCCCTTGCAAATGGCATGTAAAGTCCAAAAGAGCATCGCAGTACCTAACTGCTTCCTGTATGCATATTGACTATCAGCTAACAATCCTTTAGATTCCAAATACCTATGTAGTGGCTTAAAAATAAATTTTTCAGCAACTTTGAAGAGCCCAGGGAGAATAGAGATTGGCCTGTAGTTACTGCAGTCTGCAGATATGGCATGGTATTACTAAGCTTGTGCTCATCCACAAAGATGATATGTCGACATAAAAATCTATAGAATCTACTAATCTTGGGAGACAACACACCAGAAACTTTTTTAAAAAACAATGGGAAGAAACCATCAGGATCTTCTCCACCCCAGCTATCGAGATTACACAGAATTTTCTTAATATCCCTGGAGCAAAAGGCAAATTTTGTAAGATTAGGTTCAGGATGAAAAATATCAGGGAGAGGGACATCCTCAGTTGATTGCCTAGATACAAAAGCTCGATGAAGCAGTTCAGCCTTTTCCCTAGGGCCAGTAAATCAATCTACCATCATCTGATAGTTGTGGTGGAATGGAAGATAAGCCTGACCCAAAGATAGATGATGCCAATTTGGTTCATCACAGATGAGGCTGAGTAATTCATTCAAGTTTCCTCTTCAAGGAATTATAGTAATTTCTCTTGGCTGTATGGTAAGCTCCATTTGCAGCACTGCGAGACTCAACAAAAATGGTGTAATACCATGGCTGGTCATTTGTCCTGAATTCTATGACCTTTCTAGAGACATATCTTATTAAAATAGCCCTCAGAATTTCATTTAAATTCTTCTTGGGATCAGGATCTAATACAACAACTGAAATATTAAGTGCCTGAGAAGCTTCAATAACTCGATCCCTGTTGGCTCTGGATTTCAGCGACACCATTTTGCCAATGGTGGAATTAGGAATATACTGATTGAGAGATATGTCAGTCTCAATGGAGCCATTATCAGAAGTACCTACATATTTACAGACCTTGGACTTGACAATAGCTGGAACGTCAGTGAATGTGAAGTCTAAGCTATTACAAGAAATGTGCGTAGGTTCCTCAGTTAGCTGGACAAAATCGGAGGATACACAGAACTTGAGAGCAGACCGGCCACGTTGAATTTAAATTTAGCCACTCACTGTGCTTTGCATCACAGTCTCCACAAATAATGAATGACGCTTTTGAATCCTGTGACTGAGCCATACTAATCCTTTCCAAAGACAGTCATATATAGAATCGTCGATATTTGGATTGTGATAAACAACAAATGCACGGACATTGTAGAACTTGCTGAAAATTTTAAAACAAAGAACTTCGTGGCAACTACACCCCAGATTTTTCTGACAAGAAATAGGTCGTCCGGACTTAGTGTCTACAGCCATAACCTGCACATGTGGGATGTTACGATGATAAATAAAATCAGGGCCATCAAACCCTGAGATTAAAACTCAACTTTTGACTTGTTACTACTTATAAGAGTCTCCTAAAAGAATTAAAATCAACAACATAAAATCAATGTTAAAACTGATAAACAGGCTCATAACAATAGTAACATTGTTAAAATCAACAGAACAATAAACAACAATACCATCAACAACATCAGTATTTACATTATTTACAAAAATTCTGTTGAGAGCATAAATAAATGTCACCATACGTCATTAAAAAAAATGCCGGGAGCAACTGGTCAAAAAGGTGGGGCCCGCACACCTTGTAAAGCAAAAGTAATCCACCAGGTATGCCACAACAACTGGGGGAGGACAGTCAGGACGGATTTAGAAATAAAACACTCAGAAGAAAAGAGTAGGTAAAGACGAAGGCACTTTCCTGATAATCCACCAAGCAACTTTTGCTTTCTCATCAGCTTGTCCTACACACTTCGAAAAAACAGGAAAGTGGCCGAAAAAGAGCATAAATGCCTGATTGTACCCTCAGGCACGGGAACTCAAACCCAAAACCAGGGAAGGCCACGGCACAATGGCAATGGCACAGTACAAGGTTGGAGAACAAGGTTTGTATTCAGAGTAGCCTTCTCTTGGAAAGGTTGCCTGCCAAGGCTAAAAGCTCCTTCTAATCATTTGTTTGATTTCGGAGTGTCCTTCTCCTAAAAGAGTTGCCTGCCAAGGCTGAAGAGTCTCTTTTAACCTAACTCGTGTTGGCAGGGACGTCACACCCTGAAGTGAATGTTGCTAAGAAAAGTTACATTAGCCCAATACCCAATTATGTATAAATAATGGATATTTGTTACGTAAACGATTGTGTGAAAAATAACCTAATAAATATAAATTATACATATGTGTAATTATACTTGTGTACCCGAACTTTAAAAAATTGCGATAATACAAGGGAGGGTCTAATCAAGTCCAGACCCTACGGACGTTACATACTGTTTAAAAGTTTGGACCAAGGTACCTTCATTCTATATACTTATATATAGGAAATGGAGCAGAGTTAAATATGTGTTGATCTAATGTCTATCATTTCGATGACTTTAATATCGGAATTAAAATACACAATTACTACTTTACCTTGAGGAATGAAGTTGGTATTTGGAAATACCTTATGAATTCTAACTGAATTTTACTTTTAAAAAATGCATTAAGTGAAACAGGGTCGCACAAACCAGGGAGAATCTTCTTTTAAAATGCTTTTGTTAATGACGAAAAGGAAATAGGCAATATTAGTATAAACCAAGAATCTGAAATATGACATATATATATATATATATATATATATATATATATATATATATATATATATATATATATATATATATATATATATATATATATAAATATAAATACATATATATATATATATATATATATATATATATATATATATATATATATATATATATATATATATATATATATATATAAAGAGAGAGACCTTACAGACCTTACAATTCGTTCGGGTTGCCCCAGGTCCCTCAGTGTGAGGCAGAGATTGTTGATATCCGTTACTCTGTTTACTGTTAGAATTTATTGGCAGTGAGAGACAATAGAATCGGTACGAAAAATATGGGGAAGGATACACAAAGTACGAACAATGGAAAGGGCAAACAAAAGGATAAGTTATTAGATATAGTAAATGGAGAACTGGGCAGGGAGCAGTTGGCATCAAGGACAATGCCATATGATTCTCCAAGAAAATAACCTACAATAGAAATTCCGATGAAAGTCGGAAGGACCTAACGTGGACAAGGCAAGAAGCTGGATACACGTGAGTGAAAGATAACGATGGAGGCAGTTTGGGAAGGGATAACAAAAGGAACTCGCCAATGAGAAGTTCTGGATTGAAGTGTTGAACGATGAAAGTGAGTAGTAAGGTATGAGTGAATGTAAGGCTTCTGAATGAATACATTCATTTATTGTGTGGAGTATAAAGAAAGATTAGCAACATTTGATTTCAATCTTAAGCAATAATATTAATACAACGCTAAAAAGGAATATTTCTGAATGCTGAAGTTTGAGTAACCTATCTCTTAATCAAAAAGAGCTACCTCATGTAAATTCAAATGAGGTACTAAGTGACTAATAATAAGCATATGAATATGAATAGTAATACTAGGCATCAGACGTCGTTGGTTTTGATCATTCTTTTATTGCCAGATATAAAGAAATATTAAAATTTCACAGTAATTCCTTGAAAATTGTTTTATAATAAAGAGGTAAGAAGTCTCGTAGAGAGAACGAACGACGTTTGCTTGCTAATTAATATAAAATGAATCGGTTGTGTATTACCGTTGGAGAAAACGGTAAAGACTATTCAGTTACTTAATCACTACTCTCTTAGAGACATTATATTATGTTCGTTTATACTAGGCCCTACTAAATATGTGGAACATTAAACGGTAAGTGGATTATCTTCAAAGCTCCTACATATCAGGCATCAGCAGCCTTCTCGGTGTCAAAGCTATGTTATAAATTTTCAGTATCTTCTAACTTTACATTATCTGAATTCTTCATATTTCAGCTGAAATCGTAATATAAACACTTATAGTTAAAAACAGTTAAACAGAGAAACTCGATTCTTATTATTTCCCCATTACGGAAGGTAGCGAGAAATTTATTAAATATTTTCATGATACGAACTGCAAAAAGGAAAGAAGCGTCCCCGGCAATTATTAATTTTTTTATGGACTAATAACAGGAAGTCATTGAAAAACCCCGTTTCTCAAAATATGTGAAAGCACACACACATATACATACATACATGTGTATATATATATATGTGTGTGTGTGTGTGTATATATATATATATATATATATATATATATATATATATATATATATATATATATATATATATATATATATATATATATATATATATATATATATATATAAAGTGTCCATAAAGTTTCTTTACAATTTACCAAATATATTACAAATGCCACTGGCGAGATATTTAAATCAGATTAGTTCTATGTGCTCAGCAGTTATCAAAGTTTTTAATCACATTGCATTTGTGTATTTCAGGTACCCTGTTGATGAAAGAGGTACTGTTAAATGAACACCTAAAAAATTACTACTCAAGAAAAGGCACAATGTACGTCGTGGATCACCGAAACAAAATCAGATACGCAGACTCATCAGAACTACAGAAGTATGGAAGAGATCCACTGCCGTGTCCGTTCATTCTTTCATGGCACAAGAAATTTATGGAGACAGGGACAGTGTTGGATAAAGGGAGGAGTGGACGACTAAGAACATCTGAGGAAAACATCGATCGTGCAAGACAAGCCTTTGATCGTTCCCCTACAAAGTCCATCCATACTGCTGCCATACACTTATAGATGCCACGTTCAGCAGAGCACGAAATCCTACGCAAGAACTTGTGATTGCATGCTTACAAAGTGCAACTCATAAAGGTACTCAAGCCAAATGATAAGCCAAGATGAAAAGAGATGCAGTTAACATGCTGGAACGAATTTCTGAGGATGAGATGTTCCTCAACCGAGTTTGTTCTAATGATGAGGCAACCTTTCATGTTTCAAGGAAAATGAGCACACATAATGTGAGAATCTGGTGATCAGAATATTCCTATGTGGCTAGGGAACTTCACTGGCATAGTCCAAAGGTGAATGTGTGGTGGGGTATCATGTGCAATCGAATCATTGGCCCATTCTTCTTCAACTAGGTATCAATTACTGCAGATGTTTACATTGACCTTTTGATTGAATATGTGGCACCACAACTAGATGACCTTCAACCAACCATCATTTTCCAGCAAGATGGTGCACCACCACATTGGGGACTGCGTGCTTGTGGGTTCCTAAATCAAACGTTCCCTGGCCACCTCGTTCACCAGATATCATTCCAGGACATCACTGATATCAAGCAAAAGAATCATCACTGATGCCATTTCCACAATTGATGAATCTATGCTACAAAGAATGTGGCAAGAAATCAAATACTGCCTTGATGTGCTATGTGCAACTAATGGTGCCCATACAGAGGTGTATTAAATGTGGCAAAAAAAATTCAATATCTTTTCATTTCGTTAAAATTTGCACATATTTGTCTGGCCATTTACTTTAGTAATATATTTTTTAAATTGTAAGGAGACTTTATGGACACCCTGATATATATATATATATATATATATATATATATATATATATATATATATATATATATATATATATATATATATATATATATACATACATACATATGTATATATATATATATATATATATATATATATATATATATATATATATATATATATATATATATATTTATATATATATATATATATATATATATATATATATATATATATATATATATATATATATATATATATATATATATATGTATATATATATATATATATATATATATATATATACATATATATATATATATATATATATGTATATATATATATATATATATATATATATATATATATATATATATATATATATATATATATATATATATATATATATATATATATATATATATATATATATATATATATATATATATATATATATATATATATATATATATCAAATGGGAAGGCGGACAGGTATGCTCTTGAATGGTCATTTGATTGCACGTTTATCCCCAAAGATTCATAATCCATGATTACATCATCAGGTTTTTTTTGCTATATTTGTGTCATACTGGCAGAACCCCTGATGATGTAATCATGGGTTATGAAACATTGGGAATAAGCATGTAATCAAATGACTATTCAAGAATATTCCTGTCCTCTTTCCCTTTTGATGTCTGTATTCGGGCATTCCCGTCCTTGCTCATTGGTATATATATATATATATATATATATATATATATATATATATATATATATATATATATATATATATATATATATATATATATATATATATATATATATATATATATATATATATATATATATATATATATATATATATATATATATATATATATATACATACATACATACACACACACACACACACACACACACATATATATATATATATATATATATATATATATATATATATATATATATATATATATATATATATATATATATATATATATATGAATCTATGTAAAGCGTCGGGACTTTGAGCTTATAAGATGAACAAAATTATCTCCAGACTCAAGTTTTTTAAATCTCCATCGCCCCTGTCTAGTGACATTCCGCTTTAATATAAAGAGATTTAAAAAGTAACTGAACTAAAGTAAATGTACTAAATGAGAAATATAGACTTAAGTCTAATATATAATAATACAAGACTGTACTCATCCATTATAATTATTATTGTTTCAAAACTTTATTTAGGAACAAAATCAAACTGTCTATTCTGCAATGTAACATAATTTCAATGAAACAGGTCATTCACAATTATCTTAAACACTAAATCTTCTATTTTACTCCCAGAAAGGGTGCCATAAAAAAAAGGCTAGCGCTTAAATCCTTTGAAGAACGGCTCTATAGCTCCTGCATCTAAAACCGCGAAGATATTCGGGACATTTCTGAACTCGTACTTCCACATTCACTTCCAATTCATCTCTCGTCTCTCTTATTACCATAATAGCTTCAAGAAGGCAAATTCCCCTGATGATCTGCTTTATATCGCTGACGTTTAGTCATTTTCTGTGCGGGACTTCGGATGATCTTTTGTAGATGGTCGTGATATTTTTAAATGTTCACAATAATGCCTTAATGCTTTGTAAGATAACATCCTTTTTACGACTTGACTCCCCTAAGTAAATTTATTGCAAGGTTTTTAACGAAGCGTTCTTCACATATATTGTAACATTAACCATATGGTTTCTCGCATTTTTAGTCATTTATCTTTTTTCACCTACACTTCTCCTCTTTATCATTGATATTATCCAGTCTCAGTGTCACAATTGCTGATAGGTTTCACTGGCCGTCATTATCCTGAATTTGGATGAAGCTTTCATAACTGACATATTTTTCCTTATCTACTTCCACACAACTAAATGAAAGCCACTTAACTGAATAACAGACTTCGCCAGTTCTTCTCTCATTAATTACGACTCAGTCGGCCTTGAGATTCTCTACTTCTTGCACTATCACCATTAACGCAATTGTTCCACTGGGGAGATCGGAGCCCGTCTCCCTTTTCAGGCTGACTCGATTTTTCTGCATGCCATCTCGTCTAATATTTATTCAGAGAAAACCAACATTCATCGGATTGCCCGGTCCGCTGACTGCCAAATGCGAGTTTCGTTTTTTTTCTGCCGCATGAAGTTCCCCGCTTTTCAAAAGGACTATCTCTGCCCTCTGGTTTGAGTTCCAGTTTTTAGTCTCTTTCTTTTCTTCTTTCTGTTAATTCCCGGTTGGATACGAAACACAAGTTGCCTACGTGTTTCCGTCTTGTTGGAGTGCTTTCAATTTGATATTGGCTTTATTTACTACTAATTGTAGAGCGCTAGTCTTCGTAATATGACATTAATGCAAAATAATAATAATAATAATAATAATAATAATAATAATAATAATAATAATAATAATAATAATAATCATTCGTGTGCAGCCCTTATAATTTTGAAAAAGAAATAACAATTAAACCATAAATAGCTTCGGGTAAGTCTGGTAATGGGATGCAATAGAGTGACAGACTTGCGGTCAACAACTTTGCGATTTCCAGATAAAATTCATTAATGGGAGTTAAGCTTTCTATCTTTCATGCGTTAAATAAGTTTCTTCAAGAAATGGTAAGTAATGTGTTTTAAACTTGGGAAAATTATTTTTGTCAGGGACGTCAGCTTTGTAACCAGGATAGTTATGGATAAATGTAATGATGAGAAATATTAATGACTGAAGAGAAAGAAGTCTATCATTAAAAATGAGAGAAATAAGAGATCGAGGAATGAAGTCGATGGGAAGGAACCATGAAAAAGTTAAGCATACCTTAGTTTCACCAGACCACTGAGCTGATTAACAGCTTTCCTAGAGGGCTGGCCCGAAGGGTTAGATTTATTTTACGTGGTTGAGAACCAATTGGTTATCTAGCAACGGGACCGACAGCTTATTATGGAATCCGAACCACATTATAACGAGAAATGAATTTCTATACCCATAAATAAATTCATCTAATTCTTCATTGGCCGGTCGGACAATCGAACGCGGGCCCAACAGAGTGCTAGCCGAGAATGATACCAACCCGTCCAATGAGGAACTCAGGAATCATGAAGATTTTACGATGCGAACAAGGGACAGGTTGGACAATACAATGAAAATAAATAAAATATTCATCATGAGAAAAAAGCAGAGAAAATGACGAGAGATAAAACCGTTGAGGGATCTCGGCAAGTAAATGACTGCTGATAGCAAGCTACAAAAGGGGGAAAATTTCTACAACCCTGATTTTTTGCAAATGCTCAAACAATCACGTAATCGCAGTCTCTGACCAAAAATACAAAAAAAAAAAAAACATTAAATATCTTTGCCTATGTTATAATGGTATATGACCGAGGAATGGTGTCTCTCTCTTCCAATTCAGAGAATATTTTCCTAAACAAAACCAGTATAAAGAAGTCCAGGCCATTTCTTAAAAAAAAAAAAAAAAAAAAAAAACTCTACGTTCAAAATGATCCCAACTCTATAAAGATTACCTGTGTTATGGTGTTCTTAAGCCTCTGGGAGGCAAGGCTGGAATTACGATACGGTACGGTACGGAGTACGGTACGGTGCGGTTGATATTTAGTCTATATGTACAGTACGGAATTACGGTACGGTACGATTCAGGTGCGGGAAAAATGGGCAAAATTCCGTACCGTATCTTAGGTTTGGATATATCACTAAGCAATTACTAATGCATATTTGGCCGCTTCAGTGACTGCACAAGTAGATCACTAATACTTAACATTTCAGTTTGTATCATACCATGCATGCGTGTGTATGTGTGTGTGTGTGAGTGTATGTTTGGAATTCCTTAACTAACATGTGTATGTCTGTTTGTAATTCTTGAAGTAACACGTTACAAACGTTTACAGCATCAGTATGTAATCCCATTGCTGTTATTGTTGATACTATCATCATTATCATCTTCATCATCAAAAATTATTATTATTATTATTATTATTATTATTATTATTATTATTATTATTATTATTATTATTACAAGTGAATATATACACATGTACATGTAAAGTCCCTTTGCTAATTTACACCTGTCAACATTGAAATTTTCATAAAGCGGGGATTTTACTGAAGTAGATTGAGTTTGCTTATAGTACGATAAAGGTACTGAGTTACGGTACGTTATTTTTACCGTGCTGTACGGTACGATAAAATAATTGAGGGTATGGTACGGTATTTTAGCAAGGTACGAAGTACGGAAAAACATTCCGTACCGTACCGTACTACCAGCCTTGCTGGGAGGGTGGGGTAATTTTCCAGTTAAGGACAAATAATGTAGTATTTTACTGTTAGGATGATAAAAGAAAGAAAACATCAATCATCAAAGAAATGGTAAGAAGAAACCTTACTAAAAGAGGAAAGATCGCAATTTAGTCCCAACGGTCATGATCATTTTTAAGTTAGAGCTAATTCAGAGTTCCAGGCTCAAAACATAGCACTTTCGCTATGAAAAATCAAAGCAAGACATAGCTGGTGATATCAAGAAGGAAAAAGGGCTGACGACTAAAATATTAACAGAATCAATTTTACAATGGTCAGATGACATTAAAGGGAAATATTTTAGTGGAGATACTTGAAAAGAAATGAAGTAAATGAAAAAAGCAAGAATATGACATGCTTGACCATGAGAATCAAAGATATTTGGTGGGAGTTGAATAATCAGTTCCATCTTATTAGGGCCAGGGAAGGTGAAGACCAAGTTGTTTACCAAACATATTTGTGTAGACCTAACTCTTCAGTAGCTTCACTGCCCTGTTCCACACAGGGAACTTCAGCAAGTTGATAGGAAGAAAAATAAAACTGTAGAGATATGTTTGTTATCCTCAGCTTCGTTTTGCTTATTTCTATTCAAGTACAATGGAAATGTTAAGAATTCTTGCTCTGTAGCGTGAAACGTAAATAATGTCCCTGCTAACAAGTACAAAGGAAGTGAACAGTTCCCAGGAAAATATGCCATTTGAGTATCCTGTTTATTGCAATAAACAAAATTATTTTGGAAAATACTAGATATTTTTGCGTATCCAAAAATGTTTTTTTGAAAAATTTTAATAGCAATATTTGTCATGTATACAACTGTGTGAAGAGTAATCTTATAAATATGTATTATACATATACTTGTGCGCCCGTATTGCCTAAACTTGCGATAATTCAAGAGAGGGTCGAGGCTAGTCCAGACCTAAGGGACGTTACATACCATCTTTAGACCAATATACCCTCTATCTGCATGCTTATATATGAGAAAAGGAGGAAGGTTAATTATGCTCTGGTTTGTTGCCTATCTTCCCGTGTCTTTGTGTGTGTACAGTAGCATTCGTCTGTTCTCAAATGACATTAATTTCGGACTTAAAATACACAGCTGCTACTTTACTTTTACTTTAGAGAATGAAGTTAAAATTTTCGTCGTTTGACAATACCTTGTGAAATTTAATTGAATTTTCCCCCCTTTTCTGAACTGCTTTAAAAGTCTTTGCTAGTGATGAAAAGAAAATATGCAATATTTGTATAAATTAAGACTCTGAAAAATGACATCAGCCTTGAAAATAAAATCTAAATCTTATTTTAGAATTTCGTATCTTTATAGAGGGAGAGAGAGAGATTGTTGAAATCCGTTGTTCTGTTTACTATTAGAAATTAGTGACAGTAAGAGACAACAGGAATGGTACGAAAATTATGGACAAGGATACACGGGGTACAATTAATGAAAAACGGCAAACAAAAGGCTATGTTATGAGAAACAGTAAGTGGAGAAATGGGGACGGAAGAGTTGGCTTCGGGGACAATGCAATATGTCCCTCAAAGAAGCTGATCCACACTATAATTTGCGATGATATTCTTAGGAATATTAAATGAAATATAAACACGGCAATGAGTCTGATATATGGGAGTGAAGATGACGATGGAGGCAGTTTGGGAAGGGATAGCAAAAGATACTCGGCTGGGAGAAATTCTGAAATGAAGTGTGGATGGATGAAAGTAAATAGTAATAAGCGAAGGATTGTAAAGGTTTTCGAATGAATATGTTCATTCATTGCGTGGAACATTAAGAAAGTTTGACAGCTTTTACTTTTAATCTTAACAAATTTACAAAATGTCCTGAAAGTGTATTATTGAATGTTGAAATTTGAGTAAAATTTTCTTATTAACGGAGTTATCGCATGTAGATTCAAAAGAGATACTAAGTGGCTAATAATACCCATATGAATAATAATCAAGCATAATAATGGAGTTGGAACTGGTACTTTTTTATTTTACTGCTAGGAATGAAAAATAATAAAATTTCATAATAGTTCCATGAAAATGGTTCTATAATGAAGAGGTCAGGGGAATGCAAAATTTCATAAAAAGAGCGAATGCCATTTGTTTGTCAACTAACATAAAGCGAATCGGTTATGTATTACCGTTGAATAGAAGAGTAATGACTAATCTATCATTAAATCACTATATTCTTTTTAAAAAATCGTGTGTTCATATAGATTATGCTCTACTAAAAATGTGAAGCATTATACTGAGCGTGGATTATCATCCAAAGTACTACATAAATTATCAGGTATCAACAACTTTCTTGGCGTTAAAGCTATGTAAATAATTTCCACTAACTTTCACCTTTGCTCTCTCAGAAATCTCCATATTACAACTGGAATCGTAATATAAACGCTTGTAATTCAAAACAGTTAAATAGAAAAATTTCACAAATAATTAAATGAAGGCCATTTCACTAAATTACAGACTTCGACAGTTCTTCTCTAAATTACGACCCTCTAGGCCTTGAGACTCTCTCTCTGGATCTTGTGAAATCACTATTAACGCAATTGTTCCATTTGGAAGATGGAATCCCATCTCCTTTTCAGGCTGACTCGAATTTTCTGCACTCGTCTAGTATATAATAAATTAAGCAGAAAACCACTATTCATCGGATTGCCAGGTCCGCTGACTGCCAAATTTGAGTGTCGTATCTCTCAGTTTTTTCATGCCTTTTGAAGTCTCCCACTTTTTTAAAAGTAGGATTATCTCTTCCCTCTGGATTACGTTCCAGTTTTTAGTCTCATCCTTCTCTTGTTTCTGTGAATCCTCGGTTGGATACGAAGCGAAAGTTGTCTTAGTCTTCCTCCTTGGTGAAGTGCTTTACTTTCGATAGCTGCATTGTTTGTTTCGTATTGCAGCGTGCAGGTCTTCGTAATGTTACATTTATGCATATAAGTTAAGTATATCTTAGTTTAACCAGACCACTGAGCTGATTAACAGCTCTCCTAGTGGGGCTGGCCCGAAGGATCAGATTTATTTTACGTGGCTAAGAACCAACTGGTTACCTAGCAACGGGACCTATAGCTTATTGTGGAATCCGAACCACATTATGACGAGATATGAATTTCTATCACCAGAAATAAATTCCTCTAATTCTTCACTGGCCGGTCGGAGAGTCGAACGCTGGGCCAACAGCGTGCTAGCCGAGAGTTCTACCCACTTCCCAATGAAGAACTATTTATGCATATAAAAATCGATAAAAAGCATTTGTGTGAATCCCCAGAAATTTTGAATTAGAAACAGCAATGAAATCACAATGACTGTCGGGTGAGTTTGGTAATGGGATGCAAGACCGCGACGGACTGGCAGTCAACACCATTGAGATTTCCAGATAAAATATATTAATGCGTATCAAGTTTTCTGTCTTTCATGTCCTATATATGTTTCTTCAAGAAACAGTATGTAATGTGTTTCCAATTTAGGAAAATAATTTCCATTAGGGACATCAGCTCTATGAACAGGATAGTTATGGATAAATGTAATGAGCAAGTTAGACGATGAGAAATATCAATGGTAGAAGAGAAAGTAAACTATCATGAAAAATTCAAGTAGTAAAAGAACGAGGAATGAAGACAATGGAAAGGAACAATGAAGACTGTAGAATGGAAACAAAAGACAGGTTAGGAGATAAAAATAGATAATAAAATTCAGCAAGAGAAAATCCTGGAAAAAAAGTATAGAAAATGATTAGAGAGAAAAGCTTTGACACTTAGCACGGCAAGTAATTGCTTACTGATAACAAGGTAAAGAGGAGGGAGAAATTTCACAACTATCGTTTGCAAGTAATTTAAACAATCATTTAATCGATGTTATGAGGCTAAATGAAATATATATATATATATATATATATATATATATATATATATATATATATATATATATATATATATATATATATATATATATATATATATATATATATATATATATATATATATATATATATATATATAGTTTATTTAGCCTCATAACATCGAAAAAGATATTTAATCTTTTTTTTGTCAGAGGTAACGATTAAATGATTGTTTTTTGATTGTTTAATTACTTGTGAAATTTCTCCCTCTTGTTTACCTTGTTATCAGCAAGCAATTACACACACACACACGCACACGCACACGCACACAGACACAGACACACACACACACACACATATATATATATATATATATATATATATATATATATATATATATATATATATATATATATATATATATATATATATATATATATACACCCGCGTGTGTGTATTTTTCCTTTAACATATATTTTGATACTTTGGATTTTCCAATGAATTCCGTTCATCGGGCCACAAAAATATGATTTCCGTAGGTGCTTCCTTCCTCTTTTGTATATTGTATGATAAAAATACTTAATATATTTTTCATTATCTTCCATATACGTGAAAGAATGACTTTTCAGTTTCTCTGGTGAATTATTTTCAACTATGTGTTTATATGACGATCTCAGTTGAAAAATGACCATTTTTGGAAATACAAATCTGAAAAATAGTGACCATTATTTATAGATGTTTGACACCAAGAAGGCTGTTGATACCTACTATGTAATAGCTTGGATGGAAATCCATTCTCCGTATAATGTTTCATATTTTTAGTAGAGCATCATAGATAAGTACACATTAATTTTCAAGAGAGTAATAAAGGTTGAAAAGTACAAGAGCGATTATTCTTCTCTCCATCGGTAATACACAACCGATTCTTTTTCCTTTTTTTTTTGTAGCAAACAAACGTCATTCGTTCTTTTTACGAGTCTCTTGCACTCCGCTTATCCCTTATTATGGAGATATGTTCATGGAATTATTATGATATTTTATAATTTTTCCTTTTCAACAGTAAACGAAAATGACCAGAACGGAGAACGTGTTATGCCTCGTATTATTATTCATATGCTTATTATTAGCCATATAGTATCTCGTTCTGGTTTACATGAGAAAGATCTTTTAGAATAAGAGAACTTCACTCATATTTCAACATTTATTAATAGTCTTTTTCAGCATTTTGTATTAATTGTTTAACATTAAAATGAAGTCTTTCTTGATGTTCCACGAAATGAATGAACGTATTCATTTATAAGCCTTTACAAGCCTTTACAAGTTCCTCGTTGGACTGGTCGGTACCGTTCTCGGCTAGCACTCTCCTAGGCCCGAGTTCGAGTCTCCGGCCGGCCAAGAAGAATTATAGGAATTTATTTCTGGTGATAGAAATTCATTTCTAGCTATAATGTGGTTCGGATTCCACAATAAGCTGTAGGTCCCGTTGCTAGGTAACCAATTGGTTCTTAGCCACGTAAAGTAAGTCTAATCCTTCGGGCCAGCCCTAGGAGAGCTGTTAATCAGCTCAGTGGTCTGGTTAAACTAAGGTATACTTATCTTATAAGCCTTTACAGTTGTTCACATCTTATCATTCATTCTCATCGCTCAACACTTCAGTTCAGAATTTCTCTTTGGCGGGTATTTTACGTTATCACTTGCTACTCTGCCTCCATAGTTATCTTTCACCCTCATGTTTCTTACTCATTGCCTTGTCTACATTTTATTTAAGGTTCCTAAGACTTCATTCACAATTTCTATTTCGGTGAGTTTTTTTTTTTTTTTGGGGGGGGGGAATCATATTGCATTCTCCCCGAAACCAATTATACCCTGCGTATTTCTCCATCTACTATCTCTGATAATTGATCCTTTTGTCTGCCGTTTTGTTTGTTCGTACCTTATGTATCTTTGTCCATTGTTTTCCATACTATTTATTTTGTTTCTGTGTCAATATTTTCTGACCGTAAATGGAGCAACGGATTTCAGTAGTCTCTCTCTCTCTCTCTCTCTCTCTCTCTCTCTCTCTCTCTCTATATATATATATATATATATATATATATATATATATATATATATATATGTATGTATATACAGTATATATATGTATATATATATATATATATATATATATATATATATATATATATATATATATATATATATATATATATATATATATATATATATATATATATATATATATACTGTATATATAACAGCTGGAAGGTTACATGAATTCTTGGGATCATGAGCGTAATGGAAAAAATATCCTTCAAAATCAAGTTGCTGTCTGGCTTCTTTGAATCTCCATTACCCCATTCTAGTGACATGGCGCTTTCGTATAAAGAGATATGAAGTGGAATGAAACTGAAGAAAATTGCAATATGAGAAATATAGGTCTTGATCTAATTTAAAATAATACAGGATTGTACACATTCATTATTACTATTAACGTTTCCAAATTTTATTTATGTTCAAGGTTAACACGACTACTTTGCAATGCAGCCTAATTGCAATGAAATGGAACATTTAACATGATCTTGAATACTAATTCGACCACTCTTCTTCCAGACAGGATGCATTAGCTCACCCTGCCATATAAAAGAAGCGAGAGCCTAAATCCTTTGAAGACCGTTCTATAGCTTTCCCATCCAATACCGCGAAGATATTAGGAACATTTCTGAACTCATACTTCACATTTACCTCCAATTCTACTCCCGTCTCTCTTATTGCCATTATAGCTTCAACTAGGTAAATTGTTTTGATAATCTTTTCTATATCGCTGACGTTTAGTCGTCTTCTCTGTGGGACCTCTGAGAATCTTTTCGAGTGATATTTTTAGTTGTCTGTAAAAGAAACTTATTCAGATGGCTATTTGTCTATCCGTCCGCACTTTTTCTGTCCACCCTCAGATCTTAAAAACTACTGAGACTAGAGGGCTGCAAATTGGTAAGTTGCTCATTCACCCTCCAATCATCAGACATACCAAATTGCAGCCCTCTAGCTTGAATAGTCTTTATTTTATTTAAGGTTAAAGTTAGCCGTGATCGTGCGTCTGGCAAGGCTGTAGGACAGGCCACCACCGGGCCGTGGCTGAAAGTTTCAGGGGCCGCGGCTCATACAGCATTATACGCTATACAGAAAACTCGATTGCGCAGAAGAAACTTAGGCGCATTTTTTTTACTTGTTGAGTGTTAAGAATTCTTTGTAAGCCAAAGACGCTCCTAATGAATTTAAATTACTTTCCTATGTATACTGACCGCAAGATTTTAAGCTAATTGTTCTCCTTATACAGTTTTACCTTCATCATATGTCCATTCCCATTTTCTAATATTTAATCTTACGATTTTTTCTCTCCTGTACTTTTCCTCCTCTTTATCAGCGATGTTCTCCAGTCACAGAGTCACAATTGCTAACATCTGACACTGGCCCTAGTTATCTCAGTTTTGAATACCGCTTTCATTACTAAGATATTTTTCCTCTTTTACATGAAAGCCATTTCACCAAATTATAGCTTTCGCTAATTCTTCTTCTCAATCTACGTCGATCTGGGCCCTGAGAATCTGTCTCAACCCTTGCAGCAATCAGTATTAACGCAATTGTTCCACTGGGAAGATAGGAACCCATCTTTTCAGGCTGGCGCGATTTTTCTGCAGGCCATCTCGACTTATGCATATTCAGAGAAAACCAACATTCATCGGATTGATCGGTCCGCTGACTGCCAGATACGAGTTTCATAACTGTTTTAGTTTTTTTCTGCCGCTTGAAGTCCCCCACTTTCCAAAAGTAGGACTGTCTCTGGCCTCTTGTTTAAGTTCCGGTTTTTAATCTCTTCCTTTTCTTGTTTCTGTAAATCCCCGGTTGAATACGAAAAGAAAGTTGTCTTAGTCATTTCTTCTTGTTGGAGAGCATTCCATTCGATAGCAGTAGGCTATTTTCTGTTTCGTACTGAAGCGTGCTGGTCTTTGTAACGTTACATTAATGCAAAGGAAAAACGATAATAAGTATTTGTGAGCATCCCCGAACTTTTGAATTAGAAACGGCAATTATACCACAATTAGTGTCGGGTGAGTCTGGTAATGATATGCAATACCGTGGCAGACTTACACTCAACGCCATTGCCGTTCCCTGATAAAATTTATTAATAGATTCTATAAGTTTCTTCAAGAAATTGTAATCTGTTTTATACGTTGGAAAATTATTTTCATCAGGGACGTCAGTTCTGTAAGCAGGATAGTTGTGGATAAATACATGTGAGTAAGATGTTGAGAAATATCGATGGTAGAAGAGAAAGCAGATTGTCATTAAAAATGAGAGTGATAAAAGAACGAGGAATGAAGTCAATGGGAAGGAGTTATGATGATTTTACAAAATTAGCAAAAGATAGGCTGGCAAATAAAAATCAAAGAAATCAACATGAGCAGATCCTGGAAGAGAAGTAGAGAAAATGAAGTGTGTTGAAGTTTAACACGGCAAGTAAATGACTACTGATAGCAAAGTAAACAAAAAGTGTAAAACTGCGATTTACAAGTAATCAAACAATCACTTAGTAGTAACTTCTTATCACAAAACAGATGAAATATCTTTATCGATGTAATCATGCTATGTGAACAATGAATATCCTCTCTCTTAAAATTCAGGACTATTTTCCAAGCAAAACCCTAATAAAAAGGTCAAGCCATTTCCCAAAAGAAAAGGAGCTCTGCATAAAACTTACGCCAACTCGATGGAAATTTCCTTTTTATGATTTTGCGAAGCCCCTGGGAAGGTGAGGGCAATTATCCAATCAGCGATGAAAAATCTAGTGCATGACGTGTAAGGAAGCGAGAAAAAAAAAACACTGCATTCATCATCTAGTTAAGGAGAAATACTTTAACAGAAGAGAGAGCGTAATTTAGTCACGACGCCATGATCTTTCTGATTTTAGTGTAAGTTCACAGGCCCAGGCTCAAAATTAGCACCTTCTTTCTGAAAAATCAACGAAGGCCATAGCTGGTACTAAGATGTGCTGACGACTAAAAAATAATACGAATAAAATTTACAATGGCCAGATAACAGAAAAGGGAACATTTTAGTGGATATATATATATATATATATATATATATATATATATATATATATATATATATATATATATATATATACATACATATACATACATATATATATATATATATATATATATATATATATATATATATATATATATATATATATATATATATATATATATACGTATGTATGTATGTATATATGTACGAGTTTTCTATGAATGTTGAAGTTTTAGGTTGTGCTCAAGCTGCCTGCATGTTGCAAAATCATTTACAGGTCTGAAAATAAATAATCTAACCTTTCTGAGATGTAATCGCTGTTATAAAGATGATGGAATAGAAGATGATGATGATGATTTTAATTATATGGAGAAGAAGGCTGTTAATTGAAATATCTATTAGTATTAATGTCAAAGCCTATGGAACACTTGTTTTTTAGCTGGCTTAAAATATTATTTTTTAAAAAGTCTTTCTGGTCGCTTTTAGTATATAATTTATTCATTCATGAGATAAACTTGAAATGCAAGAATGTGTAGATAACTCGATATGCTTTCTGGCCAGAAATTGGTAATGTCGAGATGTGAATGCTAAGTGCAGTGTACTTATAGTAAGTAAAGAAATCTAATTCACCTAGGTCTATGAACAAAATCTTGGCTTTAACAAAAGAACAATTGTATAGGCGAATATTTGCTAGTAAGCCACAATTTTTGAAGTACAGTAGAAATATAGCTTAAATCATTTTAATTTTATGAAAATCCAAATATTCCTTTAACAAATATAAAATAAATGGTCTCAAGATAATTTAATTATCGTTACTCATAGTAGTGCAGACCTATGTTACACCAACAGCAGTGTCGCAACCCTAATAGTTGTGTCACACACGCTCCGCTCAACGGGTGGCATATTCCCCAACTGCATTATGGTTCGAGACCTTACATGAAAAAAGCGGGACGCCATATCTTAAAAGTTAACCATAGAATCTTCTTGAAAATAATCTCAATATGTTTACCACGCCCAAAATACATATGAAAGTTATACTCCAACAGATGGTATCCTAACCTAACCTAACCTAACCTAGAGGCATGGCAAAAAAAAAAAAAAAAAAAAAAAAACCCGAGGCGCCCACTCGTTTGGCCGAACCCACCCGTTGATATTGGTGGATGCATTCTACTTTTGTATTTGCTTATTTACATTTTTTTTTTCAGTGTTGAGGTGTAAAAACAATCAAATAGGACTATTTCAGATTTTATGGTTGCATTGAAATCGATATTAATGTTAAGTATTAAACATTTGAACTGAGGTTTGATGACGCTTTTTTTTTTTTTTTTGTCAAATGCATCGGCGATGAGTGAACGAAAGTCCTGGAAATATTTTGTAACTGTTTTTCCGAAATTTGGCTGCAGGTGGTATTTTCTTACAGTTTTGAAATATATGACAGATTTAATTCTTATGAAACATATTATAGCCTTATTGTATGCAATAACCATGTTTTTGCATTGAAAGAAGAGATAAATATGGAGCATGTTAGGCTGCCAGTTCGTGAATTTTGAACGAAATCCTATGCAGTCATGTCGTATCACTTAAGAGCATAGCTGTACAAACAATGAATACAGCAAACAAAAGGGTAGTTGTGAGAAAAAGTAAATGCAGAAATGGGCAGGGTAGAGTTGGCTTCAGGGACAATGTTATATAACTCCAAGTAAATAATCCAAAACGGAAATTACGAAGGAAGTCTTAAGAACGTTAAACGAAATGTAGCAAGGCGAGGAGTAAGATATTTGGAAATAGAAGATAACGATGGAGGCAGTGTGAGAAGGAATTAAAAAAAAAAATACTTTCCAAGGAGAAATTCTAAATTTCAGTGCTAATCGATAGAAATGAATAAGATGTTTAGGATCGCAGAAGCATCTGAATGAATACGTTCATTCACTGTGTGGAACACCAAGAAAGTTATTAAGCAGTTGACTGTACGGAAAAAAGATTATTACCGAAAGTTGAAATTTAAAGTAAAGGTTTCTCATTCAAAAAGAGCTTTCTCATGTAAATTCAAATGAGATACTAAGTGGCTAATAATAAGCATATGAATAATAACACGAGGCACGATAACGGTGTCGGGTCTGGCTATTTTCTTTTAGTACTGGAAATGTAAAAATAAAAATATTTCATGATAATTCCTTGAAAAAGATGCTATGATGGAGACGTGAAACCAAAATTCTCATAGAAAAATGAATGACTTTTGTTTGCTAACATAAAATAAATCAGTTGTGCGTTACCGTTTGAGCTGAACAGTAATCACTGTTCTGTGATCTATTGACTATTAATCTCTAAAAAAATGTGTTCGTATTTATTATACTCTACTAAAAAAAACTGGAATATTATTTGTGGAACAGATCACAATGTAACACATGTTTTGTTTATTTGTCTTTTTTGATGTTTTTATTTGTATTTTTTTGCCACTGAATTAAAAAATCACATTCGTTTTGATGTAATATCGATAGTTTTTAATTTATTCTTAATTTCATATTTTCTCGTTATATACCCAACTTTTCTCTACAGTAGTATGTTGGTTCAACCTATTCTAATATTCTAAGGATAATTACACAACAATTTTCATGTATTGAAAGGTATTTAGGATGTACAATATTAGTTAGAACAAAAATGAAACAATACAATTCTGCACTTTAAATGCTTTGATAACTCTTTTCTTAAGATCAGAAGTGCTTTGACGATCGAGATTTTCTAGAGTACATACTTTTATCTTTTCTGACTAGAGACCATATGTAATCTCCCATCATAGCAGTATCCCATCGTCCTTGAAATCTTCTTTCCATTGTTGCGATGTCCTGATGAAATCTCTCACCATGCTCCTCACTGACATCACCCAAGTTTTCGGGGAAGAAATGTAGGTGAGAGTGCAAAAAATGATCCTTTAAGGACATACGACAACCCAGTTTCTTGAAGTTCTCAATAAGTTTTGCTACCATTTGTTTGTAATTAGGATCCTTGTGATATCCTAGGAATCGACGAACTATATCACGAAATGCACACCATGCTTCTTTTTCAACTTTTGTCATCGCTCTTTCCAGTTTCTCCGACTTCAACATTGCGTTTACTTGGGATCCAACAAATATGCCACCCTTGATCTTCGCCTCAGACTTTGGAAACATGAGACGAATTTCTTGAAAAGCTTCTCCTCCAGTATCTAAGGCCTTCACAAAATGCTTTACCAATCCTAGTTTAATATGAAGTGGGGGTAATAAGACTTTGTTGGAATCTACTCGAGGCTGTCTGAGAACATTTAACATTCCTGGCTGCAGTTCCAATCGTGGGGGGCCAATCAACTTTCTTCTAATGATCATCATCAGCTCTGCTGTCCCATAAGCAAAGGAAACATGAGTACTTTGTGTATCCCCCTTGCAAACCAAGCAAGAAGGCAAGCATCTTGAAATCACCACAAACATCCCACTTGACTTCAGCATAATTTATTTTGCCAAGAAGTTGTTTGACATTATCATAGTTTTCTTTCTTCTGTACGGAGTGTGCAAGAGACAAAGATGGATATTTATTTCCATTATGGAGCAACACTCCTTTGAGACTTCGTGTTGAGGTGTCTATGAACAGTAGCCATTCTGAAGGATCATGCTTGACTCCAATAGCAGTAAACAATCCAATCACATCTTTACAGTAACATAGATCATTACTAATGTCATAGTAAATTTCAAATTCTTCATGCCGTTTCCGGTACACAGATGTCCTGCAGTCTTCCCCTAGTAGATTCCATTCCTTCAGCCTTGATGAGAGAAGTTCAGCTCCTGACTTAGTAAGATTTAAATCCCTGATTAAATCGTCTAGCTCACTCTGATTTGGAAAGTGAGGCTATGAAGTCGTTCTTGGTAAGAAAGCTTCCTCCATTTCTTGGCTGCTGCTACTTGCTGACTCTTCAGATGAAATAGCCATTGGACCTTCCATCTGAAGAGAAAGAAATAACTACATATAGCAACTTAAACAAAGACTTGAATAACTTTAGTATTACATACATATTTAGAAAAATGAATGCATAGCTAGTAAATACTTAATGTTCAAGTTAATTAAAAGTAAGACTTTTGGAGAGTATGATAAGTATACTTACATTTTGTGGTGGTTGTGGTACTGGTAAGGTGCCATCATGTGGGACAGGTGCTCTAGATGATGGGATGTCTGGATACTGAAGAGCTTGTCTTCCTTTCACTTTTCTGTACTTTGTCACATCAATCATACAGAAGTAACAATCATCGTGATGGTTCTTCGGCTCTCTCCATGCTCTGGGAACGGCAAAAGGCATTGCCCTTCCTGTACCTCTTAACCATCCTTCTAGAGTAGATCGGCAGCTTCCACATATCACATGAGGGCCCCATGGTTTGTCCTGGTCACCCATGGGCATTCCGAAATAGAGTCTGTACGCTATCCACAATATGGCACCTTTCACGATCTTATGTAAAACCTGTTTTTTTTTTTTTTTCAATATAATAACCAGACACATAGCAAAATGAATCTGGAGAATTTGTACACCCTCTAGTAGCCATCCTGAAAATAGCAGAACTTAGTAATTGATTTATCTCAAAGAGAAAATTAGATATTCACTTGGTAGCAGAACATATAATAGTTCTTAATATATATAACATTGAAAGACGCATTATTTGTATAACGGTCGATGATACAGAAAAAACAATTACAATTTTTGGAATCAGCAGAGAAAACTGAATAATGAACAGTAAAAAAAGATAAAATAAACAAAACTTTTGTAAAAAATTGTTACGTTGTGATTATCATTCAAGGTATTACACAGCAGCTATCAACAGCCTTTTCAGTGGCAAGTCATATGTATAATTTTCACTTTCTTTTTCATCTTTTCATTCTCAGAAATCTTCAGATTTCTGTTGTTTTATTACATTATGCGGACGGAATTGTAGCGTCCATAAACACTGACAATACATTTCAATACAGTACAATGAATAAAGAACAATACTGGAATCTTAAGCAAAACAAGTCTAGTTTAAAATAGTTCAGCAGAGAAATTGCATTCTCATTATTTCAGACATAAGGAAGGTTGTGAGAAATATATTAAATAATTACACGATACGAGCTGCAAAAGAAGAAAGTATCTGCGGCAGTCATTAACTCTTGTGGACCGATGGACGGAAAATATTGGAAGAATCTAATCCTCAAAATATGTGGTTAAGGATATATATATATATATATATATATATATATATATATATATATATATATATATATATATATATATATATATATATATATATATATATATATATATATATATATATATATATATATATATATATATATATATATATATATATATATATATATATATATATATATAAATAAATTTCTGACTCACATCAGGATCAAACCCAGGTCTTTCAATTGAAAGGCATAGGCGCTGCCCACTAGGCCATACAAGTAATAAAAGAAGTTGGGGAAAACATGCTGGTATGCAAGCAGTTAGCTTGCCCAGGTAATTCCTTGTGTGCAGTGGCGCTCAGGGTCCAACTTCTTTTATGACTTGTATAGCCTAGTGGGCAGCGCCCTTGCCTTTTAATTGAAAGACCTGGGTTCGATCCTGATGTGAGTCAGAAATTTATTTCTGTTCCACCCGTGATTGTGTGATGAATATTTCTACACACACACACACACACACACACACACACACACACACACACACACATATATATATATATATATATATATATATATATATATATATATATATATATATATATATATATATATATATATATATATATATATATATATATATATATCCGTATGCTGGAATGGCCGTGTGATATTGGAAATAAAATGAATTTCTAAAGTCAACTGCCTTTTTTAAATTTTCATCGCCACTTTCTAGTAACATGGCGTTTTAGTACAAAGATATGTAAATAAAATAAAAAAAGGGGGAAAGTATATGACATCCGTAAAATGGGAAAGTGTAGACCTAGATAAATTCAAGGTAATAGAAGACTTTACGCTTTCACCATTATTATTAGTATTATATTATTTGAAAGTCTATTTATTTTCAGAGTCAACCTGACTGTTCTGCAATGTCGCGTAATTGCAATGAAATAGTCCGTTTAACATGATCTTCAATGATAAATCGACCACTCCTCTTGAAATGATGCACTGGTTCACCCTGTCATAAGAAAAAAAAAAAGGCTAGCGCGCAAATCCATTGCAGAGCCGCTCTATGGCTTTTGCATCTAATGCCACGAAGATATTCGGAACATTTCTGAACTCGTACTTCCTCATCCTCATTCACCTTCAATTCAACTCTCGTCTCTCTTATTACCGTTACGGTGTCAATAATGCAAATTCTTCTGATGATCTGTTCAATATTACTGAGATTTAGTAATTTTCTCTGCGGGACTTTAGAGAATCCTTTGCAGACGGTTATGATATTTTTCAAGTGTTAACAATAGTAGCCGCAATGCTTTGTCAGCTAAACATGCTTTTGATGAGATTACATTCCTGTGTGAAGATTTTTAACTAGGATTTTAAGTTATACAAGATCTATGACGCAATATTTTCCTTATACACTGTTACTGTCACCACACATGTTCCTTCCTTCATTTCTGTTAATTTCTCTTGTGATTTTTTCTCACCTATTCCTTTCCTCTTCTTTCTCAGCGGTGGTTCTCAGTCACAGCTTCACAGTTGCTAATTACTTACATTGGCCTTACTTATTCAGGTTTTGAATACCGCTTTCATAAGTGATATATTTTTCCTTATCTAGTTCCACACACTGCCAAATGAAAGCCATTTCAGTGAATCACAGACTTCGCCAGTTCTTCTTTAGATTACGACGCGTTCAGCCTTGAGATTTACTCTGCCTCTTACGCAATCGCTATTAAAGCCATTGTTCCACTGGGGAGACGGAACCCATCTCCTTTCCAGGCTGACTCGATTTTTCTCCACGCCTTCTGGTCTAATATTTATTCAGAGAAAACCATCATTCATTGGATTGCTCGGTCCGCTGACTGCCAAATACGAGTTTCATAACTGTTTGTTTTCTGTAAAAGAAAACTATTAAGATGGCTATTTGGCTGTCCGTCTGCACTTTTTCTGTCAGCCCCCAGATCTTAAAAACTACTGAGGCTAGAGGGCTGCAAATTAGTACGTTGATCATCCAACCTTCAATCATCAAGCATACCAAATTGCAGCCCTCTAGCCTCAGTAGTTTTTATTTTATCGTGCATCTGTCAAGGCTATAGGACAGTCCACCACCGGGCCGTGGCTGAAAGTTTTATGGGCAGCGGCTCATACAACATTATACGCCGTACAGAAAACTAGATTGCGCCGAAGAAACTTTGACGCATTTTTTACTGGTTAGTTTTTTTCTGAGCTTGAAGTTTCCCACTTTTCCCTTTATCAAAAGAAGGACTATTTCTGCCCTCTGGTTAACTCTGTTTTTCAGTCTCTTCCATTTCTCGTTTCTATTAATTCGCGGTTGGATACGAAACGAAAATTGTTTTAGCCTTTCCTTCTTGTTGGAATGCAATCTATTCGAGAACAGTGGTGTCGGTTCGTATTGTAGCGTGAGGGTCTCGGTGAAGTAACATTAATGCAAATAAATGAGATAACAAGTATTAATGTGTAGCCCCTGTACTTGGAAACAGAAATTAAACCACATTTGGACCGTCACAGGGTTACATTCTACACCACTGTGGGGTATAAAAGCTTTCTAACTTTCATTTTCTATATACGTTTCTTCTAGAATCGGCAAGTAATGTATTTTAAACTTTTGGAAAATTATTCTTATCGGGGACATCAGCTTTGTAAACAGGGTAGTTACGGATAAATGTAATAATTAGGTAGGATGATGAGAAATAGGAAGGGTAGAGGAGAACGCAGACTGTCGTTAATAATGAGAGTAATAAAAGAGCTGGGAAAGAAGTCAATGGGAAGGGATCGTGAAGAAGATTCTGCAATGTGCGAAAAAGAATCCAACAAAGAGAAAAAAACAGTAAATACCATGAATCTGGAGTTTAACACTAAATGGTCATGACTGTCTGGTGTCATGAATTTGTGCTTGAAGGAGGCCTCATGCCACAGATAAATACAAAATCAGATCCCCTCGTGCAGCGTGTTCATTGCTCAACAATACCACACATTTATAAACTGTAAATTTGTGTTCATCACGCAAACGATGTGATAGCTTAAAAATTTGTGAAACCTATTTTTTTTTTTTTTTACATATTTTAATAACATCAGCATCTGACCAAACTGTAATTAGAATTGCGTAGGACAATTCAAGAATCAAAGCTGTATTTGTAAGTTCCGATATGGATAAAGGCAGATGATTTCCCAATAAGCAGCCAAACAATGGGTCAAAAGCGTGTCATGCAAAAATTTTCCATGATGAAACGAGAACCTCAAAGTCATCATTACACTATAATGAAGAAAGAAACATAATGTAACTTTTCGATAAATCATATATTGGTTATCTAAGTGACAGATTACAGATGTGACCTGTTTACCAAAAGAATTATGTATCCTTTGAATTATAAATTAAATACTGAATAAATCTATGAACAGCCATTTACTGACTAAATAGTCAGTAAATGACAAAAAAATCAGCTATTGATTATCTTCAAAAACAAATAAAGCTACTTCATCATGTCCGATAAGTACAGTGGTCTGTTATGTAAATAAACTATAAAAACTGGGAAAATTTATGCCCTTCTTTAAATATTTCCTTTCTGGTGCGTTTTCCAACGCGGGTTATTATTAATAAAACGTCTGCTAGCAGAAATCCTAGATATACCAAAGTGCACTTAAAAAGCTGAAATAAAAATAATTCCGAGGAAAAATCCCTGGCAATAATATAAAAAATGACATGTTCTTGCCATCACAAAGGAATGGCAGGAAACTCATCAAAAGATACTGACAGCGCTTTATATTTCAAATCTGTAGGACTTCTAAATCACAATTTTCTCTGTTTTTTTTTTTCGTTGAACTTCGAATATTGCTATTTTTAATTTAAAACATTTCTGTTCTAATAAAGAATTTTTTTAATGGAATAAAAGATTTGAGAACTTTTGAAAATTTCTGTTTTTATAGAAATTAAGATACAATATAATGTTACAGAAGAAATGTCTAATAGATTCTTTCTATGAATACTATATTATAAATTTCTTATAACAACTCTAATATTTGGTAGACCGATTTTTGTCTAAATAGAACCAATTTTCTTTATCAAAGATTAATTCATTTTATTTTACCTATTTTATACCCAGTTTTTGGGTGAATTAATACATTTTGGTATACATAATTGCACAGGTGCACAAAGGTAGGTGTGGATCTAACACCTTAAAATTTATCTGTACAACAGAAGATATTTACCACAAAAAGTAGATATTTATCTTTTTCCCGGGATAGGCTTTTTACCCTCAAGGAGACTCTTCTGAAATGAGATTACTAGCTCTTGTTCTGCCTCACGGATGGTCAAGGGGTTTTGTCAGAAAAGATGTCTGCCATTTCTTTTTGATATCCAATCCAGGAACTGATCGGTCACAAAAGTCAAGCGTTATAGATATACGTAATTGCTCATCCTAGGGAAACAACATTGTTTAAACTGGCTCACCAGATGACCAACTATATATCGAACGTATCCCTGCTTGAATATATCTAATATTGCATTTAAAGAGCTGTCATAAGCATATTTCAATATATATATATATATATATATATATATATATATATATATATATATATATATATATATATATTTTTTTTTTTTTTTTTTTTTTTTTTTTTTTTGGCGGGGGGGGGGGAGGCAGAACCCTTGTGCTTGTACGTCTGGATCCAGCGTTTGCTGCTCATTTTGTAAAGCGTCGTCATCCTTATTCTGATAAGATCCCAAAATGTAACCCTAGCCAGTATCAGAGGTCATTTATTATTTCTGCTGAAAACTGAAACAAGGTCTTTCAGGTAGGTACGGATTTGGTAATCATACATTTAGGAATCTACTGTACCGCTTTCGAGTGGTGTGCACCTTTGTCCTCTGGGTTTTTTATTTTTTCTCGGGAACTTTCTCTGTGGATATATTTATCTTCTAATTGGCATTTTTACCGTGTTCAGTTTTAGCTGAGAGTTATTCTAGTTTTCATTATTTTTATTCTATTTTCATATGTGGGCCCATTATTCTTTCGAATTTTTCTTTCAAGTTAATGTGGGATCCATTAGAATAAAAACATTTTTTTTTTTACTTTTTCAGGAAATATAATGATATCAAAGTTTTCTCCAACAGATTGTTTTCACGCTTTCCTCGTAAAGAAAATTGCTTGAGGAAATGAGGCTGCTTATATATCAGTCAGACTTGACAGGTATTCATCTCGTGTTGTCACTCGGGTGGCGGTTAAAAGCTTTTGTTTTCATCACTGCCTAAAGCATACATTTCAGCTGAGAAGGAAAAATTCTCAAAAAGAGAAAACTCGTTATAAGACGACGGTTGTGCAGGAAGGGATATCAATGTACGACACAAAAAGAAATATTATTTTTAAAAATAATAAGGTGCTTTACGGTTCTAGAGGAGGCGCTGTGGTTCATGCTTATTCGCATAAAATAGGCAAATGCAAATTTAACATGAATTGCTAGGCAATTGTATGATATGACAAAGATTAGTTCTTATTACAAAAAAAAAAATAAAAAAAAAAATAAAAAATAAACGGATAAAATGGATGCGATTAATTGCATGGGTGTAACCCAAATTAAGCCAGCCCAGTATTTGAAAGAGTAGTGACCCCTAGGTTTTAAGCCTTTTCGGCAGGAGGCAATAATCAATAGGAGAAAAGCTTGTGAGAAAATTAAATACTAACTGGCAGGGCGGAGCTAAAGCAGATTAATACAAATATGCCAGATTACAAGGAATGTTAGCTGATAGTCATTATGCATACAGGAAGCACTTAGGTACCTGCAATGCTCTTATAGACTTGACATGCCATTTGCAAGGGAACTTTGATAAGGGTTTTGAGTACAGAGTAATTGAAATAGATTGTAGTACTGCTTTCAATTTAGTAAATCACAAGGCATTTATTTATAAACTTCTGAATCTTGTAGTGGGTGGATATGTTTTAGGATTACTTCAAGATTTCCTTACAGGTAGGCAGCAGCAAGTTGCTGTGGACGGGATCTTTGGTGAGGAAAGACCTATTGTGTCTGGAGCCTCACAAGGCAGTGTTCTTGGTCCACTGTTACTTTTGGTGTAAACAAGTGATACAGTTGTTGGCCTGGAATACAACATTGTTCAGTAAGCCGATGATGCAACACTTGTGGGTGTAGAAGTCTCCACTTATGAGAAATGAAGCTGCCCTCAGTCTCAATCGAGACATGGACCGGCTCAGGGAATTGTGTAGTCGGTGGAGTATGAGGCTGAACTTCAGTAAAACGAAAAGGCTATTGATTAGCAGATATAGTACAGATTCCCCCTCCCTCTTCCCCCATTCAGGTGGATGGAACCTTGTTGAATGAGTGTGAACTTTAACTATTCTAGGTGTAACTTTCGACAACTCACATCTAACTTTTGAGAATCATCTAATGAAAGTTTCAGCAAATGCCGCACGGGAGTTAGGTATTGTTCGTAAGGCCTTATATATTTATAACAGTGATAAAATCAATGCAACCTGTTTTAGGTCATTTGTGCTTCCTTTACTAGAATACTCTTCTCCGGTGTGGATGTCTGTTTCTACCAGAAATTTATCTCTTTTAGACAGAGTGTTTCGTGGTGGGAGGTTTCTGTTTCCTAACAGAAGCATTTATGACTTGGGCCATCGACGGATGGTCTCTTGTTTGTTACTTTTTCATAAGTTGTATTCAGCAAAGTTCTTTCACATTCACATTTAATCCCTGATCCCCTTTATCTGCCGGTAGCAACCAGATTCGCTGAACAGCACCACCAATATGCAGTAAATGTGCCTCGCTGTCGAACTTCCCAGTTCCAGAGGTCCTTTATTCCTTAGACCGTTGAATTGTGGAACAGCCTCCCAGAGCATGCCGTGCAATTGGATCTTCAGAATATCAAGCTAAAATACAATGCATTACTACCCTAATCCTATTCTTCCTGCATTTTGAGAAATTTTTATCTATTTATCTTTTTATTATTATTTTTTTTTATATGTGGTATCTCTTCTTTCTGTATTTCCCTTTATTTCCTATTACTTCTTCCTAATGAACACCATATTCTTTGGAGGTTTGAATTTCAAGTCAGTGGTCTCTGTGGGCTTGTGCCATATGAATGGGTTTCATCCACTGAATAATAATACAAACGGCAGAACATTCCTTTAGGGTCATATGAGGCGATCTTAAGGTCTTAATCCTCTTAATCCATAACCGAGGTCTATAATTTTCAGATACATACACACACACACACACACACACACATATATATATATATATATATATATATATATATATATATATATATATATATATATATATATATATATATATATATATATATATATATATATATATATATACATACATATATACATACATATATATAACTGAAAGTTGTAGACCTAGGTTATGGATTAAGAGGATTAAGATCGCCTCATATAACCCTAAAGCAATGTTCTACCGTTCTACCGTTTGTATTATTATTCAGTGGATGAAACCTATTCGTATGGAACAAGTCCACAGGGGCCGCTGACTTGAAATTCAAGCTTCCAAAGAATATTTTGTTCATCAGGAACAAATAACAGGAGATAAAGGGAAATACAGAAAGAAGAGATACCACACACACACACACACACACACACACACACACACACATATATATATATATATATATATATATATATATATATATATATATATATATATATATATATATATATATATATATATATATATATATATATATATATATATATATATATGCATGTATGTCACTTACGCACACAAAGCTACCAATATGGAGATGGGTTGCTTTCGATTCTAAGTACAGAACTTGAATTCGACAGGAATATATACAGTGTTAAGCAAATTATATCTCTCCTTACTGCCGAATGGATAAGTCGACTGTCTATCATCGCATCGAAACCAAAAGGCACAGGCTTAAATGCTGATATTGCCCTTGGTTGCTATCGATTCCTAGGGTAAAGTGAATTAGATATCAAGTGATATTTGTGGCTTGATATTTTTGAGTTTAATTAAGTCACGTGTGTATAACTGACAAAACTTGATAATTAGCCAAATGTCATGAACTTAGCCGAATGGATAAGTCGACCGTCTATTGTATCGAGAGCAAAAGGCACTGGTTCGAATCCTGAATGGACAATAAGCATTTATGGATCACACTTCCTCTTTTGCGAGCGGTATTAGGAAGGTAAAGTGGATCCGATATTAAGTGATATTTAAGGCTTAACATTTGTGCATATATATATATATATATATATATATATATATATATATATATATATATATATATATATATATATATATATATATATATATATGTATGTATGTATGTATGTATGTGTGTGTGTGTGCATATATGTAGATCTACTGGTCACATTTATTTCTGATACGTATGTAGCATTAATTAGCCACAAAGCCCTCGTAACTTCCCGATTTCTTCACGTTTTGGAAACGCTTTCCACCACGAAGCCTAGATATATATATATATATTTATATATATATATATATATATATATATATATATATATATATATATATATATATATATATATATATATATATATATATATATATATATATATATGTGTGTGTGTGTGTGTGTGTGTGTGTGTGTGTGTGTGTGTGTTTGTGTGCGTGTGTGTATGTGTGCGCGTTTGTGTGCGTGTGTATTTGTGTAATTATAATTATTCACACAACCATGCAGACTATTAAAAAAAATCTGATTTGCATACTTGAAAAACTAAACCAAACAATCAAATTTCTATTTAGGATATTTTCAAACTCAATTGTAACCAAAAAACTGACCTCAGTACACACACACACACAAAGATAGAAACTAAATCATAACAAAGAATTCGATGCAATGTTTATTTTATCAGTAATCTGATCTACCGCTCTCTTATCTTCTCTATAACTATTTTTGAGAGAGAGAGAGAGAGAGAGACAGAGAGAGAGAGAGAGAGAGAGAGAGAGAGAGAGAGAGAGAGAGAGAGAGAATTTCAAAAGCAATCTAGCTACATGTATTTTATCTTTAGTTTTTTAATTACAACAACATTTTTTCAGAGCAGATGACTCTGTCAGACCCATTCAGGTCTATTCAGATCACATTTCCTCACATATTTTTCCATATCTTGTGTTAGAATTTACGCTTCCGTAACAGTGATGTGTTCAACCTTTGAATACTGCACCAGAAAAATTAGATAATATAGTTTCATTTCTATTGTAACGCCAAAGCTTTCCATATCCGTGTCCTATTTTAACTGAAGTCTTCTTGAATTCTTTCCTTTTACTCCTACCTATTTGATCTGTTTTTTGTTTTTTTATTAGCTCTACTGAGTTGCTTTTGACCTTAATTAGATAACCAAAGCCTTCAGAAATTATAGGATTAAAACATTTTTATTTGTATTTCTATGTCGGAGCACTCTTGCATTTGGGTAATCACATCCGCAATTTTCATCGCTAAATTGTACACTATATGATTCGTGAGCATCTTGAGAGGACACGTTCATTTCAGAATAGCCTTTGGTAACCTCTCTTGCTGAACCGTCATTATATAATTATACATAAATCTATTCATTCCTTATTCTCGACAGCATGGAATCTGGGAACTGCTTTTAATGAGTAAAACCCGGCAAGGACACAATACGCTTAAGCATCCCAGTCCTGCTGCTACTAATACAACATCCAACAGTTGATCAGAGTCACGAAAATCCGAATAAACGCTGAGAACGGCACTCGTTGCTAAAACATATTTTAGTTCAAGGTTAAAGGGCAAAGTTCTTTATAATTTCCAGTATCATGAACCTCGTCGTACAAGAAACGTGACTTTATACGAGGTATACTCGTATGATGATTTACTGTTATTTTACTTTATATCGTTGAACAGTAATTAAACACTGCTCTGCTACAATATTAAATCTTTCAGTACTGACATGAAACTTCTAATTTGAAAATACTTTTCATATATAAAGAAAAAAAGCTGTTATAAGATGCAATGTTTATATATACTAAATTATTGCATTAGACCATTCAATACTTTTGTTCTTGAACGTTTCTTCAATACTAGCATGTTTTTCGAAGAAATAAAAAAGTTTTTGGATGCATTGCAGAAAGTTACGTATACCTTAGTTTTACCAGAGAAATGTATTATACCAATACCCTATTACATCAACACCTGAAGCCAAACCTGTTTCCAGTGTAAGTTCTCTGCGGAAACAATCTTCAAATACTCGATTTTATATTAAATACTCTCTTATCATAACAGAGACATGTAAAGCAATATACTTCTGCAGTTTGTCTTCGCTCCCACAGTCGTTATTGTGTCTTGCTTCTGTAAATATGCCATCATATAAACTCCAGTAACTGAACGTCTGTTAACTTTTATTAATTCTCAAACGTATCTTAACTCTCAAGTGACATTTGTAAAAATTAATTCTAATATGTAAAGGTGCCCTATCAGAAAAACTTATAAAACACAGGATATCTCGTTGAGAGGGAAGTTTCAAGCGCTGTATTACATCCGCAGAGAAAACACTGGGATCGTTCCCTTCAGAGCGGAATAATAATTTGCAAAATGTTTTTCCGTTCTTGATTCAGGCGATCGGAGTCACAAACCAAGGATTACTACGATATAACTTGGGTAAAATGAGGCCAAAACCATGCACACAAAATTTAACATGCATATTTCATGATTCGCCTTTCCAAATGGAAATTTAAAATTGCCATTAATATCCACTTATTCTACATTCATGTAAATTTCATGAAGCCAGTGCATTATTGGAATGAGGCATAAACGGCTCAAAACATTTTTATATCATGTAAAAAATATTGACCTTTAGAACTTAGCCATTAAATGCAGATTCAAGATTCAGATCTTAAGAAAACAAAACATACTTTTATTTTCTGAAATATATATATGAGAAACGTGATTAATAACTTCCAAAAACTAATGTATATCACTGCGTTACACTGTGTTATAATATGCAACCATATTATATAAAATCCAAGATTCTATTATTATAAGAAAATAGCTACATTGCAACGGGCGACTCTGATGAAATAATGAAGAGTTTTATTATCATTACATATATATATATATATATATATATATATATATATATATATATATATATATATATATATATATATATATATATATATATATATATATATAAAATGTTCCTGCCAACACACTTTCAAAATATAATTACTAATCGGTTAATAGAATTATCATAAAAATACCTTCAACATAGAACTAAGGAAATGAGATATTTCTTAGTCTTCACAAGAAACGATATAAGAAAATTAATGGGCAGATGAATAAGGATTAAGTTGTCGAAAGAAGTCTGCTCTATTGTATCTTTCTGTCACCAAATATACTTTCCAGCATTAAATGGACCAGTACTATCCTAGATCCACGCATACATACATAAGAAATTAACTCACGTGCATGCACACACACCCACACATACACAACGCGCACAGACACGCACACACACACACGTGGAGGCAGACTCGCCTCTTAAAGCTTCGAAATAAAGAATCTGCTATAGTGAACCTTCCGTACTGTTGAGGTCCTCTGTGAAATGATTAATTTACACACACACAGAAGTAGTGTTGTCTGGAGTATGATATATATATATATATATATATATATATATATATATATATATATATATATATATATATATATATATATATATATATATATATATATATATATATATATATATTTCATATATATAATATATATATATATATATATATATGAAAAATATATATATATATATATATATATATATATATATATATATATATATATATATATATATATATATATATATATATATATATATATATATATATATATATATATATATATATGAAATATATGTGTGTATATATATATATATATATATATATATATATATATATATATATATATATATATATATATATATATATATATATAGATATATATATATATATATATATATATATATATATATATATATATATATATATATATATATATATATATATATATATATATATATATATATATATATATATATATATATATATATATATATATATATATATATATATATATATATATATATATATATATATATATATATATATATATATATATATATATATATATATATATATATATATATATATATATATATTTAATACAGTTGGAAGTATAACACACTAAAAAATCATCGAACACTGTTACAGCTTTTGAACGACGGTTTATTGGTTCATGAAAAACAGGCTTGACTTGATCTTTAGCTTCTCGATGCAACCTATGTATTTTTTTTTTTCATCCACTCGTGTTGCAGCAGTCACACGAGCCATCAGTCCCGATATGTCAGTTAAGCGTCCGCCGTATTTTTTCCCGTGTGAAATTATTTGAAAATATTGTAGACGGCTTCCTTTGCCTAGGCGTTTAATAGTGCTTTAAGGGTACTATTAATTCCGTTAAATGGAGACTTCTTCACCATACAGTATATTTAGGAACGCTCTTAAATAAACCATGTCATTGAAAATGGAATGTACAACTTTAAGTTGAAGCTAACAAATTCTTAGGAAATATCTGTTTTGAATTATTTCGAATTTCTAATCTATTTTTAGTTTTCTGTAAAAGAAAACTATTGAGATGACTATGTGTCTGTCCGTCCGCACTTTTTCTTGCCGCCCTCAGATCTTAAAAACTACTGAGGCTACAGGGCTTGAAATTGGTATGTTGATCATCCACCCTCCAATCATCAAGCATATCAGATTGAAGCCCACTAACCTCAGTAATTTTTATTTATTTCAGGTTAAAGTTAGCCATGATCGTGCGTCTAGCACCGCTATAAGTGCCAACAACACATGCCACCACCGGGTCGTAGCTGGAAGTTCCATGGGCTGTGACTGAGAGTTTCAAGGGCCGAGGCTTAGTGTTTCATACAGCATTATACGTTGTTCAGAAAACTCGATTGCTCCGAAGAAACTTCGGACCATTTTTTAGTCTTTTTTTTCTTTTACTGTTTAGTGACTGTTATGCTATGATGACCATTATAATGTCATTTTCAAAAAAAAAAAAAAAAAAAAAACCTTTGTGGAATGCTCAGAATGATCAACATGCGGATTTCATCCTGCACCGGTTTCATTATTAAAACTGATATCTTAAATGCTGACAATGCCCTGCTACATCGAAATAGACTTAAAAAGAAAATAGACCCCAAGGAAAATACATGTTGAAAACAATACCCAGGACAATTATTGTGTTCTTACTGATTATGATTGATAAATGAAATTAGTCACTTTTTTTTTTTTTTTTGCGGAAGCCATGCATAATTACAGGGTTATTGTGAATTTACGTGCACATTGTTCTACATTTGAATATATTATTGCGCATTCAGTTATTGGTTTTACCCCACCATTCCAGCAATAGCAACCAAAACAATGAAAAGTCAAAACAAAAGGAAGTTGTTATCGGAAATTGTCAATAGAGTGTAGCTTGTCCAGGGGAACGCGGAGGGAAGCCTTCAAAAATAGACTACAGGGAAAAATGCGATGAAAGTCATGGGAACCATCAAGGGGGATGAAGACAAGCCATAGAGTAAGATGAATGGAAGTTGAAGATAACGGGAAAGGGAAATAACGAAGCAACGTCACCATGAAAGAGAAAGTGAGAGGCCACGGAGGGAAGACCCAAAGCAGATACTGCCCGAAGAATAGAAGCAGTAAGATGAGAAAGAACAGCAGTCGTGGAAATAAATGCATGAAAAGAACTGCAGGATATATAGAAAGGAAACGCTATCATCAATTTTCATCATTAAGAGTCAGGGAAAATTCTTTTTCAAAAGATTACTTTTAGCGTGTATTCTTCTTTACCGGTAGGTGGTGCGCCAAACTTCCCAACTTTTATTTTGAATTTGGTTGAATGAGAGAAGCATCTGTGCTGCTATCTGTAACAACCTCTTGATTGATCGTATTACGTCGGGTGGATACAGCATAACTAGTTCTCAAATCTGCGTCTTCTACTGCCCTTGAAGGTACATTCCTGCGCAGTTAATTTATAGTGTTACTAGCTTTTATTTTAGCGAATTTTATGTTGGTAAGGCTAACTAGAGAACAAAACGTATTTGTTGGGTAGGCTTAATTTTTCCCGATTTACCTGCTTCAGTACTTCATATGCCAATTCTGTCTTTTAGGTTTATCCCCAGCAGACGTGCCACCTCCGGAGAGACTGTTTTTACCTCGGACAAATATACTTGATCCAACATGCTGGTTTATTGACCTCTATAACATTAGAAGGATGCGATCTGTAAAATTTATTCATAAACTCACTTCTTTAGAAGTACATTGCTTCTTTTGTCGAATTGATCGTGAATAGATTTATTTGTACTACAAGTCTGATGTTTTTAAATAACTCTGGCCATTGTTAATGGAACCCTAGCCGTGAAAATGATCTAAAATTAAGGGAAAAGAGGATCTTTCCTAGATAGTGACCCCCAAGGGTTTTAACCCGGTATGTATTCACCTGTGCGGCGTGTTTAGTACAAAGTCGTTGGGATGACCGCAATAACATAAACAAAAGACTGTAAATATCATAAAGATAATGACTTCCAGGAAATATTAGTCCTAGATAACGACCCCCGAACTTTGTTGGGGTCACTATCTAGGAAAGATCCGAAAAAGAAATGTAAGATTTATTCAGACATTGGAGGCATCAATAATACGTTCATTGACCTTCAGTACCTTTCTTCTATGCATTTAGTTGCCAAAGGCCAACACGGTAATCCTAGTTAATGACTTTACAAAACAAGTATCTTGTAACCAATATCTTGTAACCAACGCTAATCATCTGTACAGAAGGGCGCAATTTATATTTTAGGCCTGGTCTGTTGTCCATGGACCCGGTATTATCCTCTTTTCCTAAATCCTAGGAATCTGGAACCATAATAAATCTGATCTTATAAGAAGCGCGTGTCCTTTATAAACGTTATGTATCGGGCCTTTTTATTTCATTATGAGTCTGACGATGTCAATTAGGCAAAAGTAGTGGCTCCAGTCAAATATACTATTTTTTCCTTTCCAGGCTAAATACATTTCTTATGGTCATCACATGTTTATATATATATATATATATATATATATATATATATATATATATATATATATATATATATATATATATATATATATATATATATATATATATATATACACATACACACACATATAAGACCTTATGAGGCCCGAATGGTCAGGCTATTGCCTATCCTATTCTAGAACACGATATCTCACGGCAAATGTAATTTTAAACTTATATCTCACGATATATCTTTGTTGTTATCTTCAGATTTTTTATAAAGACCAAGTCAGGTGGGAAGCTTTAAAGAAAAGCTACAACAATTGTTACTGTGAATAGAGTGCTTTGCGTTTTGAACAGTAAAGTAATGTGCAGTTTCAAACTAATACACCGAAGCAAATATAACCATCGACCACATACCACGTAGTTTGGAAACCTAAGTAATTCAACTGATTTAAAATTAATGTATGGAAATAGAACTTGAATTAAGTTTATGAGAAAATACGATTACGATATTGAATTTAAAGTCTTCAAGTTCAGAGGCTAACATATCTAATGTTCCTGCAGTGGGGAAACATCCCTGGCATTCAAAAGCTTACTATTTTCTTTGATCAAGAGAGAACAACAAAATCATTAGCATCTTTATATTATTTGAACGATTTTCATCTTTTCAAGTCAATAAGTATTACTCAGTGTGTTATAAAGATCATAGTAGTGGTACCAAACCACAGCAGAGAAAAGCCTCCACCTTTTTGTTAAATAAGATTGAGAACGAGAAACAACTTTATAAATACTAAACTAGTCAATCATAAGGTTGGAAGATGGCGTTGATGAATAACAACAATTGATGACGCTGTTACAAGACTTTGTTTTAAACTTTTAGGTTCTTTGGACAATAACGCTGTGCGGTCCTTTGTTCTATCATACATATTGTTTTAAAAAATAAACTAAATTATCATGGTCTCTTCCGTATTAGAACACTTAAAAGAGTGGGACCCTGTAATATTCCTCGAAACGATAGAAATAAGTTCACTAATTAGTAGAGTTTACGTCATGTACAGTAGTATAGTCTGGCGTAAATTGAACGTCATCATAAATGAAAATGTTAATTGGGTGGAAAATGGTCATGAAATACAGGAATAGTAATAATTTACAAACAGATCATTATGAAGAACAAATGAATTACATGTACGCTATGTCAGCTTACGGTGAACCATAAAAAAGCAGAACGGCATAAATTTAGATATAATTATTGTTCCTGAACTGAATCAAATATAAGAATTCTGTTCCCACGTAACTGAAACAGTCCATTCTTTCGCTTCCTTTGTCCCAGCATATTCACTTATTATTTCTTCAGACAGGAATAACAGTCATTTCAAACTAAAATACGGTGTTACAAGGTGTTCTCACGACATAGCATTTTATAGGGTGGACGATCATCTATAATTTGTATGCTGTATGCTTTTTGAGGATTATATATATATATATATATATATATATATATATATATATATATATATATATATATATATATATATATATATATATATATATATATATATGGGTGTGTGTGTGCGCGCGCACATATGTATGTATGTATGTATGTATACATATTCATAAAAATACAACTGATAAATTTGGTTGCTTCCCAGAGACACGAGTCATCACTTGCACAATTGTTCCGTGTATTAATACAATTAATAATAGGGCCTCATTTAAACTGGATGGTATCTAGCGGAGAAATTTATTCAGGAAAAGTTACAAGCTTTCTAGCACTGACATTCCTCTACGGATACCAGACGATGTAGACTGTTAGTCCTAGAAAGCTTATAGCTTTTCCTGAACGTATACTCGTATCTCTGCTAGATACCATTCAGTTTAAATGAGGTCCTATTATATATATATATATATATATATATATATATATATATATATATATATATATATATATATATGTGTGTGTGTGTGTGTGTGTGTGTGTGTGTGTGTGTGTGTGTGTATAGTGGCGTAACTAAGGGGGAGGGTACCTCCCCGGGCGGCACTGTCTGGGGGACAGAACTTTGGCGTCTTTTGAGCAGGTCTGCTGTGGCATAATTCTAGATTTTCTGGCATATTTCGTTTGATCGGAACACTGGGCGTCGATTTATCGACTCTGCTGCTGGACAGTAAATGATTTTTGACAACGGCAACCCGCTGTAAATCTGCTGTGTTGTTTTTCCTTTAGCTTTACAAAATAAAATAAATGATTAAGAGGTTAAGGCTTAAAATGTGAGTTTAATTTTCACCGCTATAGTACTTTTTAGCAAGGGAATGGGGCGGCACTTTCAGAGTCTGCCTCTGGCGCCACTAACGCCAGTTACGCCAATATATATATATATATATATATATATATATATATATATATATATATATATATATATATATATATATATATATATATATATATATAAACCGCGGACTCATGAAACAGTGAAAATGTCACTATACCGAATTTTAAAATTTTAAAGAATTGCAAGTCCTCATATGATGAGTTAACTCATTTAAACCTGCTGAAATATAGTTATGCATCTACTGGTAAAAGCTAAATATTTAAAAGAACAATTATTCCCTCTCATCACTTAGAGTTACTCTGTAACAATTAAATTACTGTTTCCTCTGAATCTTGCTCTTGTTGATAGCATCTGTGTTCTTTTTTTTTAAAGCATTTCACTTGCAATGTATACTATATTTCCTGTTGTAAATATGTATATGTATTAATTACACCCATAACTGGTATCAGTTGATAATGTAAAATTACTTCTATCATTATATTACACTCTTAAGACTCGTTTCTGGCTAAGTGACATCTATGTTAGATGATAACTGATTCTGTCTGTTTCTAAAGTCTTTCATGTGGTTCAGGGACTTGTGTAACTCATTTCACAACTGGCGTAGTCATTCTTGGTGAGTGCCAAAGAAGATATGATAATAAAAAGTTGAACCTCTTCCCATTTCGAACTGGCGTATGCGTGTAAGTAGAATGTGCAGGTTAGGGGACAATTTCTATCTTACTTCCGAGAGAGATGGGAGGTTGAAAGGTGAATTTAGGTTTTCAGTTCACAAGTACAGAATACAAAAATTAGTTATTCCCTTGAAATATAGATCGGTAAATATAGAGTTATAAACTAGAACTCTCAAGATACTTTACCACTTTTGGTAAAAAATAATATTGTTTTAACTGGATAGTAATTTTTCCAAAAAGGGATATGAGGATGATATTCAAGCCTCCTTACGAATTATATTTACTCGAATGAAAAGCTAATGTACTGAATTAACATGTCTTGACAGTACCATTATTTTCCACGTATCGTCTCTTCAGAAACGCATAGGCCGATTTAATTGAGAGGAAGAAATTAAAATTAATACATTTATAAGATACAATTATATGATAATATAAATGTTAAAAAATCTCTAAAAATGAAACATCAAAGTACACTTGATTGACCCTCTCAGGGTCATAATAAGAGCCATAAGGTATCTCCTAAGATAACTCAACTATGAAGAAACTCCATAAATCTTTTTTTTCTTTTTGTTACCTGACACTTAAAGTCCAGATTAAACATAAAAACTGAATGGTTCCAAACATTCCACCAGTCTCATCATGTACCACCCATTTCATCACGCTGTCATGTCATTCTCAAGAACCGCAGAGATGAAGAACAAGGGTCTTCTGTATATTTTTAGACCTTTCATACATCCGTTCTTAAATCCACTTGGCTCTACTCTTAATGTCTCTGTCGCCGGCCTCACTTTATCGACGGCCGCAATTTTCTTACCACTTCACCGATAGCATAAACAAATGTCATGCTGACCTTTAGTATCTACGCCACAACCTTTCACTGTACACAAAGTTACAATCGCTCCTTTCGAACTGCTCCGAACTGTATAATAAGTAAACAACACGTTGTATATGCTAGTTAATTTCTGTACCTCTCATTGGTGATACTGTTGGTGCACCTTTTGTTATTGTTCAACGTACCTCTGAATGATAATGCGAAAGTTATCACTGATAGCACCGCATAAGCAATAAATATTCCGACGGTTTATGTACAAGCCTGAAACAGTGAAAGATATGTATCCTGATATTCACTTATAAGTAAAAAAAATAAAAAAATAGGCTAAGGAAGCTGAGGACTGAGTATGCACTTCGAAAAAACATTTTATTTCTTTAAAAAATGTTATGCAACTTCCTTTTTCGCTTATCTCCTGTGCAACCAGGACAGTTGAACATAGTCTGAATCCGCGTAACGTCTGGGAATGAAGATTAAGCGCATGAGATAATGTTTTTCCATGAATGTAGATAAATAAAATTTTATGACTGGCAAAACAAAAGAGGAAACGGTCATAATTTTCGCTTTATGAAGATAAAAAAAATACAGAAAATTATATTATCAGCAAATATGCTGAGGATAATAAATAAAGCAAGCCGTCTTAACACCAGACCTCTTCACGCCGAAGAGAGAGAGAGAGAGAGAGAGAGAGAGAGAGAGAGAGAGAGAGAGAGAGAGAGAGAGAGCCTGTAGCTCTCAAAAATAAATTCGTGAATAAACTTCTGCGTTTGCGCTTGACCAGCATTTTTTAACATGGTAAGTATCACCTGCTGAACGGCCTTCTGGTATATGGCGCCCGAGGGACAGAATTAGGAAGCTCTTTATATTCTTCTCATCTCCTTGCCATGTCAGACAGATTATTATTAATTAGGAACAAAGGATTTTATGTGTTTGGTCATTAGCCAATCAGGAAAGAAGGAGCACACTGCTAGATGTGTGTGCATATACTGCGTTTGGCAGGGAGTCTGAAAAGCTAGAAACAAGTAGCTTTGAAATTTGGACAATGTTGTTAATTCATTTTTCTTCAACAGAATCCAATATTCTGCTTGAATATGTTACCCTGCCGATTTAAACGTAACCATGAAGAAAAAGTTTTAATAGAAAAAGGAAAGTATGGAAATCATTTGCTTGCAAGTGCTTCAGGGTGTAGGATATTTAAGAAAAAGAAAGGTAAATAAAAAAAAAATAGACAAACAATTAGGTATTAACGTTTTGTGATTATTTAAAGTTTTTACTAGAATAACGATGATGATAACGATTATGACAACTTTAGAAAAAAATTGCTAACAGCAAGGAAGATAGATTTAATATAATTGTAGTGCATATATTTTTTTTTTATCTTTGTCACCATCAAATTGATGATATCTGCACTACTGGAGCGCTTTAAAAACATTCTTTATTCAGAAACAAATGCAAATATCCTCGGTTCGGAAGTTAAAGGTTGCGTAAATGACAAGCTACAAGGCTTTTCTGCTGTTGCCAAGGGACATGCACATGTTGATCTTTTTTTTTTTTTTTTTTTTGGCTTGGAAATATAAATGTTAACTGGCAAGAGAATAGCTGAACATCACACGAGGGGCAGCTCATAAATAATGGGGAGGGTCACAAGGAGTTACAAAAAGCTTTAAGTGATATTCAGAAGTAAAATGGTAAATTAAACCGGTTAAAATCTAATAAATTATATAACAAACTAAACTGAAATTATGAATTTTAAATTATTAGCAAGTCTTTGCTGTTATATTTTGTACGTTGTTGTGTGTGCTTTTCTTATGAATGCTCTTTCACGTTAAATCTTTCCTTTGCGTGGAATATGTTTACGTACCAAGATTACCTTAACAAGGCAAATTGCCTTACGGAAATGAATAATGGGCTTCATTCAGCCCTCAGAATAACCCACTAAAACATAAAGACTATTCTCGTAAAACCTCCCTTAAAACATACGAGGCTTTCAAGATGTGAAATTAAATTTTAACGGCACTCATTGTAAATATACATATACATACATACATATATATATATATATATATATATATATATATATATATATATATATATATATATATATATATATATATATATATATATATATATATATATATATATATAACATACATTCGAATCCACAAAGCGTCTCGGATGTAAGCATTCAATGCAGACAACATTGTTCTGACCGCTGAATTATTGTAGCAGACAAAAAAAAAATAAATAAATAAATAAAATAAACCATGAATAGGTAATTTGCACTTGGCTCCTTTGATGTTAGTGAAATGTATTATGGGGTGGTGCTCAGTGTGTGTCTGAAGTGGAATGAGATGAAGGTCGTTAGTGCAGATGGTCAGGATACAAAGAGCAAACTTGTTTTAAATTCAGAGAAGGTCTTCGACAACTCCTATAGTTTTCCTGAGGCCTCTCGCTTGAATTTGAATTAGTTTCTGGGGACGATGCCCTTGCGAAGTATAAGGAGAGAGGAAAAAAGAATTGATAAAATAGATAGACTGAGACATTCAACAAGTGGGTGAGGGTAGGAGCAGTAGGGAAAATATCATTTAAAAAAAAGGGTCTCACGATTTTGTTTTCTACCTTCACATATCCTCTCTCTCTCTCTCTCTCTCTCTCTCTCTCTCTCTCTCTCTCTCTCTCTCTCTCTACATGAATACGTTGCGATGCCTTCCGGTCGAAGAAGTACAGCAAAGTTGGGTCAGGTCATTACTTAGTAAATGACTGTTAAGAAATGACACACGAAGTCTGTATATACTCAAACTGAACATCTACTGGGCAGGACATGGGTCTAGCTACCTCATCCGGATATGTAAATATTTGGAAACTGTATGATAACAACTAGAGATATCCAGTCCGTGTGTGTGTGTGTGTGTGTCTGTTTCCCTGACGATGGATACCTAAAGAGAGAAAAACGAGAACGCGGTGACTGCCACATTCGTCCTTTCAGTTCTGTCTGTAAATATGCCTTTATGAATACAATAAGATTTAAAGAAAATAGTGTTTTATAGGATAGTATGGTGTAGGTAACATGAATGCCATCCGGAAATTTAGTTAGAATCCTTTGCAAGTAAACCTGTCAGAGAGATATTCAGGTCTTCAGATGCATATCATAATTCTTTTTGTATTAGTTTATTCAGTGTTGGTCAAGGCTCAGGTTCTTTTTCCTTTTTTGCAATACCCAAACAGACGGTCAACACTTTCCAGCAATTGTAACACTCATTAGGTGCATATGTGACGGGGCAAATATAAATTCTCTCTGTTTTGTGCCGCAATGCGTAGTACGTAACTGGGAATATACACAAGTGATATATAAGGGTTACAGCAAAACTTTCAGATTTTCGGCATTCAAAATATGTCTTCCATAGAAAAAATGCAAGGTGTATTATGCGATTAAATGTTTCCTGCCCAAGGACGAACTTCTAGCTGCAAAAAAATATCTTCATAAGGATACATGTTTCAGCTAGTTTTACAAGATGAGAAACGAGATTCATTATAAATGGAAAAATTATTATTTCAACAACATCAAGTCGTTAGTCTTATTATATTTATATTTATCATAACAAAATCATATTATGATGAACAGGTATTTCATACAACGTCTTCATCTATGATGTTGCACCAACTGAAGAATTGTCACAAGAAAAGATGGCAGTTGATAGATTCCAATATAAAGGGAAGAATATAGGCACTTCTTAATATTTCAACATATCAAAAACTTAGAATAAAAAATAATCACCTTTAGCTCATTTACTATCAGACGGGTACGTGCAGACGTGTCTGAGCTTGTGCACGTGAGAGAGTGAGAGAAAGAGAAAACGTGAGAAAGACAGATAGATGGAACGTCAAGGTTTTAGAAGAAAATTGTTACATGCACTAGAAGTAAGTAAGTATACCTTAGTTTTACCAGACCACTGAGCTGATTAACAGCTCTCCTAGGGCTGGCCCGAAGGATTAGACTTATTTTACGTGGCTAAGAACCAATTGATTGCTTAGCAACGGGACCTACAGCTTATTGTGGAATCCGAACCACATTATAGCGAGAAATGAATTTCTATCACCAGAAATACATTCCTCTAACTCTTGTACAGACGGGTTTAGCCTACCAGCTACCTATAATAAAAAATACGTATGATTGTTCTCTGTCTATTTCCGTTGCAATAAAACGTATCTAGTAAATTTTCAAAACATAGGAATAAAAAAAAGATGCTTAAAAAAACAATGTAAAAAAAAATGACGGATACTGGAAGAAACGCGATGTAAAAATAAAGCTGTCAAATAAGAATATTTTAGCAAAGTGACCTTTTGGAGAACTTGTACAATATTAAGGACCAAAACCAATCCTCGTCTAAGAGAAACGTTTCTCCATTAACCAGAAATATCAGTTACCAAATAAGGGAATGTCAGTCACAATTTGCGTTATCTGATAGGGACAATGGAGAAGTCAAGGTGAGGCATGAAAATTTCCTTCTACCCACGTTTGAATCTTTACACAAAACTACATAACATATACACACACACTCTTATATGCACACACACACACGCACACACACACACACACACACACACACACATATATATATATATATATATATATATATATATATATATATATATATATATATATATATATATATATATATAATGTCCTAAAAACAAGGTCAGATAGGGTCATAACCTCTTTCTACATCTGTTCTAAGAACAATATTAGTGTGTGTACACACGCGCGCATAAGCACACACACATACACACGCACACACACACACGTGTACACACACACACACACACACACACACACACACACACACATATATATATATATATATATATATATATATATATATATATATATATATATATATATAAATTTATATATATATGAACACTGTTGATGTCGCGGAGATTATATTTTTGTTTAATATACTGGGGATAACAAGAATAACTGAAATGGTAAGAAATGTGGAGATACGTAAGAGTGGTGAAAAGATTTCGTTTATAGTTCAACCACGGAGAAAGAACGAACGAAAGAAAGATGGTGTGAAAGTACTGACAGAAAGGTGAGTTTCAGTATCCTTTGTGGTTTTTGTTCGCCGCATTATGTCAACTGTAATCATTCGAAAGAGTTCTGCTCGAGGACAATAAAATATATGAAGCTATTTTTCACTTGTCTATAAAATCTTGCATTAATATTTTGAAGAAAAGTATTTTACAAATATATCCGGATCTTTCCTAGATAATGACCCCCAAGGATTTTCGGGGGTCGTTATCTAGGACTAATTCTTGGGGGTCATTATCTTTATGATATTTTGTCTTTTCTTTATGTTTTTTCGGTAATACCCAACGGCCTTGTAGTAAACACGCCGCAAAGGTGTATACATACCAGGCTAAAACCTTTGGGGGTCACTATCTAGGAAAGATCCATATATCATTATGAAAAAAAGCCGTTAATCAATTGAAAGTGGACCATTAACTTCCTACCAGCTTCATTGAGCTTAGAAATGCAATGAAAAGTTGATGAAAACGAAAACTCTATCACTGCTCTCTTTTCTACAAAAATGACATAATTAAAACATCCAAACAATAAGCAAAATCGGTTTAAAGACAAACCAGTTAAACAAATGATTAAGAATTAATAGGAAAACAAAAATCGATGATACAACATGATACTCAGATTCGTGAAAACAAAGAAATTCCTCTCATGAAGATATAAAGGATTCTTTTAGCTACCTAAAGAAGGTTACCTGTGAACTAGTGATCAACTGAAGCCACTAATTTTCACCTTAGATTCCTACAATTCCTAATGATTATTTTCAAAGATAGAAGAAAGTGGTTTTCAGACAGCTTTCTCATTCCTTCCCTTCTATTTATTCCTTCTCTGTTTTCCTTTCTGTACGTAAATTGTGCGCATGTCGGTAACAGGAGAGTAGATCGGGCTGGGGTCACGCCAGCCTTGTTGACACTGGATAAAGTGATTTACGAGGAAATGAGATAGCCAGCGAAATTGAGGAAATAGCTTTTCTGCATAACAAGTTAAGAGAGAGAGAGAGAGAGAGAGAGAGAGAGAGAGAGAGAGAGAGAGAGAGAGAGAGAGAGATAATCTAGCGTCACGGTATTTGTCAAGATAGAGGACGTTTACAACTTTGAAGAAACTTCTTGAATACGCGTTATTATAGCTTACATTTTAATGCAGTAAGTTAAGGCGAAGTAATGACCAATTCCCCACATATATTTGAAGCAGAAAGTTATACTCATGAAGAAGTTGATATAAGTTTTTTGGAAACAATACTGCTGTTGAAGCGAAAACGTTTTTAGTAACAGCTGTGGATTCCACCAAGTCCTACCAAAGACATGATCTACCACGACTACCAAAAATTTCAAGGAAACCCAGCATGTATTTGTCTCACAACCTACATTCAAATTTTTACGTAACGTTTTAGTAATGATCAATTATCGTGTAATTATCTTTTCTCTGCCAAAGAAATTAAATAAGTTTACGGCTCTAAAGATTTCTTTTAAATTAACGCCCCATTGCCTGAGATGCAGGGAATGCTAAAAATATTGGACTCTCCATCTTGTGTCCTGTTCTACTGTACTTGTCTTGTATGCGGGAAAAAAAAGCAGTTGTTTACTGCTTCTCTATATCTGGTACCGCTTAAACCTTTCTGAAACCCTGCTGTTCTTTATGACCAGATAAACAAATAAACCATTCGATTGGTTATTTATAGCGTTTCTGACCAGCAACGAATGGTATAACAATTTTGCTTTACGCCGGATCTTGGTTGATACGGTATTTACCAACGAAAATCAAAATAAAGGTATGACCATGACGGTAATAGTAATGATAGTAATGATAATGAGGGAAAAGGTATAATATCTGCAAAAATTCTTCAAACAACATAAATGAAACGGTCAGTAGAAATCTGATCTAATCTCCTTCTACAGATCAACAGTAATGCAAACGTCTCGATGACAGAGACTTCAAAATCCTTTAAGTCACTTCATTCTATGGTACAGAGAATCAAAGAGTTTACCTGTAATGAGCTGACTCTCAGGTGCCTGTGCAGCCTTGATAGAATATGGAATAAAATAAAAACAAATAAATTACAAGTTAGATTACGGGACAAAAAGATTCCTACTATGTCAATTCTCTGGTAATCTGATATTCAATGCAAAGAATTCATGAAAGAGAAGGGGGTACCGAAGTTTGTATTACACTGCTGTTTGGAAGTCGAGAATTGCAGTATGCAATATAATTCCATAGCTCGGTTTTCAATAGGTTCTAAAGCATTTTTTGGATATCTATTTCCACTTTGTTAACTGGGAAGAGATTTACTTAAAAGCCTCTGCCACTTCATTATACTTTCGTCTTATCTTGGCAGCCGGACACCTTTGCCTCCTTCGGCCTCATTTTATGCGCACGTAAAATGGGTTTTTGCCATTTACATACGGCAATAGCCCGAAAACATATCACAAAAATTATCAGTAGTCTTCTCCTTCGATTATAATTTTCAACGGGTATGGCCAACGCCCAAAGTTGCCTAAAAAAAAAAGTGGAGAAGCACTTAAAAAAAAAAGGTTAAATTCCTCATCTCTCTCTCTCTCTCTCTCTCTCTCTCTCTCTCTCTCTCTCTCTCTCTCTCTCTCTCTCTCTCTCTCTCTCTCTCTCTCAATAGAATTATTCGTTAGATTTTAAATTAAAGTTACTTTCAATTTTTAATGATGATGAATTTTCGACTTAATATTTTTTTTAAATAAAAGGCAGTCGTAAAACGTAGGTTAGATGTCTAAGAGCGGCTTATACATATCCCAGGCCCTTTATCAGATAACTCGTATGTGTACAGTGATTTAATTTTGTTTTCACTTACAAACTGAATAAAGATTGAAGAGTATGTAGTTTATTCCTCATGAATATAAATAGTCGTGTCAATACTTAGGGAATTGGCTCGTAAAAGTCGTTGTAATAGTTTTGAGTTACTTAAGCTAAAAAAAAAAAAGAAAGATTGTATGTAGGTTCGAAATATAAGCAAAATATCCAGCCATTTACAAAATTTAGATATAGAGTTCATAGAATAAAATTTCCTTTTCATTATTGCTTTGATGTTTGTATTTTTAGTTTATGTTCAAGTGCTAAAAAAATTGCTTCACATTTATAAATTAGCATAAGGGGAGAGAGAGAGAGAGAGAGAGAGAGAGAGAGAGAGAGAGAGAGAGAGAGAGAGAGAGAGATGAAGTTTTTCGTCCTAGCCCCAAACTGATCCTGTCAGGGTAGTAAAGGATTAAGGACATTTTATGTTTCATTATTCTTTGGTAATCATACTCCGCCCATGGACCGACTTAATCTTCCAGTAAACCTCTCTCCTTTATCTTGCTTTTAGCTTCTCTCCTCCGTATGAATAATTAATGGCACCCAGAGATTAATCTCCATGCCCACATCAATCCGGTTTCATGGGCGTACGCCCATTCGAGGCTAAGCTTTTCCCTGTGTAATACTCTGGTCTTAGCGAAGACGGTTGCAAATTCTGTAGGGATTATTTCGTTCCAAAACAGGTAGATGGATATTCATACTAAAAGACGGTGTCTGAAGGCTTTTTGAAGAGATGTTTGCCATTTCCTTCAAAGGGCAGCGTGTAGAATCCATTTTTCGTGAAGGAAGAATAGTAATTTCAAGGATTTGTTTTTATTGAATTCAGCCTTTTGTTGTCAATTTCTTGGACTGTTAATTTCACGAATAAGAATATCAACGAGTAGGGGACAGTACTTAATTTCTCTTTAACATATTCTTCTGCAAGCTTCTCTTTTTAGCTTTCCAACAGAAATCCGAGGTTTGAACGGCATGATTTTATTAACACCTAATCATCACTGACATCTATGACAGTGATTTGTGTTTTGGTTGTGTGGGAAAGTTTCTGCATGTATGTATTAAGCAGTATTTATGATAAACACATCGATTTTGACGCGTTTGTGGATATTCGACTGGATGGAACCTGGATGTTTTATTTCTAGAAGAATATTGCTTTTAATATTAGTATTTTTAATGCTGTTGGTTTGCTGCGTTTGACATTTCAACTTAACATAAGATTTAGCCTTGAATCTGAGACCAAGCAATCCATACCAATATTGCATGCCATAAAACCTATTTTTCTCATAATCATACGGAAAAACAGGGTAAACCAGGAATATAAATCTGTTCCTAATTATGTACTTAGAAGTAAAATAATAAAGATATGTCGATCAAAAGTTTATTCTTAGTAGCAATACTCTCCGACTTACCCTCAAGAAACCTTTCCTTAAAATCTTCCTGCCGTTCTCGTGTCTTGACAGCCTCAGAGCAGATACCTAGCAACAAAAATATCATTGGGATCCCCTTGTATTCAGCAGCCCTTATTAATACCACAGTTTAGGAAACAACGCTCTCTTCTCCCTCAGAAATAGCAACGGTTTTCTGAACCGGCGATTAATCAGGAATGTTCCCTTCCATCTAGATAAATTTGTTCTTTAATACTAACACAGATCACTAGGCTAAAGAATTGCGGCTCAGTGAACCAAGGTTCTAAGCCTCTCTAAATTTCAATTAAAGATTAGTCTGCTGGTCAATCGCGTAACCTGAGCTCCATATATGCCTATATAAGGAGTTGTTTGTCGTCGTGTGCACGCCAAGACCGCAGGTTAATCACGATAAGAATAGCGTATGGTCGTCTCGGATAATAGGCGTGTCTGTGTGTGTGTTAGAGTGTACAGAATCACTTCCCACGTATCCCGTCTCTCCACCTATAGAAGGCATCCTTCCTAATCCCCGTGATATGTTGACAGTGCCTCAGCCTCATCCCTCTTGGCCTTATGGCGATGGTCCTATATCTCTCTCTTGTGGCCATTGTAAACAAAGTCCCTGACATCCTGAGAGGCTTTGGTTGCCAATCACAGCCGACAAGTCACTCCCACGCGCAGACGGACTCCATATGTCACGTGCAACTGACGTTTAGTTGACTTCATTGGGGTCATTAAACATACGAACTCAAATCGATTTCTCCAAGGGAGCTGATTTTACCACCTTTGGTTAATGATAATCTATAACAAACAGAGACCATAGATTGATGACCACTTACGTTAAACGTATAAGATTTACATCTATTAAGGCATCTTTAAATTCAACATTTAAATTAACCCTCGAGAAATATTGCTCACATTCGTATATCGTATTAAATCAAAGCTTTTTCCCTTTGTCGAGGTAATGTTTAACACTGTTTTCTTATCATCTTCATTCTTTGCATATAATAATACTATCTTCTCTCAAACTAACTAAGGTGGAGTTTTTCCACAAAAACTGAAAACGGCTCAATGAAAAACTAAATTTAATGTAACATGAAATCGAGTAAAATTATACACAGCAATATCTTAACACATTCAGAATAAACTAATAAATATATGACGGATTATGTCAAGCAGCTACAAATATCAGTAATTAAACAGCAAAAAACAGGTAATTGAATTCCGTCTTTCAGATTACGAAAAATAACATTAGTGGCTAAATTTCACCTACACATAGATGCACTCTTGCAACGTTAATGTGTCTATTCCTTAGCAACATTCACTTCAGGGTGTGACATCCCTTCCTACACGAGATAGAGTAGGAGAGATACTTTAATCCTGGCAGGCAACACTTCTAGGAGAAGGACATTTCAAAATCTAACCATCGAGGGAAAGGGACCCTTTAATCTTGGTAGGCAACCCTTCTAAGAGGAGGTTACTCTAAATACAAACCTTGTTCTCCAACCTTGGACTGTGTCATAGCCATTGGTATTGGGTTTGAGTTCCCTTGCTTGAGGGTATAATCAGGCAGTTGTCTTTTTTGTTCACTTTCTTGTTTTTTCGAAAAGTGTGTATGACAGGCTGATGAGAAAGCAAAAGTTCCTTGGTGGATTATCAGGAAAGCGCCATCTTCTTTACCTAATCTTTTCCTTCTCAGCTTTTTATAATTTCTAAATCCATCCTGGCTGCCCTCCCCTGTTCTTGTGGCAAACATGGCAGGCTTCTTTTTTTGCCTTAGTCGACCAGTTGCGTCCGGCGCTTTTTTTTAATGACATAAGGTGAGTTTTAGTCATCTTTTTAATAAAATTAAAGTAAATAACGTGAATACTGTTGATGAATTTATTGTTCGTTGTTCAAATCATCTTTACTATGTTGCTTTTTTATAAACCTGGGCCTGCTACTCATTACCGTAAGAAAATTACAAATATTCGAGGCTTAAGGTCAAATATTCTTGATCTTCAGAGTCATACCAGTAACTACGATTTGATGTTTTTATCTGAGACACTTGTAAGCAGTAACAATTCAAAGGTTGAATTTTTAATCCAAGGATTTGATGGCCCACTTTATTTATTGTTGTCATGTCCCACACGTGCAAGGTATGGCTGAATACTCTATGTCTAGCTACCTATTATCGTCAGAAAAACTTGGAGTGCTGTTGCCATGAAGTCCTTAGCCTTACGATTTTCAGTAAGTACTGCAATGTTTATGTGTTTGCTGTTTACAATATTTATGTGTTTGTTGTTTACCACAATCTAGATATTGGTGATTCTATAGATGACTGTCTCTTGGAGAGGATTTGTCTGGCTCAGTCAGCTACATTCATTATCTGTGGTGACTGCAATGTAAAGTACGGCGAGTGGCTTAGTTCTTAAATCAACAGATCAACATGGCTGGTTTGCTCTTGGCTTCTGTTTATCTTCTGATTTTGTCCAGCTAACTGAGGAACCTACGAATATTTCTGGAAATAGATTAGACCTTATATTCACAGATATTCCTGCTACTGTTAATACAAGGTCTGCGAATATAAATGCACTTCCAACCATTGTGCCATTGAGATGGAGATATCTGTCAATCAGTATATTCCTAATGCCTAATAGTGTGGCTTAAATCTAGAGCCAATCAGGACTACATTATTGAAGCTTTTCAGCCACTTAATATTTCAAGTGATATATCAGATCCACATCCCAAGAAGTTAAATGAAATTCTGATGGCTATTTTAGTAAAGTATGTCCCTAGAAAGGTCTTCAAGATTAGGACAAATAACCAGCAATGGTTTGATAATACATGTAGATGAGCTTAGCGTGACAAACAGACCAAGTACAACACAGGGAGACAAACCCGTTCAGATGAAAATTACACAATTTTTTTTAAAACTCACCAAGCTGGAAATAGAATTTACCGTATAGCTGAGAGAAGTTACAATAATTCCTTAAAGAAGAAATTTGAATGAATTACTCAGCCTCATCTGTGGTGGGCCAAATTGGCATCTTCAATCACTGGGTCAGGCTAGTCTTCCATTCCACCACACCTAACAGATGATGGTAGATTGGTTACTGGTCCTAAGGAAATGACTGAACTGCTTCATCAACCTCTGAAGCTAAGCAATCAGCTGAGGATGTCTCTCTGCCTGATACTTATCACCTGAACCTATTCTTACAAAATTCTTATTTTGCTTTAGGGATGGTAAGAAAATTCTTGATAATCTTGTTAGCTGGGATGGAGAAGATCTTAATGGTTTCTTCCCTTTGTTTATTAATAAGGTTTCTAGTGTGTTGCTTCCTAAGATTAGTAGATTCTAAAGATTTTTATGTCGACTTAGTATCTTTGTGGATAGTTGCAATTCTAGTAATGAAGTGCCTGTTCCAAAGAGTGGAATATCTCCATATTTCAGTAACTTCAGGCCAATTTCTATTCTACCGGTGCTCTCCAAAGTTACCGATAAACTTATTTTTAGGCCGTTTTACAAGTATGTGGAATCCAAGGATTGTTAGTGATGCTCTTTTAGATTTGACATGCCATTTGCAAGACAACCTTGATAAGGGTTTGGAGTGTAGAGTAATTGAAATAGATTTTGTGTTGCTTTTCAGTTAGTAAATCATTATTTATTTATATATATAAACTTCAGAATCTTGGATTAGGAGAGTACGTTTTAGGATTACTTCAAGATATCCTGAAAGATGGTGCGCAGTGAGTTACTGATAATATGACTTTTTGCGAACCCAAAAAAATTGTGTCTGGAGTTCCACAGCATAGTGCTCTTGGTCCACTGTTATTTTTAGTGTATACAAGGTTTATGGTTGTTGGCTTTAATTAAAAAAAAAATTATTCGGTATGCTGATGATACAATTGTGGGTGTAGTAAAGTCTCCACTTATGAGATATGAAACTGCCAATATCACAATCATATCATGGAGAGGATTAGTGAATAGTGTAATTGGTGAGGTATGGGTCTGAACTCTAGTAAAATGAAAAGCTCTGCTAAATGAGTCTGAAGCTCTAATTATACTTGGTGTAACTTTTGACTCACATCTTACTTTTGAGATACAACTAATGAATGTGTCAGCAAAGGCGAATGGAAGTTGGTTATTGTACATAAGTCCGCATATACTTATAACACTGATCAAATCAGTGCAACCTCTTTATGCTTCATTTATCCTACCTTTACTAGAATACTGTTCCCCAGTGTGGAAGTCTGCCTCTGCAAGGGATTTATCTCTTTCAGGCTCAGTGGTACGAGGTGGTGGGGTTTCGTTTCCTAATACTAACAGTTATGACTTGGACCATGGACAGATGACCTCTTGTTTGTTTTATTTTTTATAAGATGTATTTTAACAGAAATCTTTCACATTCACAACTGGTCCCCAATCCTCTATTACTGCTGAGAGGGACCAGATTTACTAAACCTCAGCACCAACATGCAGTATATGTGCCTCGCTTTCAAACTTCTCAATTCCGGAGGTCCTTTGTTCCTCACATCGGTGGACTGGAACACCTGTTCTTTGCTTACCCCATTCATCCATCTACTTTTCAAGGTCTTCTTCTGTCCTTGTCTTCTAACACTTCTGAATGATATATATTTCATTATCACACCGTCATCAGTTCTCCTCCGTTGACTAAACAAACTAGCAACTCTGATTCATTTCTTCATTGAAAAGACACTTCTCAGGTATTAAACGTGGCCATATCAATAACACTGTTAAGACTGAAGGACATCAACGAACTTAGAATCCACCAGATGCTCTATCTCTCTTGGATGTCCAAGTAAAGACATTCAATTAAAAATTCAAAATACTCATCGATGTGAAAGCCTCCAACAACGACTTAAGTTTAAATGGTAAGAGTAAATTACCCAGCGTTAGCTGAATAATACAATTGCTTCATGTGGTTGCCCGGACCTTCTCGCATTGCCCTACTTGGGGAACACTTTTTTGGTAAGAGAGAGGCTCACCCAATTCCTTTTTATCAATGGATTAAGCAGTAGTAAAATCAAAATTTATGGTAACTAGAATAAAAAAAGGAAATTCATATATATATATATATATATATATATATATATATATATATATATATATATATATATATTATATATATTATATATTATACACACACACACACACACACACACACACACACACACACACACACACATATATATATATATATATATATATATATATATATATATATATATATATATATATATATATATATATATATATATATATATATATATACACATATACATTTGTGGGTGTTGCGTGTAGGTGTTTGCTACCCTGTACAAACCCTGCAGGAAACAATCATCAATCAGTCGTCTTTATTCTCATATGTTTGAAATATTGCACATTCAAGATTTTTTTTTTTTTTCGAACACTGTTTTTCTTTCATGTTAACTTTCTAAAACTTGCCACTCGAGACTATAATTCATGATTCTATATACACTTACAGCTAGCAGAAACTAGCGCTAAGGTTACACAAATGAAATGCATATTTTAAAAAAATGATAAGGCTGAATTCGTAATTGTGAGACGTTCTTTAAGGTTTGGATTTAAGAAGCAATAAACGTCATTAGCCATATTTACTTGGAACACTTTCTGGCGTTGAAACTTCTTAACATTCAGTCACGAATAGTTTTGAACAGTTTCAAATACCTTTCCTTTTCAGCACAAAATTAATACTTTTTACACGATTGTTATTAGAAAATTTTTTATTTAAGTTGGACTTTAATAATAATAATAATAATAATAATAATAATAATAATAATAATAATAATAATAATAATAATAATAATAATAATTTCACCCTATCATTGAGATTGGGTGCAGTCAAGCTTTCTATTCAGCAGTTCCGAGAAAACATTTAGATTTTGGGAGCAAATTTATTGCTTTTGGTCGCTCAGTTTCCTCGTCCAGATTGATCACGGAGCCAACACTCCTCCACACGCACACACACACGCTCGCACACACACACACACACCCGCGCGCACACACACACAAACACACACACACACAATAATTATAAAGAAGAAATTCTTAACCTTAAGAGAGAAGCATGAGATAAATGATTTCTTCAATACTTGAAGGTTAAATTTACGATAAGATTAGGAAGGGAAAGTAAGAAGCTAAAGAATGTAATCATTAAATATACATGGAGACTATAAGTTTTAAGAATTTTACAACTTGTAAGTTGATGGTGTTGTTAGATTCATGAACCAAGGAGAGAGAGAGAGAGAGAGAGAGAGAGAGAGAGAGAGAGAGAGAGAGAGAGAGAGAGAGAGAGAGAGAGGAGAGAGAGAGAGGGAGCTCATGGGGGGGGGGGGGAGTTTCTCAATGGCTTTTAGATTTTACTGATATGAAAAAGGCAACAATTGCAGTTGTTCTATGAATATGTAAATATGCAAGACAAGCAACAAGAACGCCTTGACTAGAGGCGCAAAATGAAAAACGCGATAAATACAATCTATTGCGGTTCTCAAGGGAAGGGAAGGGAAAAGACTTATTTCCATAAAAGTCGAGTAGCTTTAAAAAGTATACTCACGCTCTTTAGAGAAAATATGGAATATTTAAAGAGGTTGTATTGTGTACCCTCCTTGTTACCCTGAAATTGTATCACATCGTTATCGCTCGAAGAAAATGCATTTAATTTTTCATAAAGAAAAATACTTGGTGCCCTGTCACAGGAAAGCTAAGTGTTTAACTTAAAATCTTGATGGAATTGTATTGAATTCGCGCTATGAACACTGATTAAGTTCAACGTGTGTAGAATATGATATTTTAAAAAAGGAAGGGGGTGGGTTGGCTAGCATGAGGGGTGAGGGATAAATGATGAATATTTAAATAGATTTGTCAGTCTTCTATAATAATAAAATCCGAGTGGATCTTTCTTGTTTGTCAGCCCCAGGTCTGGCGGGGTAGGTGAGGGATCGGGAGGGTGGGGGAGATATGATACATCCATCCTCCTCCTGCAAAACTGTTTGTCCGCCCCGGGTGGGGGCGGGGTATGTAGGGAATCGGAAGGGTACGGGAGACATGACGGGCAGCGCCGGGTTCCAGTGCAGCGTAGCGTCATCATCAAGCTCGTATAGAATAATACTCATACTGTTACCACAATTAATCACAGTGTTCTAAATGTCCTATAACACATAAAAATGATTCTAATTCAAGTATTATTATTATTATTATTATTATTATTATTATTATTATTATTATTATTATTATTATTATTCCAAATGCCCGTTGGAGATGTTTACGTAAGTATTGGATGGAGCAACGCAAGAAGAGCATAGTAAGTTTCCAGTGAATCAGATGACAGGCTATAGGTTCTTACATGTCTAGTGACATATATCTCTTATACTTTAATATAATTTGAAAGGAAATTCAATCGTCTTTTGTACATTCTAAACGCATGATCATCATAGGAAAGTTTGAAATTGATGACGAGTGATAAAAAGCATAAAAAGAAAATCCTGGCATGAAAGGAGTAGTATTTTTGAATGCGACTGCCTAATGTCTCCTTCCATAATCACAATATTTCTTTGTTTATTTTTACACCGGCTGTTTCCATACGCGATATTTCTATTCCATATAATTTTATCTCCTGTCATTATGAAATACAAATTAAAAGAAATAAAATCATTCCAGCCTAGTAGCCATCAACTGTAACCATGTAGCTTTACAAATGACTAAAACACAAGAACTGTTATTCTTTGATTTTAACATCGAATACTTAGTCGATAGAAAAATAGTAAACAAACACGATTAACAAACAAATCATTCAAGTCTTAAGCATATTCATTAAAAGCACAAACGCGAGTGCCAGAAATCTATGAATAGTCAATCACATTTGTTCCTTCGATTTGTGTTTGCGCGAGTACGCCCTTAGGGGAATGAGACGAAGGGTTGACGGTCTGGATAAAAGAACCGTCTCATTTCATATTCAGGGAAGTACGTCTCAATAACTCTGCTATTTTCTTGAGACTGCTCTCGTGCATCTGAATTAGCATTCGGGAGCGATACTCTCACGGGAGATGACGTGGCACACGGGTAATCAACAGGTTAGGAAGGGGAGGGAATTCTGCAAATAAAATATCTATTCTTGACTAGATATCAAGTGATTTTCTCTCTCTCTCTCTCTCTCTCTCTCTCTCTCTCTCTCTCTCTCTCTCTCTCTGTCCCTTTTCCAAGCGCCGATGTGTAGCAAAAACATAGTTATGCATACATTCTATCTTATAATAGTTTATTTGTTAGAAAGTTAAGTATATCTTAGTTTAACCAGACCACTGAGCTGATTAACAGCTCTCCTAGGGCTGGCCCGAAGGATTAGATTTATTTTTACGTGGCTAAGAACCTATTGGTTACCTAGCAACGGGACCTACAGCTTATTGTGGAATCTGAACCACATTATAGCGAGAAATGAATTAACATTTGACAGAAAGGGAAGGGGGGGGGGGGTGAAAGTGGGTTGGCGGTTAATAACGTAAGTAAGGCCTAAATAAGGTCTATAATTAGATATGATAAATTTTAATTCAAATATATTCCTCCATCCAGTTTGATAACGCTCAGAGGTTGGGTATATATTTGATAAAATAAACTGACTTAGACATTCGGTTAAATGGTTCAGTGCCATATTATTATTATTATTATTATTATTATTATTATTATTGGTCAAAAGCACAAATATTCTCATGGTAACAGCGGCAGGCCGTAATTTCCAATACGAGCTTCCACATTAAAGAATTCCCATTTACGATAAAAAAGGGGCATAACTATATGTAAAAGTGAACGCCATTAAGCAGATATTGATGCATTCATGAAGCTACAAATGTCGCTTAATATCAAATTCACGCTACCTCGGGAGTTTCTTCGATGGAGAATTATTACCGAAGGGGAATTTATATAAGTGATAAATGAATTAGTACTGCCGGGCGATACCCTTGACACGGGCCTATTCAGCGACTCCAGTAGACGTTACCACCGCGCCATCAAGAGAGGTGGTAACGTCTACTGGAGTCGCTGAATAGGTCCGTGTCAAGGGTTCGCGTCCCGGCGGTACTAATTCATTTATCACTTATATAAATTCCCCTTCGGTGATAATTCTCCATCGGAGATACTCCCGAGGTAGCGTGAATTTGATATTAAGCGACATTTGTAGCTTCATGATTGTATATAAATCACTGTGTGATAAAAAAAAATTTCATATTGATGCATATATCAATAATATAGGTAAACACAAAACTTTCGGTTAAGGTAATGACAGAGAATATATGAATCCCTTGTAAACGAAACCGAATTAAGGTATCAGTAAGAAAAGCTTACCAGCAAATAACGGTTCCTAATCATGCCATGAAAGGAAAATCTCAAAATTTACATTGAGAAAAGCCATGGCACAGAGGATGCGAAGCAACCCAAAGATTTGAAAAGCTTAGGTTTATTAAGTACCAGTCACAAAACAATTCATTTTGACAGTTAAGATGACTTGTCAAATATGGAGCGAAAATTCTGGGGTGAGTTTATGTGAAACATAATAACTGCAAGGAGAGACTGTAGAGGGACCTTAAGTGACCAGTGATTAAAGCAGAAATAGCAGCACAACCTTGTTTTTTGAGCTAACAGTAAATGTCCTCTGTGGTGTATTGAATTTTCCATCTTACTTTTGATCCGTCTATGCATTTAAATTATAACTTCTAGTATATGATTAGCAGAATAAGCTGCTTCGAACCTCATTCAGTTTAAGAGATATTAGCTGATGATATTTACTGTTAACTTCCTCCCTCAACCCAACAAAAATAGACTATGGCATCTTACACTTACTTGGCATAATATAGGTGATAAAAATACATAATATGGAAACAATACAAATTTCTAGATTTATGTTTCTAGATTTCCGAATAAGTGAAATAGCAGCCGGGTGATGAGGGCTACAAAACGAGTCCCATGATTAAGAGACCTGAGTCAGAGACCGTTATACATGAAAAGTTAATTTGGTATTAGAGAGCAGGCATAGGCAAGGAATGATACCCAGAAAGACCTTTGGATTAAAGGTTTATTTTCCTTCCTTCCAGAATCTAAAGTAGTTAGATAATCCCAATATGAACAGAGCCTGTTCAGTAATCTCTAAAGACCATCGTAGGGTTCCATTAATCTTTCAAGCTCGGTAAAGGTCACCAAGAATTTAAGGAATATGCGCTGATTGTACTGCCCTACCTCAGAAAGGAGATGATGGAAAATTATCACTTTATCTTTCTTGGAGAAATTTCTTCATGTTCCGTGTACGCATTTCCCGATCCTTAACACCTGGTAAGCCTGAAAATATGATCAAAGCAAGGACACATTTATTCAAAAGGAAATAAAAAGGAAAGACGGATAAAAAAAGGTATACATTATGCATTCTCAGGCACCGGCAAAACATCAGCAAAAAAGAAAAAAAATAATAATTCTCACTACGATGACGTCAGTTAACTGAGGATGGCGGAAAAGATTTCCTAATTAATGTGGCTTTAATCATGAACTTTCCTATACATATGATTCGCTTCAGGACGTTCTCTTTTTCTCCATAAACTACTTAATCAAATTAATCCCTGAAGACTCCATAGTTTTTCCTTTCTTTTTTTTTGTCCTTTATTATTATCCTTTTTCCTTTTGTATAATTATGTCCACATGGTCTACTCTGTTCTGTAACTGTACTTTAAATGATGCACACATAAAATAAGTTGATGTATGGAGCAACTCCTTCATAAGTCTGGGATATCACATATAAAAAATCATTAGGTATATAACTAAATGGTCGAAGAAACGGGGAAACACGAGCTAGCAAATTTCGACATATAAGGAGGAAGAAGGTAATGTAAAAAAAAAAATTGAGAATTCATGCTAATTATGGAAAAAAAAAAAAGGGCCGGGAATCAGAAAATACCTTTCCACGCTGTGAAATTAAGTCGGGTGGCAAGGTAGGTGCTTCAAGTATGGCAGTGACATTTAAACCCCAAATTCTGGCTCTGAGGTCCTTTAGTACCTTCACTTTTGCTTCGAATGGCGGGTGAGCCAAAACATCGAGGAAATGGTGGCCGGTAATAAGGTCACAGGAAAAAAAAGTCACAAAAAAGTAAATTTTGACTGAGGAAAAAAGTCACAGAAAAAAAGTCATTATGATATGGTGGCAATTAAAGTAACAAAACAGAAAATTTTGTGGATCTTCCCTGGATAGTGACCCACAAGGGTTTTCGGGGGTCGTTATCTAAGATTAATATTTCTTGGTGGTCATTACCTTTATGATATTTACAGTCTTTTCTTCATGTTTTTACGGTAATCACCAACGGTCTTGTATGTACTAAACACGCCGCAAAGGTGGATACATACCTAGTTAAAACCCTTGGGGGTCACTATCTAGGAAAGATTAATATTACTTTTTTCCTGTGACTTTTCACCTGGATTCGAGGAAATTGCAGTCCACATAGTATGTAGAGAGAGGTAGAGAAAAATACCCCCCAAAAAAAAATTAGCGCCATATTGTATAACAAATATAACAACTTGAAAAGTACTTCTTGGAAGAAAAATATGTACAATTGCATTGCAAATATCGGGCTAAGTAGCTAATTCATTTTTCATTCTCGAATCGACATAGTCCTTTAACAATAGTTTTATTTCCATATCATGAGTCATATCATTATTGCGATACTGGTAGTATTAGACTAATGCATAATTTTCTTTTCGAATGCATTTTCAGTCTTATGATTTCCAAGACATAAAACTTGACCATTGTTCGAATTTTTTTATTTTGTCTTTCTTTAAATTTCATCTCAAGAGAACCTGCACTGGATATAATTTTTTCCTAAATACTTGAAAGACCCTACATCGTTCTGTGTTTATTAGTAGTAAGAACCCTAATAGAAAATGTGTACTTAATGAAAATTTTAATGAAACTCAGTGAAAGTCTGCATCTCTAAGCTGAAAATTACACAAAACAACTTAGCATGATTCTATGGATTTATTACAGCCTCTCAGAGGAAACTAATAATTTTCAGTATCCTACCATAAAAGTTGCAATATATTTAACTGTGAAAAACATGGGTATCTTAAAAGTTCAGTGGTATTCTTTGGTACTACTGAAAAAAAAGATGAGTAATCTTTAAGCAACATAAACATGATAATAACAAAGCGATAAAATTATATGAAAATCACTTTTCTAAAGAATGATTAATTTTCTTGAATTTTGACAGGCTACGCTGGTTCTCATAATTTCTCCTTGCCATAAACACATAAATAATCGAATGACAGTCTTAAGTACTGTCACCAGCCACTATTCTGCAACGCCAAATTTCTCCTGAAAGTTTCTGCGGGTAAAGCGGGGATCGGCTTTCAATTAAAAGTCAAGTAAGAGAGCCGGTAAATATCTAAATGAATGTCCCGCCTTATTATCCTGACAGAAAGAATAGCAGGCAATCAATCAGCAGACAGGGTTGAATAGATTCTAGATGCAGAGCATCAAACAAACAAATGATATCCCAGCATAAAAGAAGTGCAGCCAAAACAGTCCAAAGATAAATGACAATCCCTTTGCAGCTCTGATAGCACAAGGATTATAATGCCCTCCCGGACAGCAAAATCTGGGGATCGGAAAAGATGAATGGCAACATATTTTCAGGTGTTGAACGGATATTCAATCCGTTTGTCGTGTCTTGTAATGCCTCTTTCTTTGGTGATTTTCGCACTGTATTCTATCGATATTTGTTTGCTATTTCACCGATTACCTACGAATAATCTGCATCGCAAATGATTTGTTACTTAGGGAGACCTCCACTAATGGATTTTACTTTTTAGTCCGTGATGATATCCAACATATGCAAACATTCTTTACAATAAAGCCTGAAATTCCGGTTAGGTCACTGGTTTATCCAGTCATCCTGATGATAGAGTACAACGAAGTAATTGTATACTTCAGACCGTGTTCACAGGATACGTTAGACATAATCAATCATGTTTCCTTTTTTAGGATTCGTTTGGTAACCGAACAATTCATTCAAGCCTTGTACGACATTACGTTTGGAATAGACCTTACATCTACATTCTCAATTACATTTGGCAATATATTGTAATAACTGAAATTTGGCCTTTAATTTCCAGTGAGTTCTTAAATCGGTTTATCAAATGCATATAAGAAATGAGACAGAGGACTAAATAGCGGTTTCATATAACTTAGAACCACAATAACTTCTTCCTTCAAAGCTTAGAAATACAGAGAATCCTGCCAGTTTAAGGACAGGCTGAGAATGACTCATGTCCCGGCTCTCTTGACCGGATGGGTGAGGAGCGAGTGGTCCAACTAGTTATTAGAAGGAGCGGAAGTTCTGTGCATTGTGTATCGGCAGGATGATTGAAGCAACTATATGCAGCACATAAGCTGACAAGACGGTTTGATTTAGCTTATAACTGAAAATATTTGGAAAATACTTAACATTTGTTAATTAATGGACGTCTATTTGTTTCCCAGTGATTTTCTGTTCTTTTTTCAATAATAATAATAATAATAATAATAATAATAATAATAATAATAATAATAATAATAATAATAATAAATCTTCTTTATACAATGCTTAATTTCCATTACATTATTCCTTTGTGATATCTATAAATTTCAAACGTAAAATAAAGCATGAGTTTCGATTTGATCTTCATACCTGTTGATACAGAGTGTGATGCCATAACTAACAAAAGTTCGAAATAACAATCATAAAAAAAAGTAGTAAGAAAATTGCTAAATCTTTTGCTTTAATAATTTTCTGTTGTTCTCAAAACCGATTCTGAGCGTCATTCATCATATGAACATAGTTTAATAGCCCCAAACCTTCAAATTTATAATCTTGCTTTTTTTAAAACACCACAGATTTTCTTTAACAGTTTTATTTCCATGCTTATAAATGCGATAAGCCATGGGCATCCATCACGTCTACTCAATAACTGAAGATTTGGGTAACAACAGAGTTATCCAGACTTATTTATGATGTCATTGAATTCCCATAACTCATCTCTAGCTCAGGAGGTTTAGTATTTTTTCTTTAAGTGTTTTCCGTCATCGGAATTAGTCCACTAAAAACAAACATGCAATTTTATGTGATAAGAGCTGACTTTATATATATATATATATATATATATATATATATATATATATATATATATATATATATATATATATATATATATATATATATATATATATATATATATATATATATATATATATAACACATACACACGCTCACACACACACACACACACACACACACACACACATATATATATATATATATATATATATATATATATATATATATATATGACTATTTATCACATCACCGTGATTCATATACAATCAGAAAGCTACAAACGTCCTTTAATATCCAATTCACTCTACCTCGGAAATAATATATTTTCATATATGTTACCGAAGGGGAATTTTTTAAGTTGATAATAAGTCCACCGTCCCGTGGGATCGAACCAGCGACGGACGAGGAATCAGGACTACAGTGACGCACTAGCGAAATCGGCCACAAGAGAGGTATAAGTGAATAACATCTCCCGTCAACTCACCCGTCGAACTCAGGTGTTTTGCGTTTGGAGACGATATCCACCCACCTCTGCCATGTTGACCGTGTAGTGCGTTTGTCGCACGTAGCCATATTATGACTATTTATCACATCACCGTGATTCATATACAATCAGAAAGCTACAAACGTCCTTTAATATCCAATTCACTCTACCTCGGAAATAATATATTTTCATATATGTTACCGAAGGGGAATTTTTTAAGTTGATAATAAGTCCACCGTCCCGTGGGATCGAACCAGCGACGGACGAGGAATCAGAACTACAGTGACGCACTAGCGAAATCGGCCACAAGAGAGGTATAAGTGAATAACATCTCCCGTCAACTCACCCGTCGAACTCAGGTGTTTTGCGTTTGGAGACGATATCCACCCACCTCTGCCATGTTGACCGTGTAGTGCGTTTGTCGCACGTAGCCATATTATGACTATTTATCACATCACCGTGATTCATATACAATCAGAAAGCTACAAACGTCCTTTAATATCCAATTCACTCTACCTCGGAAATAATATATTTTCATATATGTTACCGAAGGGGAATTTTTTAAGTTGATAATAAGTCCACCGTCCCGTGGGATCGAACCAGCGACGGACGAGGAATCAGGACTACAGTGACGCACTAGCGAAATCGGCCACAAGAGAGGTATAAGTGAATAACATCTCCCGTCAACTCACCCGTCGAACTCAGGTGTTTTGCGTTTGGAGACGATATCCACCCACCTCTGCCATGTTGACCGTGTAGTGCGTTTGTCGCACGTAGCCATATTATGACTATTTATCACATCACCGTGATTCATAT
>JANJGK010000003.1:23049313-23076660 GCA_039081455.1 Macrobrachium rosenbergii | reverse complement strand
CATCAGTGTAGAATATTTATACCTCTCTTGATAGCTCAGTGGTTAGCGTCGACTGGATTTGCTGGATGCGCGTCTGTGTCGTGGGATCGAGACTCGGCAGTGCCCATCCATTTATCACTTATAAATTCCCCTTCGGTGATAATTCCCCATCGGGGATATTCCCGAGGTAGCGTGGATTTGATATTAAGCGATATTTGTAGCTTCATGATAGTATATAAATCACGGTGTGATAAAAAAATGTCATAAAAAGAGCTGTGTGTTCCAAACATACCAATGAACTATCATGGTCGAGGTGGGTTAATGCCGAAGCTAAGTACAATTTCCCCGCTCTCGACGGGTAAATAAAGTACACCAGACTCGGCGTTAACTTATACCTCTCTTGATAGCTCAGTGGTTAGCGTCGACTGGATTCGCTGGATGCGCGTCTGTGTCGTGGGATCGAGACTCGGCAGTGCCCGTCCATTTATCACTTATAAATTCCCCTTCGGTGATAATTCCCCATCGGGGATATTCCTGAGGTAGCGTGGATTTGATATTAAGCGATATTTGTAGCTTCATGATAGTATATATATATATATATATATATATATATATATATATATATATATATATATATATATATATATATATATATATATATATATATATATATATATATATATATATATATATATATATATATATATATATATATATATATATATATATATATATATATATATATGGTAAATGAAAGTAAAGTTATAACCTTGTTATCTCTAAGTAACTGCAGAAGATCAGTAGTCAGTTTGTAGACAGTAGCGACGTCAGTAATGCTGATAAACGTCAGCAATGTTTGAGTTACAAGTAGTGCGCTAACCACAAGATGTTAGAATGCAGAGTAATATAAAGTTGGTTCTTTAACTGAAGGAAACTACGTAGCACAGCTAACATCTTTGATCTATAATAATTTTCTTTACTTGTTCACTCCTCTCACTCTCTCTCTCTCTCTCTCTCTCTCTCTCTCTTGCAAGTGAGATACTTTTTATTGAAATATTGAGTTGAAGAGAATAATGCGAAAGATTTTGTTTTCCATATAAAGTTGTATTTAAAACCATTATTTATTATAATTTATCCAGGGAACTATCATTTAGGACCAGGGTGACTGAACTGTTATTTCTAACCAAACTTTTCTCTAAAGTAAGTAAGCGTTATTAGCGATTAAGTGACTGACATCTTTGTTTCTCAGTCCATCTATTTTTAGGAACTTCCTCCAATTACATGAGTTAAAAAAGCTAAGGTTTCGTTCCTTCAGTCGTCTGTCTTTACTCCTCTCTTAGTGCCTCATAATTTAGGAACTGAGGAATTCTGCCATTTTCCTCACATTACACATCTTTAGATGTATGCTAGATAGGTACAGCAGTTTATAAATTGCAGTTGTAAGTTTACACTGGCTGTCACATTTGGATAGAGAGAAAGGCATTCACCCGCTCGTTCCTTACCAGAAAAAACATTACTCCTTCGCATGACACATTTTTTACTTCCTATGCCATCATCTCCACATATTGATTAATGTTCTTGGAGCCGTAATGCTGGTTCCTTCTGCCGTGCGTGTTGCACGCATGGCCATCAGAAAGCAGAACGTGCACGCGAACTATTATATCCATTGTCTTTTTTCAAAATAGCTTCTTTTTCTTGAATAAGAAAAAATTAACCGCTGAGTAAAACGCAGCATAAACACACTTTTTTAGGTATGAGGATTTCTACATGTAGGTTTTTTTTTTTTACAATATTTATCATGCAAACATTTCCTTCGCTTTTATGTCCTGTTATTGCAATGAACGTCAGTCAGGGACATCTTGCTAGCTGCTTGGTAACACCAAAGGTCTCGTGGATAAAAGAGAATATCTAAAAAAAAAAAAAAAAGAGAGAGAGAAAAGGATAAAAGAGTCTTCTGCGACCTTTACGTCTGCCTTTACCGGTTTTTATAATCTAAGAAAAAAGTTATTTTTCTTTCCTTTTGATTACCCGGTGACCGTCCATTGTCCGTCGTTCACAATGCTCTGACTTCATATTTTCACGCTATTTTAATTATTGAGAGAAAGAATTTCGTGTATTGGCTGCGTTTATCTTTTGTTTTTATTTTCTTTCTCTCGTAGTCAGGATTAGGCACCAAATTGTATCTCTCCTGAAGCAAAAAAAAAAAAAAAAATCTGCATATTTTTCACAGATCATCTTCTGAAGAATAATAACAATATAATTAGTGTCAATATTGCCATCTAATTTTCCCTTTGCCTGATTTAGTTGAGTCCAAGGGGAGAAGTGATCACTTCTCCCCTTGGACGTTTTCTATTTTTTTAAGAGCTTTTGACACACAAAAAAATCTCACCTTTTCCTTCATATTCATATAATGCTGATTTTGTTTTTAAATTTACAAACAAAGGATAAGAAGCTTTTGCATGGTCAAAACGTCCTGAACTTGTTTAATGACTGATAGAACTGATATTTTGTCAACGACATGAAACAATGAAGATAAAGGGTTTTATTCAACTTTATATCAAAGATGTATGCAAAGGAAGTTTAGCTTGAAACTTCATAGTAGGTTTATCCTGTGTGAGTACATGTCACAGTTAATGTGGTGGGGTTTTTGGTTTTTGACATTGCTAAAAAAAAGTTAAGTATAACTTATTTTAACCAGACCACTGAGCTAATTAACAGTTCTCCTAGAGAGGGCTGGCCCGAAGGATTAGACTTATTTTACGTAGCTAAGAACCAATTGGTTACCTAGCAACGGGACCTACAGCTTATTGTGGAATCCGAACCACATTATAACGAAAAATGAATTTCTATCACCAGAAATAAATTCCTCTAATTCTTCATTGGCCGGCCGGAGACTCGAATTCGGGCCTAGCAGAGTGCTAGCCGAGAACTCTACCGACTCAGCCAACAAGGAACTTTGGCATTGCTAAGAGGAGTGATCCCACAGAGAGAGAGAGAGAGAGAGAGAGAGAGAGAGAGAGAGAGAGAGAGAGAGAGATGCAACCAGGGCTCGCCAATTGGTTAATCTTTGGAATAAGGATGACCCTACTTGCTGGAGGATCGCAGTGCTAAGTCAAGTCTCATCACCCGAACCGCACTGTTTATCATGTGCGAACTCTCAAGCTTTCTGGATACTAAGTCCCTTGCATATCAACTCTCCATCCTTCTCAGTTAATTTTTTTTTTTTTCCTTCTCTCTTTCTTTGTCTAAATAATGCCTTCTTCCTAATTGTTCAAAATATAAGAAATACATTAAGACGTGTCCCACATTCTCTATGATTCGCCTCTTACATTCATCATAGTCACCTCGGTAAGAAAGCTCAGTCTTACAACAGTTAAGCCCTGCAGTTTTGCATTAGTCAGGTCTGGCTCTCTCCTACACTCCAGATTTAAAAGCTTTTGGAAATATCCAATCATTGGCTTAAGTCTGTCTTTTCATAAGAGATCAGCAGTATATTTGCTTCCTCTATTTCTTCTAGTTTACCTTCTTTAACCTTGTGTATATTTTTCCACAAAAATCTTGTATGACAGACATTGCATCTCCCGTCTTTAACTCCACATCCACAAACATGATATATTCATTCATTCTTCCGATTTACTTGCACAAATAGACTAGCTGCCAACTCAGTTACATCATCGGAGAATGTTGCACATATTTCACTTCAATGCCCTTCAGCATTATTCATTTTCATTCATCTCCTGCCTATTCATCACTGGTACTTTTCTTTTTTCATCAAACTTACTTTTCTTTATTCCATGATGGACCATATTCTGTTGCCCTCCACTCTAACTGAAATTAGCTTCTGTTTTCTTTCATCACATTCACCAGATGATAATCAAATATATATCTATCCATCATATTTCTCTCACCATTACTTCCTCCAACTCGTTCTGCCACTTACGTAATCCGACAAACTCTAGTCCTTACCACTTAGCAAGTAATCTTATTCGTATATATATATATATATATATATATATATATATATATATATATATATATATATATATATATATATATATATATATATATATATATATATATATATGTATATATATATATATATATATATATATATATATATATATATATATATGTATATATATATATATATATGTATATATATATATATATATATATATATATATATATATATATATATATATATATATATATATATATATATATGTATATATATATATATATATATATATATATATATATATATATATATATATATATATATATATATATATATATATATATATATATATATATATATATATATATATATATATATATATATATATATATATATATATATATATATATATATATATATATATATATATATATATATATATATATATATATATATTTAGAATACGCGTATTCCAAACAACAAACCCTGTCAGGAAACATTTTCACAGCACTCGTTCCATTTTGTACGCCCAACCTTTCCCATTCATGTACCTTTGTACAACTACCTTTTTCATTATCTAAATCTCTCCCGGCACCTTTAAGACTTTCCTATAGGACTTTATTATACCTTCAGTTTTTCTTTCATAACCATAATTATTTACATAAACAACTTTTCGCTGCCTGCTCAGTACATTACATCTTTGCGCAGTCTTCCTGACACAACGTATTGTCAGTGCAATCCTTGTGAAGTCTTCCTGTCACAAAGAAGCCTGTCTCTTCTCTTGCCCTACATCTCTCAGCCCTTGCAATCAATTATTAATTTAGAAAACTAAATCCTATATAAGTTCCATAATACAGATTATTATTTAATATCACTGAATGGCCAATCATTTTCACAATCACAAAATTTGCGAGCATGAATTCCAAATTCCCTTCTTCGTTTCTTGAAAGGTGTCATATTAATATACATATATAATCACATTACTTATCAATTTCCTGACACAATGATGATAATGTTACATATTATTACATTTAGCCTATCGCATTTTTATTATTATTAATTGTATACAGAACTTATAAATTTTTATAATATAATAACATATTTTGTAGAATATTTGTGTCTCCCTGTATTGCTCCGCTTTTAAACAGACTGTCCCCTAAGGACCAGTTAGTATCAGAAAGAATCAGAGATTGTAAACAAAGAAGTAAACAATGCGCCGAAGTTTTTTCGAAGTTTCTTTGGCGCAATCGAGTTTTCTGTACAGCGCATAATGCTGTATGAAACTCCCAGCCGGCCGTGCTGGCCTGTGTTGTTGCGTTCCCAGACACACGAACATGTCTAATTTTAACGTTAAATAAAATAAAAACTTCTGAGGCTAGAGGGCTGAAATTTGGTATGTTTCATGATTGGAGGATGGATGATCAACACACCAATTTTCAGCCCTCTAGCCTCAGTAGTTTTTAAGATCTGAGGGAGGACAGAAAAAGTGCGGACGGACAGACAAAGCCATCTCATTAGTTTTCTTTTACAGAAAACTCAAAAGGAGTGAAACTACCCAAAAATAGTGATAATAAATAAATAACTTAAGTTGAACCTCTGAACACTTTGGAAATTGCTAGAAATTTTTTTAATAGATTTGCATTGTCACATAATAATAATAATAATAATAATAATAATAATAATAATAATAATAATAATAATAATAATAATAAGGCATAGCATACGGGGTAACAGTAGGCCTATACGCAAATTCCGTGGAAGGAATCCTGTTTTTACACAGGGTAAGTACCATAATGACAGCGAAAGTTACTCTTTTAATGGCCACTCAACCATAAAAGATGTAATTTCATTTTAGAGTGAATTCCCTCAAGGCTTCGACTCTCACTTCCTCGAGATCCAAAAGGACTCTCAGCCAGCCCAACTTGATCTCCTTGGAGATCCGTTAACTTTGAAAGACGCAGGGGAGACCTAAATCTTAGTGATAAACTTAGGACTATCTCAGAGATGATGCCGCATCTTGTTAAAGTTTGGTGAATTATAACTTCTCGAAGCTAAAACGATTACTACAACCCAAAGACAACGTTCTGGGAATACCACAGTACCTTTAGGCATAGGGGAATTTCACCCAGTCGCGCGTTCCTTTCTGTTTGAACCAGATATCCTACTCGCCCTTGGCATTCCTTTCAGCAGCATACAAGTACTTCTTGTATCGGAGGACATGAATTATTTTCGTCTTCTGAAATTACCAGCAAGAAACGTATTATCGAAACTGTAGCAACATTTAGTCTTTGTGGCTTTAGTAGGAATGAACAGTTGCCATGTACTAAAAAAGACACAAAAATAGTTAGATTTAATGAGTTGTTCAAGTGACCCCAGGCCAAGTCTTTCAAAAGGATACCTCTATGGATCTTTTGAAAATGTTATTTAATCAGACGATCAATTTTTTAAAAATGTATTCTGTTGCCTGATTGATCGTGTTTTAATATCGTTCAGCACTTCTTGTAAGTTTTCCACCACGTTAAGTAAGCACTTGATTATATATACCTCATCTTTTTATTGTGATGAAAAAGTAGCATTTCCATATCTTCGTATATACATCATGGCATCTTGACACCGAGTGGAGGTGGAGGGGAATGGGGAGGGGAATGGAAGAGGGAAGGGGAGGGGGATGGGAAGGGGGAGGGGATGGAAGAGGGAAGGGGAGGGAAGGGGAGGGAAGAGGGAAGGGAAGGGGAGGGGAGGGGAAGGGGAGGGGAGGGGAAGGGGAGGGAAGAGGGAAGGGGAGGGGGAGGAGAGAAGGAGGGGATGGGAGGAGGAAGGGGGTTGGGATGGGGAGGGGGAGGGGGAGGTGAGGAGGAAGGGGAGGGGGAGGGGAGGGGGAAGAGTGAGAGTGAGAGGGAGGGGAGGAGGAAGAGGAGGGGGATGGGAGGGGAAGGGGAGGGTGAGGGGAAGGGGGAGGGGAAAGGGGGAGGGGAAAGGGGGAGGGAAAATGGAGGGCGATAAAAGAGGGAAGGGAGAGGGAGAGGGAGAGGGAAGGGAGAGGGAGAGGGAGAGGGAAGGGGAAGGGGAGAACACAGCTAAATTAACATTTGATTGTGTGCTCCAGTTTGCAAACAAACAAACAATTTCGGAGTTTTAGTATATATATATATATATATATATATATATATATATATATATATATATATATATATATATATATACATATACATATACATATATATATACATATATATATATATATATATATATATATATATATATATATATATATATATATATATATATATATATATATATATATATATATATATATATATATATATATATATATATATATATATATATATATATATATATATATATATATATATATATATATATATATATATATATATATATATATATATATATATATATATATATATATATATATATATATATATATATATATATATATGTTCTGGACAGCTTAATATCTTCCACACTTTCCCAAATACTTAAGTTTATGATAAGGAAAAGAGTGAAAATGAAGTAACATGATCACAAAACAAAGCATCTTTGTGGCAATTATTTCGGTTTTAGTTCCAGCAATGACTTTGGTTGCTGTTCTTGCTTTTATGTAATTCTTGTAGAAGAAAGCTTAAGAACCTTTGCATTAAACAGAATTTGAGACGCCTTGCCCGGAATCTTGAGAGCATCTGTTTACAATCTTCGATTCATCTGAATCCCTGATCTCTTACCCTCAAAAACTTGTGTAAATTGAATAATTTCGTTTAAAACTAAATAATTTTTGTTATTTGACTCATGGCTCCTAAATATATGGAACTTAAATGAATCTTCATAATGGGATTCTAATTTTCGAACTCTGTGCAAAGGGCATCATCAATAACACTCTCAATCTCTTTTTATGAATGAAATTGAGATTTTTAGGTAAATATCTGACAGGTTAGAAATAATTACAGACTAGTTTGAAGAGAAAAAGATAGAAGAGAAAGCATAATTAAATATAAACAATGAGTTGAGCACAAATCTTTGCGGGGTGCTCCAGTATCATGAACCAGAGCTGGCATAAGGCCAGCTCAATTTACAACAACCACAAATCTCACATCAGATGAGGAATGGATATATTATGCAGGCTGAGAGAAGTGGCAGAGGAATCCAGTATGAATGAGGAGTGGGTCCTCTGCGTCACAGGAAGTCTTGGGATCGTTTAGGACCTCAAAATCTGATTTTTTTTTTCTCGAAATGATTGAGAAAATTAATTTCCTTTTCCCTTGAAGGTTCTCGTTTATTTGTTGTGGATTTGGTAATGCCTTTTCACTGGTTTTGTCTCAATGAAACTATCTTACACTAATGTAACATTATTTAATCATAACCTGTAGCAGTAAAGTATTGTTTAGGATTAGTAATGTTGGCTGCCAGAATGAAGAAAATAAAAATTATAATCATGTAAACATTTGCGATCCGTTCCGATCATGAAGAGTAGCAGAGAGAGAGAGAGAGAGAGAGAGAGAGAGAGAGAGAGAGAGAGAGAGAACAAGTATATCTTGATGAATCAGTTGAAATAAAGTTTATTAAACTCTAAAAAAATCAGACTGTAAAGAAGTGATAGTAAAGGAACATGTATATTTTATACGAGCCATATTCTACAAAAGGAAAATCAATACCATTCTTTGTCTTTTCAAATGAATAAACACCGATACACACTCTGAACTCATATAAGGGACCAGAAATAGTAACATGTTGAATCACATAAATCATATACGATAAATATGACGGATGCTCTAATTTCCTATATATATTTTTTCTAACTTGTATGAACCGGGTGGCTTTATAAAAAGTATTTTCAGCATGAGTTTCATTTTCTATTCTGGAAATGGAAAAAATATTTGGAACTAAAGAGCAACGATCCATAGAGAAATGCATGTTTTCGGGTGAATAAAATTCAATAGCATTGTCCGATAAATGCATTGGAATACTCCCAACAACCTGCATGTATTTCCTAGAAAACGAGTTCGCGTATTGCTCTTTGGAAAATGATAAATTCAAAGAGAAAATTATCAAAGCAACAAAAATACTAAACCCTTTTACGAAGAAATAAATGATCTCTTTCAGCAAATTAGTGGAAAGTTTTTTTTTTAATGAGACTGGAAATTTAATTATAAAGTTTACTAAAATGACAACAGGTACTACCAAAATAAATGTGGGATCGTTATAAGTAGTTCTTGAATTATGAGTGGATGCTCAAAGTAAACGTTGAAAACAAACCGTGATACACGAAAACATAGGTACTTATTTGTAACTTTATATATCTTTAAAAACTAAACTAAACATTGCAGGAAGGCATACATGATGAAAAAAAGTACATTTCGAGTATAATCTTATATATATTCAGTTGAACATTTTTCCTAATACATTGCCTAAGCTGTACGTGTCATCCATTTAGACCGTAAAATTACACTAGTCTTCATAGTAAGGCGTCCAGTAGTTGATTTACTGCTGGTCAGTGCCGTTAAGTGAGCAAAACTAGCCAGCAAAGTCTGCAACAAACACCAAAATTCAAATCAATCATTCTACATAGGTCAGCCTAATGGCCATCGGTGCTTATAAGTTATGAAAAACCCTGTTAATGAAATAAATCTCTTGGCATAATTAAATACCATCAGAACTACTTTCAGAGATGCAACTGAAAACAGAAGTGTGAAACTATAAGAAACAAACAGCTCAAATCTTACTCACCCTGGTGTATGATTATTGAGAAAATCTGCCACAGCGTTAAATGAACCTTTGATGACGAACCATACATGTGTAATTGAAAGATTTGTAGAAGACATACATTAGCAAAGCACACTTCTTAAGGACGGAGTACCATTAATCTTCATCCAGCAACCTTCGAGTGGCATATTAATATGAGATACTTTTTACCGCCAGAACTCTTCACCAGCTTTGCACCAGCCTCATGGTTAGATATGTTTTTTAACAAGCTTAATGGTTTTGAAAGTTGAGAAACTTGAGAGTATGATAATAGAGCAATATTTATTTCAGATGTCCAAAACATTTTTGTATACATCTTTCGCTGTTGTATCAGGTGGAGAAGCATAAAATCATCGACAGGCATTTTCTAAAGAGCACAATAGAAATCTTATTTTATTTTTCATATCTGCATGTGGTGTATTCTTCATGGCCACCAATTTTTTCCAGAGTATGTTTGATAATCCTCTCTACTACCACATGGCCAGTGTAGTCCGAACGGGTGTGTACACGCTCACGGTCGAATGGTTTTGCGGTTAAGCCTTAACTTGTATGGTGTCTGACATAGCCTGTGAAGGATAGTTTACGTTATAGTTAAGTGAACCTCACGTTGCAGCAATCCTGTTTTTCCCGGGAGATTTGCAAAATCATCTCAAAATTCTGGAAAACGAATTGACTCTCTTTGCCCTGAAGTTAATGCTTGATTAACTTTACCTGCATATGACATTCACTCACCTTCATTGGTAACAGATGAAGCGGTAGTTGTTACTGAAGCCATCACTTTTATTTGACTGAGTGGTAGTTCAGGATGACAACTGGATACTGAGATCACTTTATGTATCAGTATGCACCCTACTTTCCTCGTGAGAGCAGATTAGCATGAGAATCTCTGCATTTGCCATTCATATTCAACCAGTATTTCACTCCTCCCTTCCTTTCAGCAACTAAAATGGCTCTTCCATTATAAAGCCATTCATTATGATCAGCTGGAAGTAAACTAACACATGATACCAACATACCAGAATCCTGTCTTTCATATTCTGTCATGGTACTTCTTGCATGCCTTTAACAATCACGGGTAAGCAGTCTTTAGGCCTGGGTCACTGGATTGCTGGCCTATTTCCTTTTAAACATTGTCACTAGTCCATGCGGGGCTCTGCTATAAAAATCCCCCAGCTTTCTCTAGAGTAATTCTGTATGCAAGACTAAAGTGGGTAAGCATTTGCCCTAATTTCTGTTTTTCTCTGACGTCGTCTCTTTCACCATAGTCTTAAGAATATCATTACAATGTCGAACTAACTAATTGCACGAAGGATGGTAAGTTGTATTAACAAGCTGCTTAATGGCCAATGTAACACCGCTCTTTCATAATGTTCTTGGAAATGGCTATTTGATTGAAGTGTCCACCAGAGCCACTGAGTAAAAATGATCTTGAGATCTTTACGAGAGTTATAGTCAAGTCCCTAAGACCATAAAAATTTAGCTTTGTTATATTATGTTTTAGTGCTACTTCCGGTTTAGTAAATCACAAGGCACTTATTTATAAACTTCATAATTTTGAAGTGGGTGGATGTTTCAGGTTTACTTAAAGATTTCCTTACAGATAGGCAGTGGCGAGATGCTCTTGATGGGATCTTTAGTAAACCAAGGCTTATTGTGTCTGGAGTTCCACAGGGTAGAGTTCTTGGTCCACTGTTAGTTCTAGTGTTTACAAGTGATATGGTTGTTGGATTGGAAAACAAGATTGTTCAGTATGCCGATGATGCAACACCTGTGGCTGTAGTAAAGCCTCTACTTATGAGAAATGGGGCTGCCCTTTGTGTCAGTCATGTCACGGACCGGATCAGTGAACTCCAGGAAAACGAAAGCACTTTTAACTAGCAGGCCTCGTAAAGATTTTGCACCCCCCCTCCTCCCCTTCAGGTGGATGGGACTCAGCTGAATGAGTCTGAAGTATTCAACTGTTCTAGTTGTAACTTTTGACTCACATCCTACTTTTGAGGATCATCCAATGAAAGTATCAGCAAAAGCCGCACGACAGATAAGTTTTATACGTAAGGCCTCATACATTTATAACAGTGATAAAATCATTGCAACTTGTTTTAGGTGATTTGTCTTTCCTTTATGCTGTTCTCCAGTGTGGATGTCTGCTTCAGCCAGAGATTTATCTCTTTTTGATAGAGTGGTTCGTGGTGGCAGGTTTTTGTTTCCTAATATGACCAGTTATGAATTGAACCATCAATGGATGGTCTCTTGTTTGTCAATTTTTCATAAGTTGTATTTTAACAGAGATCTTTCACATTCACATTTGATCCCTGATCCGCTTTTCCTGCCGAGAGCAACCAGATTCGCTGAACAGCAGCGCCAATATGCAGTAAATGTGCCTTGGTGTCGAGCTTCTCAGTTCCAGAGGAACTTTACTTCTCACACCGTTGGACTGTGGAACAGTCTCCCGGAGGATGTCATGCAACTGGAACTTCAAAAGTTCAAGCTAAGATGCAATGCATCACTATCCTAATACAACTCTCTTTGCTTTTTAATAATATACTTACATTTTTTTATTTATTTATCTATTTGTTAATCTTTTTTTCTTTTTTTAATTACTGATCTCTTCTTTCTGCATTTCCCTTTACCCACCGTTTCTTCTTTCTAATGAACACCCTATTCTTTGGAAGCTTGAATTTCAAGTTAATGTCCCATGTGGGCTTGTTCCACATGAATGGGGTTCTTCTTCATGATAATAATAATTATGAAATATGGAAAATTATCTCAAAAAGTAAAGGAAATGAACTAAAAAAACTGATTCTCAAAAAATCTTCCAAGTCCACGAAGCATGGGTCTGGCCTAACGCCCTTAGCACAGTAGGGTGTTCACAAGCCAATTACAGAGCCCAGTACTCTGAGTAACTGGCAAGTAAAAAGTCAGTTGCCAACCAGCACTCTGAATAGGTGGTAAGTAAAAGGTTCTTCATCCAGATGCTGCAAACAGTTATTGTATAATATAGTTCAGTCTAATGAACATTTTATTGTCGTAAAAATACAAAATTTAGCAGCAAAAGATTTCTGTTAATAGTCAGATAACTCTTGACGTAATAAAATAAAATTGTAATCCCCCTATCGTAAAAGAAATATTTTTGGAAAGAAGGCACAGGTACAGCTATGGCAACACATTTATGCCGAGGATCTTAATTAAGTTATGTAGGATTATCGTAAAGGGCACTGTTTTTCTTATTGTAGCAGAGATTTCTTAGAGAGTCTCAGTTAAAAAGCAGCTTTTCTTCAGTACTTCAAAAAGATTTATTTCTGCAACATTTCTCTTACGACTTCACTTGAGAGAGAGAGAGAGAGAGAGAGAGAGAGAGAGAGAGAGAGAGAGAGAGAGAGAGAGAGAGAATGTCCATAGAGAATAAACCTATAGTAGACCAAATAAATGGCACACGGAGGCACCACAAATCTCCCATCAGAAGAGGAATGTACACATTATTCAGAGGCTGAAGCAAGTGACAGGGAAATCCAATATGGATGGGGCGAGTTTCCTTTGAGATAGGAACTCTGTGAATCGTTATGGAATCCGAAGCCGGACACCCTCGTTCCACCCGATTCAGAAAATTAATTGTCCTTTCCCACGATAGTCCTCTATGTTATCTCTTTGGTTTAGGTAATGTGTTTCAACACACTTTTTGTTTCTGTGACACATACGTTTTTGTTTTTATGGCACGTATGTTTACATTTGTGCATCGTCATTCATTTGGCGTTGGACAAATGGAACGTTGTTTGATAGAAGTTAAGGTGGCCGGAAAATTAGATGAAAATACTTACATGAAATCCATTTGACCGGCCAAAGAATAACAGAGAGAGAATGGTATTAGAGACAATAAACGGTTTATGAAATCAGAACGAAACTATAAAGTGACAAGCTTATTAATACAAAACATATTTTTGAATGAACTTACGCGAGGCCATTTGCAGTTGCAATGAGGACGTTCAAAGTGAAATGAAGGATTTGTTCCTTTCGCTTGCCCGCCCCCCCCCCAAAAAAAAAATGTACAGTAGCTGAAAATTCACGTAGATGAGTATGTGAAATAAAAATTTTCAGTTGATAATGTTTTATTTTGTAAAACAGGTAACATTATTAAAAGGTGCGAACGAGCATTACAGCCTTTTCTGTGTTATCAAAAAATAAATGCATTGTCAGCTGAGTGCGTTGGCATGCTATTTCTGTTCCTCCTGTGTTTCTTAGGAAGTTTGGTTATTTGCCATAAGCTATTATATCCAATTACCGTTTACATACATTGCTGAGACTCTTTTCTGTACATAGACGCAGCCTTCATGTATACTTGTCCTGTGATATATGGAAATGGAGAGTGAGACTTCCAAAAATACTATATCGTTACGGTTGTAATGCTTGTACATTTCATGGTCACATTACTTCTTTCTATATTAAATGTTTGCAAGAAAATTGTTGAATCAATCAGCTTAAGACTAAAATGGATCCACATATCTATTTCATAATCGAGGACATTCCTAGTGTGAATTGAAATGTTATTATTGATGGTGTAAAATGACTTATTCGTCAATTTGATTCTGCAGAGAGCTAGCAATACTTTTTATTACTGTTATCCATAATGTGTGTGCATTTTCATGAAAGAAGCCAGACTGCCAAGAACTTGCTTACCAGTCTTCCACAAAATAGAATACACATAATGAACATAAAGGAATAGAAGTAAAGGAAAGGAAAAACGATGGCAGATTAGAAGCGGGGAAACATTACGCAAAATAAACGGATGAAAGAATTCATGGTACCGTTGAGAAAAGAAGTTCAAACTAGACTCCATTGAAGAACAATGAAGAGAAATTATAGCACAGACTGAGGTTTCAGAACTTTTGTTATCTGGTTCTCACAAGGGATGACTGTATTCCAAATGAGTGTCTGTGAATAATAATAATAATAATAATAATAATAATAATAATAATAATAATAATAATAATAATAATAATAATAATAATAATAATATTGAAATAAAGTAACATGAAAATTATCAATACCCAAATCAAGACTTTGTTGATTAACTGGTCTTGAAGAATGTTCACTGTCCATGATTCTTTTTGTAAGTATTCAGTTTTTCACCGTTATTACCGTTAATTATAAGCCTAAAACCTCTAGTGCTCCTGATTGAGACTCTTCTCTTGTTATTCCATTTATTTTGTTTTATAAAACAAACAAAATTACCTAAAGTAAAGCTATGATTATCTTTATGATAATAATCTAGAGTTTGTAAAATAAAATTCAACAAGATATAATTAGTTAAAATTTAAAATATATTGCTTCTCATGTCTTTTTAGCTTGGAATATAATATATTTTCCCAGGTTTATCTCTATTTCTGCACATGGTGGGTCATCGGTCACACTGAACACTCAGGAATAACTCGGCAGACGTTCCTCGCTGTCTTTCGTATTTACAGTAATTTCCTCTTCCGTCAAATGAAGAAGAGTGGAAAATGTGGGAGTCGAGGAAAGAGTACAAATGAGAGAGGTACGAGTGGAGGATAGGGATGGCAAGAGAAGAGTCAATTTGTCTCGAACAAAATTGGGTTGGCCGTAATGAATGTCCAACGCCACATGCAGTTTCTAAATGACCATATTAACGAACTACTTGGAACAGATTGGATGCCCGGGCAACTGTATTTGATGCAATGCATTGGGAATATATATATATACATAAATCTATATATATATATATATATATATATATATATATATATATATATATATATATATATATATATATATATATATATATGTAGAATCTACTGGTCACTTTTACCAGACACATATGTAATTCTAATAGCCACAATACCCTCTTAACTTCTCGAATTCATCGCGCTTTTTTGGATATGCTTGTAACTACGAAGCCATAACATCCAAACACAAGAAATTGAAGAGACTGTGATTTGCCGGTCGCGGGAGACGAACCCGAGTCACCATAACCACAGGGAGGTCACGGTGCCGACCTGACCACGAGAAGGATAAAAGTCTGTTACCTCTCGTACATACGTATACCTGTCATTTTCAGATATATTTATTAGAGCTGGAATAGACCCATCCTCACCATCGTGGCCAAGTGGGCAATCGTCTTTATTGATTTTTAGGCTGAAATATATATATAGAATCTACTGGTCACTCTTACCAGACACATGTAATTCTAATAGCCACAATACCCTCTTAACTTCTCGAATTCTTCGCGCTTTTTTGGATATGCTTGTAACTACGAAGCCATAACATCCAAACACAAGAAATTGAAGAGACTGTGATTTGCCGGTTGCGGGAGATGAACCAGAGTCACCATAGCCACAGGGAGGTCACGTTGCCGACCTGACCACGAGAAGGATAAAAGTCTATTACCTCTTGTACATACATATACCTGTCGTTTTCAGATATATTTATTGGAGCTGGAATAGACCCATCCTCACCATCGTAGCCAAGTGGGCAATCGTTTTTATTGATTTTTAGGCTGAAATATATATGTAGACTCTACTGGTCACTTTTACCAGACACATATGCAATTCTAATAGCCACAATGCCCTCTTAACTTCTTGAATTCTAAGCACTTTTTTGGATATGCTTGTAACTACGAAGCCATAACACCCAAACACAAGAAATTGAAGAGACTGTGATTTGCCGGTCGCGGGAGACGAACCCGAGTCACCATAACCACAGGGAGGTCACGTTGCTGACCTGACCACGAGAAGGATAAAAGTCTATTACCTCTCGTACATACATTTACCTGTTGTTTTCGGACATATTTATTAGAGCTGGAATAGACCCATCCTCACCATCGTGGCCAAGTGGGCAATCGTTTTTATTGCTTTTTAGGCTGAAATATATATGTAGAATCTACAGGTCACTTTTACCAGACACATATGTAATTCTAATAGCCACAATGCCCTCTTAACTTCTCGAATTCTTCGTGCTTTTTTGGATATGCTTGTAACTACGAAGCCATAACATCCAAACACAAGAAATTGAAGAGATGGTGAGGATGGGTCTATTCCAGCTCTAATAAATATATCTGAAAATGACAGGTATACGTATTACTAGTAATAATTTCACTAATGCAAAATTTCTTGATACAAATTATTATACCACGGTAATAATTAGTAAAATTCACTTTATCTTACAGAAGCTTGTGAAAACTTTCACAAAATCGACTGAAATGCAGCTGCCTGAGATTCACAAAATACACTTCTGATAGGTGCCGTTACACACTTTTCCTACATTCAGATCTCGAAAGCTAAGTTTAGTACTAGTGACCACAAATATTTTACGTTAATAATTTCTCTCCTTTGAAGAAAGAAAGAGAGAGAGAGAGAGAGAGAGAGAGAGAGAGAGAGAGAGAGAGAGAGAGAGAGAGAGAGAGAGAAAGGGAACCACACGAACAGTCTCTAAAATCAGAGTGAACAAACTTTTGGATTCCAGTTAGAAATGAAACAATCAGATGACATCATTACTTGAACAAAAAATTTTGGGACAAAAGTAGTGCATTAGAACAATACATGATCAGAGCAATGTAATCTTAAACATGATGCAATTGCCATGTGCTTCAGTGCAACACTTGTTCGCATTTCTCAAAAAAAGTACACGTCTTTACCAGAAAATTGTATGAGATGAAGCTCTTAACAAAATCTCAACACGATCAAAACAGACTGCAGCTGGCCAGTCACAAATAGCACGCTTTCAAAACAAGATGAAGAACCAAAATCATTCGTCTTTTTCTCATATGAGACAACCTTACATGACTCGATTTCCATTTCCTCACTTGTTAATGTGTTATCTTTCTCAGTGACAACTGAACCAAAACATGACATACGAAATCACAAGTACAGAACACTTATTGCTGGGGGAGAAAATGAGCAATCACATACCACGTTATTATTAAAATGTATCGCTAATTTTAAATTATGCTGTTAAGTTATCCAAATCACTAACTCTTTTGAGATCTGACATGACACTACAAACGATATTTCAGCAATTATTATTATTACACAGAACACAATATAACTAAAATAGTAAACATCAAAATCAATTCACAATAGGATAAATAATCTGCAATTACATAGTTCCTTCCAAAAATGTTCTCTATTTTTACACAAAAAGGATACAAAATCAGTCAGGGGAGCTACTATGGCTGAGAAATTTGGACAGAATCGACGATAAAATCCAGCTGTGCTAAAAAATCTTTGCAGTTGTTTCTTCCCCTGTCATTTCCTTCTTCCTGGTGTTTCAATCACATAAGTTCGATCATTTACTTTTCTATTATATTACAGGGACCTTGAAAATTATGGGTAAGGGAAATATTTTCACTGGTAAGAACACTAGAACTTGCTGTCCTGCACTAAAACTTCTTAGTTTAGTCTTAGCATCATAACTCCTTTTTTTTTTTCTCTTGACATATTTTCAGATTTTCTAAAGAGAATTTTCTGATTTATCTTAACCTTTTCCTCAAATTCTTCACATATTCTCCTTGGATTTCCTCTTGATTTTCTTCCCAATTCTCTGAAAGAATCTTCATTGGAGCTCTCATGTCTCATCCAGAAATCATCTGATTAGGTGCAATTATTCTTCTTACAGGAATCACCTCGGGATACCTTGTCACTGGACACATTAATGGTAACAGATATTCATTTCCTTTTTTTCGGAAGCAGCCCAACCACACCTATAACCACCTTGCTAAAGGGTTCTCCTCTAACTTCTATGGGTTGTAGGGGGTCTTTCTGAATGGTTTCATTCAGTTTTCCAGCTATCTGGCATGTGTGACACTCACTGCAAAACCTGCTAACATCCTTGTGAAGTCCAGGCCAGAAAAAATGCTTCATAATCTTCTCAACAGTCTTCCTGATTCCCAGATGTCTAGACTCGTGCGCTACTGCTACCACTTGCTTCCTCAATGAATATGGAATCAAAATTTGATGATATTCACCCCACTCAGCATTTCCTGGTATATCTGCAGGTCGATGCTTCCTCATTAGTAAGCCTTCCTTTAGATAATAACAGGTAGGAGTTTGTTGCAACTCTCCTTGATCAACAACTCTGAAGAACAAATCAGTTAACATTGCATCCTTCTTCTGCAGTTCCATTACTTTCTCACTAGTCACTTGACCAACTTCAAGGCTGAACTCTCAATATCTACTAACTCTGCTACTGTAGTTTCACTACTATTATCAGGAACACTGTGACTACTCTGAGTTTCTTCAGTAACTACAGGATCCTCTTCTTCTTAGGAAATCTCTTCATTGCTAACACTAGGGGAAACTTCATTTTCCTGGAACAGCTCTTCTAAGCTCAAAGATCCTTCACTTCTGGTGCAGGTAAATCCTCAGTTTCTTCACTTGCAAACTTAGTTCTCTTCATACTCCTGGTAATCACACAACTTGGAAAAAGGTGGTGGTTTTTCTTCTCTAAATCTATGGTAGGACTAATCCTCAATGGTTTGTCTGTCACCATAGGACAAGGAACAAATGGTAGACCACCTACTTCATTACCCAGTAAAACATGCACACTGTCAACAGCTAGTGAGTCCTTGACAGCAAAATCAACATTCCCTGTCACCAATTCACTGGACAGGTGTATGTGGCATATAGGAGTTACCGCTTCTCCTCCTATACCCTTCAAAATAACTGAATCTCCAGTGAGATTCTTCTCCAATTGTGGGTGAGCACCATGAACTACCATACAGTGGTTACTGTCCATATCATGTAATACATTGAGTTGTCAGTGTACCTTCATAGATATATGGTCTAAAAGCCTCCAAGCTGCTCAGCCACTAACTGCTTGAAGTTACATTTCCACTGGTTACTAAACACTCAACTTGTTTAGTTTCAGTCTTCCTAACTGTCTCAGTCTTCCCTACACTGCTCTTCGTAGTTTGCTTCATCTGGTTACCTTTAACCACTTGACCAGCTGGCTTTGACTTTTGTTGTAACTGATAACAGTCTCGACTGTAGTGTCCTGCTCTTCCACACTTGAAGCAGGCAACATTAGTCTTCTGTATCTGTCTTGAGAAACTGGATGATGAGGATTTAACATTCGATTGCTGGGGGGTATTACCTGGCTTTGTGATGGCATTGCCACTAGAAGGATTCCCAGTTGTAATGTTCCTGAAATTTGAATGAGACCTAAAATATGTGCATTGTGGGTTCTGGTACTTGACATTATAATTCTTTTTGCTACTTATATAATATTATAATCTTCACTCAATGTAGCAGCTTTGTCAAGTTTCTTAACCTCTCTCTCTCTTAAATAGGCTCTTATGTGTTCAGGAATTCATCTAAGATATTGCTCTAGGACTACTAACTCCTCAAGTCTATCCATAGATGTAACTTTGGCAGCCTCCAACCATTGTTTGAAACATCTTTGTAGGCATAATCCAAGAAAGTCATCTTGCCATCCTTTCTCAAAGATCTGAATCTTTCATTGTAATATTCAGGGGTCATCTGGTAAACTTGTAGCACATTGTGTTTGAGTACCTTGCACGCTTTACACTGATCAGCTAATAAGACTTCTTCCTTTACCAATGAGAACACTCTGTAACAAGACTGACCATTAATTTCTGCCATCCCATACCTGAAGCTACTTTTTCAAAGTGATCAAGAAACTCATCTGGAGCTTCTGTAAACTTTGCAGTTAACTTCTGTACTCTTACTACATCAAATACAGGGTCTGAATTACCTTGGGTAGGGTTAGACGGTGCCACAGGTACCTTGGAGCAAGCTTCTATTAATTTCATCTCTCTTTCATAATCTTCTTGCGTCCTCACTCTTTCTCTTTCCTCTCTTGCTTCTTTTGCTCTTTCTCTTTCATCTTCTGCTGCTCTTTGTTCTTCTCTTTCTTTTCTTTCTCTTTTCTCTCTGACCTCTCTTTCTCTTTCGGCTTGCATTTTCTCTCTTTCTGCCAGCATTCTCAGCTTAATCAAACTTTCTTCTATTCCTCTCTTTCTTTTTTGCTTGCATTTTCAGCTTAATCAAGCTTTCTTCTGCAGCTATGCATTTAAGCTTTACCTCTGCATCACTTTTCTCTTTCTTTTGCTCTCTCTTATTTATAAATTATGCCTCAGCTGCATTCAACAATTCTTGTACCCCTCCTAACTTTTCTTTTTTTTTTTTACCAGAGTCCATCAATGCTTGGATTGCAATACATGTGATTTGTGCCTTAATCATACCACTAGACACATTACCCCGACATGGCACTGCTAAAGCAGTCCACTGTGCCTTAGTCAGGTTGGATTCAGATAACTCTTGGATGGAAGGAGCTGCTAAAAACTTCTGCACATTGAAGAGAGCCATTTTCCCTAAGTTACTCAATTAAATATTTCACAATACAATGCAAAAATAATCATGTGGTCACTCTCCTATCAAAATATTCCTAACACCACCAGTATAAACCATGAATCAGAGTGATATGTTATTTCGTTCCTGGGTCTGGACACCAAATTGTCTATTGTAACGATGTGTTCCAAGTACCTGGTTATTATACAACTAATAACAGAATTAAAAAATTTGCCTCACTCCAGCCAGGTACCCGAACTCTCATAAAGATAAAAATTACAACTGGGTACTCTAATGGTAACAGTGATCCCTTAATAAGCTTATCAATCACATGAAAAATCTAACTAGGTTTATCAAAACAAGTGTGAGGTATCAACAATTAAACAAGAAATATACTAGAGTAAAAGGGCATCACTCCATCAAACAACTTTTAACTGTTTCCTTGGTCTTAATTAATTTCAGCAATGTTAATGGAACAAAACATGTTTATCACTTTGCCTTATGCATACATAATTAATCCTATTCACTGGTGGTCAATAAATGAAACACTGTTTTTTTTTAAACAAAAATTTATTTTTAAATCCAAAATTTATAGCTGGAATTCACAATCTGAAAAAAACTTACTATTCCTTGAAAACAACACAAAATTTAATTAATTCTTGAGTTAAATTATTAAACAAAACTAAATAACAAAAACTTCTTTATCAAGACATTAAGTTAATCATGCAAAACTTATACTATTAAGAATTATTACACAAGACTTGAAAAGAAAATCATAATGAATGAAAATTAAATCAAGTATGCAATGTTTAATTATTAAGAAATATTTAAAATGCTAAGTAAGTAAATGTTGAGTCACCAATATGTAAAATGTGAAAAATCAAGAGATTGCAAACACAGTAACACTTTCACTAATGCTAAATTTCTTAATACACCTTATTATACCATAGTACTAATAAGTAAAATTCATGTTACCTTATGCAAGCTTATGAAAACTTTCACAAAATCACCTGAAATGCAGCTGCTTGAGATTCACAAAATACACTTCTGATAGGTGCCGTTACAGAGTTTTCCTACATTCAGATCTCAAAAGCTAAGTTTAATACCAGTAACCACACAAATATTTTACGCTAATAATTTCTCTTTTTTGAAGAGAGAGAGAGAGAGAGAGAGAGAGAGAGAGAGAGAGAGAGAGAGAGAGAGAGAGAGAGAGGGAACCTCACGAATGGTCTCTAAAATCAGACTAAACAAACTTTTGGATTCCAGTGAGAAATGAAACAATCAGATGACGTCATTACCTGGGCAAAACTCTTTGGGACAAAAGTAGTGCTTTAGAACAATGCATGATCAGAGCAATGTAATCTTATACATGACACAATTGCCATGTGCTTCACTAGTGCAACACTAGTTCACATTTCTCAAAAAGGTACACGTTTTTGCCAGAAAATCGGGAGGGATGAAGGTATTAACGAAATCTCAACAGGATCAAAACAGATGGCAACCGGCCAGTCAAAAATGGCATGCTTTCAAAACAAGAAGAAGAAGAACTAAAGTTGATTTTCAGAACAGTACATGAATCATTGCAAAATCATTCATCTTTATCTCGTATGAGACAAAACCTTACACAACTCGATTGCCATTCCCTCGCTTGTTAACGCATTATGCTTCGCGATGACAACTGAACCAAAACATGACATACGAAATCACGAGTACAGAACACTTGTTGCGGGGGGACAGACTGCGCGATCACATACCACGTTATTATTAAAACGTATTAGTAATTCTAAATTACGCTGTTAAGTCATCCAAATCACTAATTCTTTTGGAATTTGATCTGACATCACACTGCATATGATATTTCAACAATCATTATTACGTAAGACACATTATAACTATAGTAGTAAAAATATCAAAATCATGGAATGCTATACATATTACAAGGCAATATATATATATATATATATATATATATATATATATATTTAATATATATATATATATATATATATATATATATATATATATATATATATATATATATATATATATATATATATATATATATATATATATATATATATATATATATATATATATATATATATATATATATATATATATATATATATATATATATATATATATATATATATATATATATACCTTTATGAAACACTTGGCTAAATCTGTTATTCAATTAACACGAGAAGATTGCTGGAAAAGTAAATAAAAAATTAAATAGAACATAATATCAATGGAAAAATAAACGAATAAGGTAAATAGAATTGTAAGATGAATACGAAACGTAAATAAGATAAGAAAGATATGTGGAAAAATAAAACGCTCAAATAATTAAATAATTAAAAATAACATTTTAAATAAACAAATAAAATAATAAGTGACTGAAATGAATGAATAAATAAGAAAATGGAACGATACAGATATTGAAAATACTAAAGTAAAAATACTTATTTGCTAAACAGAGGAAATGGACAAAATAAGATAAGAAAGAAAATAACAAATAGAATAACATAACTGAAATCAACTAAATAATATGGATAAATATAATGAAATTAAATTAAAAAGTGAAAATAATGAGTGAAATAAACATAATAATCAATATAAATGTAAAAATGTATAAATAAACTAAATGAAAAAGATAAAATTCATAAAGTAAATGAATAACGAAGAGAAATAAATAAACAAGTAAATAACAGAAAAATTTGATGAGATAAATTACACCAAATTAAACACTTAAGTTAATTTATTTTAATAATTAAATACAATAAATAAAATAATCAGGTAATTTCCAAACAAATCGATAGATAAAGTGCATAAACAAATACCACAAATAGGTAAATCCAAATGAGTAAATAAATTCAGTCAACAAAATAAGGTGAAATAACTTGAAAATTAGAATAAAAAGTAGTTCTCGGAGGTGTAAGACTCAAAATGTTAAAAGACAATTGGTAATCCAATGAGCAAGTATGAATATGTGAGGAAAGATTGTAAATTCTACTTTGGTACTGAAGATATAGGAACGAATGGAAAGCGTGGAAAAGTCAATTATGTAATTAATGGGAGAGCAGAGTCCTTGTACGTAGAGTTATATCGGAATAAGTAAAAGAACTGCATAGGGGTTGAGGGAAGGAAAGTTTTGAAGAAAAATTTACAAAAAAAGAAAATGTGAAAAAGGATTTCAGTACAGAGGATATAATTGCGAGAACTACGCACAGCCATGGATGAAGCCATAAAGCGACTAATGAATTAATGAAAACCTTTGTTAGGTGAAGCAAGCACTCTGAAGAGAAAAAGACATTGCGCCAAGGCAAGGGGATGAACCTAGATAAACGGAAAACGAACGATAAAATAAAAGGAGCAGATGGTGAGCCGTTGTCTGAGGAGGATGCTGTCCCGTGTCGATGGGGCAGTGCCGTATTTTGAAAAGCTTTTGAGTGTCGACGATAGGCAAGGGGAACGATACGGCAGCAAAACGGGTTAACGTGAGTTTGAGAATGCCTTTGTAAGCGACTGGAAAGAACATAAACAAGGCAAACAGAAATCTGAAGAAAGGAAAGTTGTTGTGACTCGATGACAATGCAATAAGTTATGCCAAACTATGGTGATATAATAAGACAGATTGTCAAATCCAGTTCACAAAATATGGGTCTAAATAGGACAAAGATTCAAAAGAATGGCGAGAGGAGTTACGTGATTTCTACTGAAATAAAGTTGCTAGGCAGCGGTAATAAAGGTTTTAATTTCTGAACGAAAGAAATGGAGGACTTTCATAATGAACAAATGGCATAAATTAGGTTAAATAAGCTCTATGACTGGTCCAGGAAGAAAAGGGAAACAAGGAAACATGATAAAAGATGTCAAAATATGGTTGATATTTAAAGAGTCAAACGATTGCAAAGCTCCGCAAGCGAGAGGGAGAGAGAGAGAGAGAGAGAGAGAGAGAGAGAGAGAGAGAGAGAGAGAGAGAGAGGTGGGGGGGGGGGAGTCGATTTATGAAAATGGGAATGAGATAGTTTAGGGTCAAAGCGCAACAGTAATGGCAGTTTCCTTCAGCCATTTCCCTAAATCTCGAAGGAGTCTTTATGACTGCAAAGCTTGGATGGGAAAGGCTTAACGGTGCGGAGGTAATCGAAAAAACATCACGGTTATATTGACTGAATAAATAAGCAGGAAGGATGAAAAACTTTTGTGCAACGCAGAGTTTCGCTTGCAATATAGATACGAATAAAAGAGTCTGTTCCCGGCATTTGACACTTTCCGAATAGCTTGCTTAAACAAACTTTGAAAAAGCACAACTGTTATAGAGCTGGCTTCACATATTCTGAAATAATGTAGAAGATAATTTTTATTAGAAGTCAGAGGTCAGGGTGTTCAAGTAGATGTTGTAAAGTGCTTGGAAAAATCCATTTAGTCAAATGATAACTACAAAAATCCGGTAAAAATACAGAGTGAACCTTGCATAAATACGAGTAAAAAGAAAATAGAATCCGTGCACAAGACATCGGAAGGTTGAAGCTAACTATAAAATCGAAGAGTTTGAAAATACACGAAAGAAATTAATGAAAAAAAAAATTACAATTAGAACACTTGTAACGTAGAGAGAGAGAGAGAGAGAGAGAGAGAGAGAGAGAGAGAGAGAGAGAGAGAGAGAGGGGGGGGGGAATTGCATTATATAAAAATTGGGACACAGTTGAGAGTAAACATTTAAAATTACAATCATTATTCATTGATTTTCGGTTGAATGCACGGATCACTTAAGGAGAAACATACAGGCTCATAAACAAATAAAAATCCTTCGTGTTGACATCGGCGACTGAAGAAGAAGAAGAAAAAAGACCTGGTACAAAACTATTACAATAAAAGTGTTCAGTGATTAACACATCATGCCAGAACCGACGTGGTGTAGAGACAGAAGCAATGAACCCGTTTCTCTCCCTGACTGGGGCAAGTCAAGGCTTGAAACGAGACGTGAAATAATTCTTAATTTTATTTTCATTTGAATATTCCGAGGATGATTTCAGTGAATATCGTATCAATACCGCTATGAAATCATGAAGTGGAAAATTTAATTTTGCAATGAACGGCTGTTTGACTGCTATAGTACTGATGAATGTGACCAGATTTTGTAATACAGGGTGTCCATAAAGTCATGGTGCAATTTCAAATACTTTTAGTTTCTTAACTAAATATGATAGAATTAATCTGTAAAAAGGATAAGAAAGCTTGATGTATCTAGTTTTTGTGGTCTACCTACGTTTTATTTATTGTTTTACCAAATACATTTGACAATTTCTGAAACTTAAAAATTACTTCTTTTTCCTAACTGCTGTTAACCTATGGCTTCACTTGAAGAGAAAGTTGGCTGAGCTAAAATGTACTTTCGTTGTCCAAAGGTTTATAAGTCAGTAGAATACAGAATCACCACACAGGAATTGCACAGCCAGGTGGATGAAGAAATTTAAGGAAACAGGTTCCGTTATTGATAAACCACGGTCTAGTAGACCATGTGTTGATGAAGGAACTGTACTATTCGTAGAACCATCCTTTGGAAGAAGTCCGAGAAAGAGTCTAAGACGAGCATCTTTGGAAATGAAGCTTTCAAAATCTACTCTGCATAAAATTCTGTGGGGAAAAAAATTAAAATGAAAGTGTACAGAATCTAATACATCAAATGTTGTTAGAAGAAGATTATCATACATGACTTACTTTCTGTCATCAGTTCAATGAAAGAATGTATACTGATTATGCATTTTTTAAAATCATTTGATGTTTTTTTACGAATCAACATTCCATATTAGTGGAAAGGTCAACAGGCATATGGATTGCAGTTTTTGGGGAATTGAAAACCCACGTGATTCCGTTGAACATGAAAGAGATTCTCTCAATAGTAGTATCTAGTGTGCTTTAGGAAAGAATTGAATCATAAGGGCGTTTTTTTTTTTTGGAAGGACCTGTTGTTAATGGCGATAACTATTTGGAAATGTGACAAAATTACTTTATCCCTGGGCTTGAACAATTAGAACTAACAGAGAATACCGTGCACCTTCTCACTTTGCTCTGCAAGTTAGGCAGTTTCTAAATGAGGAATTCCTTAACAGATAGATTGGAAGAGATGGATCATCATTTTGGCCTCCGTGTTCACCAGATTTGACTCCATTGCATTTCTTTTTTATGGAGATGTGTGAAAAGTATTGTTCATTCATCTGAGCCTCGATCTTTGGAAGACCTGAAAGCAAAGATAACTGATGTGACTGAAGGTATTACTGAAAATTAGTTCTAAAATTATTTCCGAGAACTATAGAATCGTATTTTTG
>JANJGK010000003.1:23039313-23046813 GCA_039081455.1 Macrobrachium rosenbergii | reverse complement strand
TACATAATCAGATTGTTTTCTTGATAAAGCAAAGTTTTGTGAATTAAACTTGATTAAGAGATACTTAAATCTTACACTGTTGTCAATTAACGGTAAATCTTTTGAGATTGTAAACTTTACATATAACTTTTGAACTTAGAAATAAACCTGTTTGTTTAAAGTTTTTAAAACATAGCGTTTCATTTTGATTACCAGTACTTACAGACATTAATGAGTGTGTATAAGGTAAGTGATATTCCTGTTTGTTCACCTAAGACTTATCTAGGTAAAATAGAACCAGAGAGACAGCTACAGTGCTGGTTGAAGTGAAACTCATATTCCATTAATCTGGATATAACTTAATAATTGTTACCTCATCCATAACTTGGTAAAGTTACATTGATTTTCTCCAGTGATACGTAAGTTTATGGGATCATTGTACCTTTAGAGATTCAGTCGAAGCTTTGTTATGAGGTTTCAAGTAACTGGTCGATGTGAGGTAACTTTTGGTATTATCATTTGCACAACAGATTTGTTGACCTATTTGTGTAATAACTAGGTGCTTGATCACTTCGTAACAAAAGATTTGGTGGCCAGACCCGGGAAATCAAAACAAATGATTTGGTTAGCCAGAACAGAGAAATTAAATCAAAAGATTTGTTGTCCATCATCCGGGAAATTAATTCAAACAATTTGTTAGCCAGACCAGGGAAATTAAATTAATTGGAGCTCATTGTCTAAGGAGAACTAAACAGAATATCACTCTGGTTTATGATTTGTACTGGTGGTGTTAGGAGTATATATTTTTGGTAGGAGAATAACCATATAAAAGTGAATTGTAAACCTTTCCTGTTGAGTAGACTAGAAAAATGGCTCGGTTTGAAGTTCAGGAATTCAAGGCAGCTCCAACCGTCAGAAAGTTATCTAAATCTCACCTGACTAAGGGACAGTGGATTCGCTTAGCAATAACATATGGGGCTAATGTTCCTTTTGATATGAGTGAGGCAGAAGTTAAGTGTGTCGCAATCAAGGCATTAATAAGCTCTGGTAAAGTAGAAGGCGAATTAGCAGAAGCTTATGACCTGTTGAATGCAGCTGAGATAGAATTCTCAAATAAGGTAAGGCAAGAGAATGAGAACGGTGATGTACAGGCAGAATTTAGGAGTTTAGACTCAGAAGAATTTAGGAGTAAAATGAAGGTGTTGGAGTCAGAAGAAAACTTACTTAGACTACAGATACAGGCTGATAAAGAAAAAGAAGCAAGAGATAGAGTGAGGAGACAAGAAGAAGAAGAAAGAGAAAAGGCAAAACATGAAAGGGAATTGGAGTTAATCAGAGCTCGATCTTTACTGCCTGTGAACCCATATAACTAAATCGGTAACACAGACCCGGTGTTTGATTTAGCGAGAGTACAGAAGTTAATTCCAAAATTTACAGAAGAAGCTCCAGATGAATTTTTTGATCACTTTGAAAAAGTAGCTTCAGGTATGGGATGGCCAGAGGATAAATGGTCAGTTTTAGTACAAAGTGTTCTCATTGGGAAAGGAAGAAGTGCCTACTTAGCCTTATCAGCTGAACAGTGTAAAGAGTACCAGGTACTCAAACACAATGTACTACAGGTTTACCAGATGACCCCTGAATATTACAATGAAAATTTCAGATCTTTGGAAAAGGATGACAAGATAGCTTTCTTGGATTACGCCTATAAAATCAGGAGATGCTTTAAACGATGGCTAGAGGCAGCTAAAGTTAAGTCTATGGACGAACTTGAAGAATTAGTGGTCTTGGAGCAATATCTAAGAGGAATTCCTGAACATATAAGAACTTATTTGAGAGAGAGAGAGAGAGAGGTGAAGAAACTTGATAAAGCTGCCACTCTAAGCGAGGATTATAGTATAATATCCAGCAAAAAGAATTATAATGGCAGATACCAGAACCAACAATTTACAGGTTATAGGTCTCAGTCAAATTTTAGGAACAGTGCTATGAAAAACCCTTCTAAAAATTATACCAGTGCCAAACCAAGATATGCCTCACAGCAGTGGAATGCTAAACCCGCCCCTTCTAGTCTATTCTCAAGACAAGTGCAGAAAATTAATGTTGTTTGCCACAAGTGTGGGAGAGTAGGACATTATAGTCGAGCCTGCTATAAAGGATATCAACAGAGTATGCCAGTTGGACAGGTGACAAGGGCTAACCTGGTAAAGCCAACTACGAGAAACAATGTGGGACAAAGTGAAGTCAGACAAGTAGAGCGCTTAGCAACCAGTGGAGATGCAAATTCCAGTAGTAAGTGGCTGAACAGTGAGGAGGCTTTTAAGCCATATATTTGTGAAGGTATGCTGACAACCCCCTCTTTGAGAGTACAGGTACCAGTGAAGATATTACGTGATACAGGTAGTAATCACAGTGTGATAATTCGAGGTGCTCACCCGCAGTTGGAGAAGAATCTCACTGGAGATTCAGTTATCTTAAAAGGTATAGTAGGAGAGGAAGTAACTCCTATATGCCACTTGAATTAGTGACACGCAATATTGATTTTGCAGTAAAGGACTCGCTAGCTGTTGAAGGTGTGCATGTTTTACTGGGTAATGAAGTTGGTGGTGTTCCCTTCATTCCTTGTCCTGTAGTGACAGACAAACCATTAAAGATTAGCCCTACAACAGAATTAGAGAAGAAAAACCCTCACCTATTCCCAAGTTGTGTAACTACCAGGAGCATGAGGAAAGCTGAGCATAGAAGTGAAGAAACTGAAGATTTACCTGTACCAGAAGGATCTTTGAACCTAGAAGAGTTGTTTCAGGAAGGAGAAATTTCCCCTACTGTCAGTACTGAAAAAATTCTTGCAGAAGAAGAAAATCCTATTGTTGGTGAAGAGACTCCGAGTAGTCAAAATGTTTCCGAAGGCAGTAGTGAATCTACTGAAGTAACAGATATTGAGAGTTCAACCTTTGAAGTTAGTCAAGTGACTAGAGAAAAATTAGTGGAATTACAGAAGAAGGATACAACACTGGCAGAACTGTTCTTCAAAGTTGTTGAACCAGAAGAAATACAACAAACTCCCACCTGTTATTATCTAAGGGATGGATTGCTAATGAGGAAGCATCGACCGGTAGATATACCAGGAAATGCTGAATGGGGTGAATATCATCAAATCTTAATTCCATATTCATTGAGTAAGCAAGTGGTAGCAGTAGCGCACGAAGCTGGACATATGGGAATCAGGAAGACTGTTGAGAAGGTTATGAAATATTTCTTTTGGCCGGGACTACACAAGGATGTCAGTAAATTTTGCAGGGAGTGTCATACATGCCAAATAGCTGGAAAACCAAATGAAACTATTCAAAAAGCTCCCCTACAACCGATAGAAGTTAGAGGAGAACCCTTTAGCAAAGTGATAATAGATGTGGTTGGTCCGCTTCCAAAAACGAAAAAAGGACATGAATATCTGTTGATGCTAATGTGTCCCGTAACCAGATATCCAGAGGCAATTCCTATAAGAAGTATAAGTGCCAAGGTAACAGCTGAGAAGTTGATGGAATTTTTTTCCAAATTTGGAATTCCAGAAATTGTACAGAGCGATAGAGGAACGAACTTTACCTCAAAGTTATTCCAAGATGTGCTGAATTTGCTAGGAGTGAAACAATAGTTATCTACCGCGTATTACCCAGAGACTCAAGGAGCTTTAGAAAGGTTCCACCAAACTTTGAAAAGTATGTTAACCAAATACTGTAATGAGTCGGGAAGAGAATGGGATGTTGATTTACCCTTAATGTTATTTGAGGTAAGAAATGCTTATCAAGAAAGTATGAGATGTTCGCCAAATGAAATGATTTTCGGTCGAGACGTGAGAGGTCAGTTGAAAATCCTTGCAGAGAGCTGGGAAGAAAATCAAGAGGAAGTCCAAGGAGAATATGTTAAGAACTTAAGGAAAAGGTTAGAAGAAATTAGAAAATTCTCTTTAGAAAATTTAAAGACAAGTCAAGAGAAAATGAAAAGAAAACATGATGCTAAAGCTAAGTTAAGAAGCTTTAATGTTGGACAGCAAGTTCTAGTGTTCTTACCAGTGAAAAGGTTTCCCCTTACAAATAAATTTCAAGGTCCTTATAGGATAACAGAAAAGTTAAGTGATCGAATTATGTGACTGAAACACCAGGGAGAAGGAAACGACGAAGGAAGATACATGTAAATCTTCTGAAACCCTACTTTTCAGAAACTACAACTGAGGTTGTGTCTATGTTGCAGCACGGATTGACAGAGCCCAGTTCAAGTCATTACAGTTCCCCTTGTGTGTTAGTAAGGAAACCAGATGGCTCGTTTAGGATGTGCACTGATTACAGGAAACTGAATTCCATCAGTGTAGCTGATAATTATCCCTTACCTCTTATTGATCAATTACTTGATAATATTGGGCAAGCCAAGTTTGTTTATAAAATAGATTTACTAAAGGAATATTATCAAATTCCTCTAGATGAGGATGCCAAATTGCTATCGGCTTTTATCACTCCTTTCGCACTATATCAATATACAGTCTTACCATTTGGATTGATGAATGCCCCTGCAACTTTCCAACGAGTGATGGATCAACTATTAGGATCAATCGAAGGAGTTGGTGTATACCTTGACGATATTGTGATTTATTCCAATACTTGGGAAGAACATTTAAAGATTTTAAGATAGGTCTTCAAGAAACTACGAGAAGCAAGATTGACATTCAACCTTCAGAAAAGCGAACTAGGGAAAGCAACTGTCCAGTACCTAGGGTTCGAAGTTGGAAGAAGGCTTCTCGCTCCTCTTGACGCTAATGTAGAGGGTATCCGTAAAACTGCTCCTCCTACTACCAGAAAACAACTACAAAGATTTTTGGGCATGGCTGGATTTTATCACCGCTTTTATCCAAACTTCTCTGCTGTAGTAGCTCCACTAACCGACTTAACGAGTCCAAAAGTCAAATTTGTTTGGACCCCCGAATGTCAAGAGTCTTTTGAGAAAGTTAAAGCTATTTTGACTTCGAAACCAGTGCTGCAGGCTTCAGATTTCAATAAAAGGTTTGTGTTACAAGTTGACGCCTCTGATAGCGGAATTGGGGCTGTTCTTCTTCAGGAAGATGAATATCAAATTATGCATCCTGTGTGCTTCATGTCATCAAAGCTGAAGAAACATCAAAAGAATGATTCTACAATTGAAAAGGAGACATTTGAAGTATATGCGAACCAACCCAATAGTGAAGAAATTTTAGTGTTGTCTGACCACAATCCTATAACATTTATCAATAAGATGAAGAATCACAATCAACGATTGACAAGGTGGTCTTTGTGTTTACAACCGTATAATGTAAAGGTGAAACATATAACAGGGAAAGATAATATCGTTCCAGATTATTTATCCCATACCGAATCCACTGATTCGAACCCGGGATAATTAATCTTTTGGGGGGAGGAATATTATAAGGTGATATAATATTTATAACCATTTTGTAATAGTTTTTAATGTCTCTGTGAAAATTTTTTATTTTTTGCTTACAAGATTTGTCATTCGTTGTGAAGAAGTGATTTTAAAATGTCTTTTCTTACAGATATGTTGTGTGTTATATAAACTTATGATTCTGTGGGATATTGTTCCCCTTTTGTTTAATCTTTTAAAATTGTATTTTGAAAAGCTTATCAGATCGCTTCTTCCTGTCTGCCGAGAGAGAGAGAAAAGGCTCCGTTCTCTGTTTGTTCAGGTGGTGGCTTAGGGAAAAAGCATTTATTTTGTTATCATGACGAACTGTCACCCAGTCGGCGAGTTAAACTGTCATGTTTTTATCACTGTGTGCTTATTCCGTCTATATTAACTCTGCTTATGCCTGTTCTATTCGTAATTTTGAGAAAGACAGATAGAGAAATAGTGAATAAGTGCTGTCATTTTGTGTCTGTTTGCCCAGCTCCTCAGGCTGACAAAAGATTTTTGTGAGCCCTGACCAGGAAGTGTCAATCATAGCGATAACGCCAGTTCGCTTCGAAGCAATCGTGTGTACAAGTATACTTGTATACATGTGTGTATGTGTATTCATACATGTGTATTCTGTGTGAACACCCTATGAGTATTCTCAGCCTTCAAGACTTAAATCCAGTGTCTTCTTAGAGACAGATCAGTAGTCGACTGGCAAGGGTCAATAGAGGCAGAACCAGACCTCTCTCTCTCCCTCTCTCTCTCTCTCTCTCGATAGTCCCGATAATTATAACGGGAATGACAGAAAATATTCATTGTAAAAAGCTCTGTTAAACTCACCCCAGGAGTGTGTTAATTGTGTAAAAGTGTTCAGGAATATTTTGTACAAGTGTTGAAGAGGAGATATATATTGGTGTAATGTTTACTAAAGGTAATGTGGTGAATATTGAGTTTTGTTAATATTCTTGGTAAAAGAGAATTGTTATGTTTGAATAATTCTTAGAAAGAAGTGAGTCTGACTTTTCTTTTTATAAGAAAAGTTATATAAAAGATTGATGTAGTTTTTTTAACACATTATTGGTGATTTTGGTTTTTTCATTTTTGTGTATCGCATTCTTATATGTCTGTGCTATCATATTATTGTGATTTTATTGTTGCCGTGTTTTGCTGGTAATTTCTTAGCATTTTGTTAGTGCCTACCTGTTATAGAGATTTTTGGAGAATGTTATGTGGATTTCAATCAGTAATATTTTTGTGACTGTTTGTAATTGTTGAAACAGGTAAAAGCTTGGCACTTAAGTGATAGTTAATAGTTTGATTCTTACATAATCAGATTGTTTTCTTGATAAAGCAAAGTTTTGTGAATTAAACTTGATTAAGAGATACTTAAATATTACACTGTTGTCAATTAACGGTAAATCTTTTGAGATTGTAAACTTTACATATAAATTTTGGACTTAGAAATAAACCTGTTTGTTTAAAGTTTTTAAAACATAGCGTTTCATTTTGATTACCAGTACTTACAGACATTAATGAGTGTGTATAAGGTAAGTGATATTCCTGTTTGTTCACCTAAGAGTTATCTAGGTAAAATAGAACCAGAGAGACAGCTACAGTGCTGGTTGAAGTGAAACTCATATCACATTAATCTGGATATAACTTAATAATTGTTACCTCATCCATAACTTGGTAAAGTTACATTGATTTTCTCCAGTGATACATAAGTTTATGGGATCATTGTACCTTTAGAGATTCAGTCAAAGCTTTGTTGTGAGGTTTCAAGTATCTGGTCGATGTGAGGTAACTTTTGGTATTATCATTTGCACAACAGATTTGTTGACCTATTTGTGTAATAACTAGGTGCTTGATCACTTCGTAACAATATATATATATATATATATATATATATATATATATATATATATATATATATATATATATATATATATATATGTGTGTGTGTGTGTGTGTGTGTGTGTGTGTGTGTGTGTGTGTGTGTGTGTGTGTGTGTGTGTGTGTGTTCGTTGTTTGTCAAGATTCTTGGCATTCTTCACCATTCTGACTGTCTTTGTTTGTCTAAATCACCTC
>JANJGK010000003.1:22986813-23029313 GCA_039081455.1 Macrobrachium rosenbergii | reverse complement strand
GGTCACAAAGGACCGAAAGACGACCGGTAATGGCCATTCGAAGGAATGAGAATGAGTCAGTGGCTGAGAACTCTAATAATCAATGACTAGGCAATAAGTCACTGGCTCCTTTTCAGAAATTTTTGTCAAATGGTTTTGTCCGCTCTGGGAATTCGACTGAGCAAAGAAAGGTTAAAATTTTGCGTGACATTGGGGCTGCTCAGTCTTTAATTCTCAGAGAATCTTTACCTATTGATTTCGAATGTTCAAATAAGGAATATGTTTTGTTAAGTGGTTTTCCAGATACGGTCAGGTCTTACCCGGTTGAGAGTTTTTATTTATCATGCCCGTCTTTTTCAGGTTATTTAAAACTGGCCATTATTGATAAATTTCCTATTAAAGATGTGGATTTGGTGTTAGGGAATGATGTCGCCCTAATAAATAAAACTTTCCCTATTGTATTAAATTCCAGTAATGAAATATCTGTAGTTACTCGATCGAAGGCTAGTAGTGTTGACTCGGCAGAGTCGGTAGTTGATGTTGATTTAAGTAGTTTAGATCGTAGTGACAGCTTAGTTGTAGATAGTGGTGTGTTGGATAATAAACTTAATTGGACTACTAAGGAACTTATTACAGCTCAGAAAGCAGATTTTAAAGACCTGCCAGTTGAGTCTGGCGAAATTACTGATTTGACTGTCCCTCGATTTAAGATAATTAATAATATTTTGTATAGAATAAGTAGACCTTTTGATGCCATTACCACAGGTTGTGAAATTGTAAAACAGATTATGGTTCCTTTTGTTTATCGAAAGGAGTTAATGACATTGGCTCATGAAAATGGTTTGGCTGGTCATTTTGGTGTTTTTAAAACCACTCGTAAATTGTGTGAAAGTTATTTTTGGCCTAAGATGAAAGATGATGTTAAAAAATTTGTAAATAGTTGTGATGCATGTCAAAAGGTCGGGAAGCCTAATCAACCAATTCCAAAGGCACCATTACATCCTCTTCCTGTTGTTTCTGAACCTTTCAGAGAGGTAATTATTGACGTGGTTGGTCCTCTGCCGAAAACTCGTAGTGGCCATCAGTATATTTTAACAATTATGGATAGGATGTCTCGATATCCTGAGGCAATATCACTACGAAATGTAAAAACTGTTAAAATTGTTGAAGTATTAATTGAATTTTTCATCAGGTTCGGAATGCCCAAAGTAATTCAGTCCGATTGTGGGTCTAATTTTCTGAGTAAATTATTTAGGGAGAAGATGGCTGAATTAAAAATTAAACATGTGACTTCTTCTCCGTACCATCCTAAAAGTCAAGGTGTTTTGGAACGATTTCATCAAACCATGAAGTCTATGATAAAAAAATATTGTTTGGTTAATGGTTCCGAATGGGATAAGGAACTACCTTATTTATTATTTGCATTTCGGTCAGTGCCGAGTCAATCTTTAGGATTTTCACCTTTCAGCCTTATTTTTGGTCATTGTGTGCGTGGTCCATTGGATGTGGTTCGTGAATCTTGGGAGGGGGACGCCCCTGATATAAATTTATTAGATTATGTTAGTAATTTGGGTGATAAATTAACGAAGGCTTGGAAGTTTGCTGGTGAAAATTTATTGTGTAGCCAAAAGAAAATGTAATACTTTTTTGACAGAAAGACTAAGAAGCGTAATTTTGTAGTGGGTGATAATGTTTTGGTATTGCTTCCCATTCCAGGAAACCCTTTAAAAGCTTCATTTTCAGGACCGTGGAAAATTTTAAAGAAATTAAGTGATGTTAATTATTTAGTTGAAACTCCTGAAAGGAGGAGACCCTACCAGCTGTGTCACATACATATGTTAAAAGCTTATAAAGGTCGTGACAAAGTTATTCCCGTGGCATTAGTTGGTGATACTATAAAGTGTAATGGTATTAATTCTTTTTCTTTTCCAGACGTGAGTAATTTTGATGATGATTGTTTTGATGGTGCCGAATGGCCTAATGATAATGAACATTCTTTAGAAAATTTTTCAGAAATGGTTTCACATTTGAATTTAGTAGAACAGGGATCTTTGAAAAAGTTAGTTTTTAGTTATAAGGATTTATTTTCGGATGTTCCAGGACAGACCACTGTCCTTGAACATGATGTGGATGTGGGTAACGCAACTCCGGTAAAACAATCCCCTTACAGGTTAAATACATTTAAAAATGATGTTGTGGATAAAGAGGTTGATTATATGTTACGACACGGGCTGATCGAACCCAGCAACAGTCCGTGGTCTTCACCTGTTGTTTTGGTACAGAAACAGGATGGTCAATTCAGGCTTTGTTTTGATTACCGCAAAGTCAACGAGGTCACAAAGCCTGATAGTTATCCTTTACCCAGGATAGAGGACTGTATTGACATGATAGGGAATTCAAAATATATAACTAAATTTGATTTGTTAAAGGGGTATTGGCAAGTTCCGCTGTCCAAACGGGCACGGGATTTGTCAGCGTTTGTAACGCAGCGAGGACTCTACCAATGTAAAGTAATGCCTTTTGGGATAAAGAATGCTGCTGCAGCCTTTCAAAGGTTAATGAATACTTTGGTCCAAGGTTTAGAGGGGTGTGTTGTTTATGTTGATGATATTGTGATTTATAGTGATGACTGGGACACCCATCTTAAACGTATTAAGGCCTTATTTCAGGTACCTAGGAAAGCTGGTTTGGTTATAAACCTCAAAAAGAGTGAGTTTGCCAAAGCAAAGGTTGTGTATTTGGGTCACGAAGTAGGATTTGGGAAAGTGGCTCCAAAACAGGCAAACGTAGACTCTATTAGGCATATTGAAATACCGAAGTGTCGCAGGATGTCAGAAAATTCCTTGGTTTAGTAGGGTATTATCGTAGATTTGTTAAGAATTTTTCTGATATCACTGAGCCCCTGACTAATTTATTACGTAAGAATGTGACTTTTGTATGGACTAATGATGCCCAAAATGCCTTTGAAAAATTAAAGCAGGTCCTAATGAATTTCCCTATATTGAAAGCCCCTGATTTTGACGTTCCTTTTTCGCTTGCTACTGATGCGAGTGATGTTGGGGTTGGAGCAGTTTTGTTGCAGGAAGATGCTCATGGAGTATCTCATCCTGTTGCCTATTTCTCCAAAAAGTTATCCCCGGCACAACGGAAATACTCGACTGTAGAGAAAGAGACTTTGGGATTAATTTTAGCTGTTAATAATTTTCAGGTGTATTTATCCTCTACAGGGACTCCGATTAAAATATTAACGGATCATAATCTTGAACAGGTTTAGGAATAAAAATCAACGGCTGATGCGTTGGAGCCTCCTGCTCCAGGAATGGAATTTTAGCTTTTCACACATTCCAGGCAAAAGTAATGTTGTCGCTGATGCGCTGTCACGCATCAGTGACTGATCGTTAGGTTGATTTGAGAAAAACCTTTTTGTTCTTCGTTAATTATTATTTATAAAGTTGTTTTGTATATATTTATATTAGTTGATTTGATTAATCCTATAAATTAATGGAATGTACAGGTTTCCAGGTGTGTTGTTTCCAGGTGTGCTGTTTCCAGGTGTGTTGTAATAATGTTGTGTCAGGTGTTTGCCTTGTTTATGAAATAATTTAGGATTAAGTATTTAAGATTAAGATGTTAAATGTCGTGATTTGCAGGTTTTTCTTCAGTTTCGTCTTTGATTAAGAGTGGTTAAGGGTACTTTTGATTTCTGTTTACTTTAGTATGTGTTGTTGGTGGGGTTTAATTTTAAGGTGTTACCATTGTCTTGTGTATGTCCAGGTTAATTTTAAGGTGTTACCATTGTCTTGTGTATGTCCAGGTTAATTTTAAGGTGTTACCATTGTCTTGTGTATGTCCATTAATGATGTGTGTATTTAAGGCCCAAACCCGTTTAGTGTGAGGACGCTCTCTGAAGTGTAGAGGCACTAAAACTGAGTGAAGTGTAGTGAAAAGACGCTCTGTGAAACTCGATGAGTCGCACCAACAAATAGTGTTGAGTAAGGACGCTCTCTGGAGTGAAAAGAGGCATTATTGGGAAAGTGTTGTGAAGGGCCACAATATTGAGTGTGTAGTAAATCATTGATATGTGGACAGTGTGTTACGTTTTTTTTATTTTGGTGATTGATGGTTAGTTTTTATGAATCATTAATCATATACCGTTATGTCCCTGTTCTTTGTTTATGCCAATGGTCCACATTAATTCTTTCTTTACATATATGTGCTTAGATAGGTCATGGGCTCACGGGTCTGTAGCACAGCACAGCCGTTTTTTAGGCGCTACAGGCTGGTGTATGAGTGGTGACCTAGACTAAGTTAAGGTTAATCTATTAAGGTTTTGGTCCTTATTTTTGTTTGACTGATATTTGTATTTTCAGAATAATTTAGCCAGGTCACGGGCTCATGGGTCTGTAGCACAGCACGGCCGTTTTTTAGGCGCTACGGGCTGGTGTATGAGTGGTGACCTTGGTTGAGGTAACACTAGCCCCATTGTGGTCGATTTATATTTTTGTTGTCGGTTATCTAGGTTTAGTCTAATAATAGGTTAGTCTTGTTAACATTGCTGCTCTGCTAACCTGTGCCCACCACTCCACTTGTGAGTTCATGGGGATATTACCATATTTCTTCGTATTTGGATACTGATGTTATTTTTGGCGTGGTCACTATAAATTATTTACTTGTATTAGCTTTAAGTCTTAGTATTAAGGTTAAGATTTGATATCTATTGACTGTATTGAAGGTGGTACAAAATTTTTTGCCACTATCTCTACTCTATTTTTGCCAGCAATGTGATATAGTATTTTTAATCACTTTTTGAGTTTTGTCATTAGACTTTAATTTTTCTTATGGTCCCTGTTTTATTTCATATAGATTGAATTGCTATGTTTGCTTTTGATATTAGCATTTTAATATATTTCTTTAAATTTTGAGTTAAGTTCAATACTTTGTAGAAAAATTTTCTTGTGGAAAATTTTTTTTTGTTGGGTGAGGAGGTGTCAGTATGTGTTAAATTTAACGTAAATTTATTTGTTTTGAATAAGTCACTTTGGCAGTAATTATTTTTTTTTGGAACGTATGTGTTAAATTTAACGTAAATTTATTTGTTTTGAATAAGTCACTTTGGCAGTAATTATTTTTTTTGGAACGTAATGACCCTGTTTCCTCCTCCCCGACATTTCTGACTTGTTGTATAGTTTTAATTACAATGAGCTTGTTTTATTTTCACGTATGGTGTTGGCTTCTCATCCGGAGCTGTATTCGGCGCTGTCTCGCCAGGTCTGAGTCAGTTGTTTCTGGACCATTAACATTGTGAGGGCTTGACTTATTTTGGGATTATCACTGGATTTCAAGATCTGCCTTTCTTCAGTTGCTGCTGCTGTCCTCCTTTGAGAGATTGATTGTTCTACAGTCTGCGCCCTTGGTTCAGTTATTTTGCCAAGGGGACCTCTCTGCCAACTGGTAAGGTGTGATTACCTGTCGGACGGCCGTGTCCATCGATTGTCTTGCGACGTTAAAGTGATTATTTCTTCAGTCTGCGCCCTTGGCCCAGTTATTTTGCCAAGGGGACCTCTCTTACGTTTGGTAAGGTCTTAAGAATATATATTATTCCCCTCGCCCCGTGATTTGAAGGCTGTGTTAGCCACTACCACCGTTTAGAGCTCACTTAAGGGAAGCAATTTATTTTTCGTTAGTGATAAATATTTAGTGTGTAATAAGTTAGGTTATTCTAACTTTTCAACATTCTATTACTTTCAGGGCCCTCTCTTTAAAGTGTAATTGCATAGTCTGTCTTAATTTTGTGTAAGTGTGTTTGTTATTCGATGTTTTCAGTGTGTGGTTGATTTTTGTGTTTATTTAATGTATTTTGTAAGAGGCTCAGAGGTCATTTCTTTCTAAAAGTTTGTATTAAATATTAAGGTTTTATTTTCAGTTTTTCTTTATCCTCCTTGATTCCATCTCTGTACACTCTGTTGCAGCCATTCCACCTATTGTGGACTTGGTCGTTAGTGACTTTATTTGTATTTTAAGAGACTTGTGTATGTTTGATGGGCGTGGGCCCATAACAATATATATATATATATATATATATATATATATATATATATATATATATATATATATATATATATATATATATATATATCTCACCAGGGGAAGCATAGGGAAAGGCGTCGTACTCAGGTACATTTATTTTGCCAACGTTTCACGATTCATAATCGCATCCTCAAGGCTATAATAAAGATACAAACGAACTTAAAACCAAGCACTGCATAATCCATTAAAATTACGCAATATTTAATCAAATTTAATGAACACCAGCATGTAGAAAGCTTGAAAATAATTTATGAACAACTTAAAACAGGAAATTATACTAAACATTAAAAATATGTACAAAATATGTATAAGATTCTAAAAACAGTAAAAAATATTTAAAACATTTAAAACACTAAAAAATTTATGGCTATTCTGTACCTTATCCTCGCAAAGGACGGGCAGTGACTGAAAGAGTTTCGTAAAATCAAACAACGCACCTTAGGCAATAAACAACTGTACAGAGGAGGATTGCATATTTAAAGACGGAACTATCTTTTTTATCATAAGGGACTCCAAGATTGTTAGGTCGTTTTCATTATGTACTTGACCTATAATTGCAAAGTCCTTATCTTCAATGTATGCTTTGCATGACCTAGAATGGTTCCTAATATTTGACTGATCGGGATTTGATAATCTACTGCCCGTTCTAAAACTTACGCCCCTGTGGGAATCTATTCTCACCTTGAGTAGCCTCTTCGTACAACCCACATAAGTCCCGTGATCACATCTCGGGCACGTATATTTATAAATAACATTAGATTTTAGAAGAGGACTAAGGCGGTCTTTCATTCTGAACAGGGATCCGATCGTTAATGGATTTTTTGGAACTATTTTAAGGTTTAGGGCCGGGAATTCTTTTTGAATTATTGTCAGGAACTTTTTCCTGAAAAGGTCATCATGTAAAAAAGGGAAGCTGGCAAACATTTTCAATTTTGGTGCTGTCGAAACTGATGGTACCTCCATGAACCTAGCATTTAGCATTTTCCTTAGCATTTTAAACAATAGTTTGTCTGGAAAGCAGTTATTTTTAAGATACTGGGAAAGAAAGTTAATTTCCTCATTAAAAGTAAACCAATTAGAGGTATGAGAGAAGGCCCTGTGGAGGAGAGTTGAGATAGTGTTGAGTTTAAAACTATAAAAACAAGAACTATAAAAATTGATACCTAACCCAGTAAAAGTCTTTTTTCTAAAAACCCCAGTGTAGAAGCCTTGTTCATTCCTGGACACTAAAACATCTAGAAAGGGAAGCTTGTTATTTTCTTCTTCATCAAGTGTAAATCTGATATTAGGGTGTAAGGTATTGACAAATTCTGAGAACTGTTCTGCATTAAACTTGTTCCGGAATAAGGCGAAAGTGTCATCTACATATCTACGATAAAACTGTGGCAAGAAACTAAGTGGGCAATCATCAAAAATACGCTCCTCCAGTGAGCACATGAAAATATTAGCGAGTGTCGGGCCTAGTGGGGAACCCATTGCCACACCTTCCACTTGTCTGTACAAAAAACCATTAAAAATGAAAGTCATGTCCTGCACGGCTAATTCTAAAAACTGTTTAAATAACTCGCGACTAAAATTATGAAAAGTAGAGTCCGGCTCTATAAATAATTTATTTAAAATAATTTCTATTGTCTCCCCCACAGGGACATTAGTAAAAAGTGACTCTACATCCAGACTGACCATAAATAATTCTGAATCTTGTATGATAATATCCTCCTTGAATTTATGAGAGTTACTTAAAGAAAAATCGTTTTTAGTGAGAGGCTCAAGTAGAGGAACCAAAAATTTGGCTAACTTATAACTGGGGGTTTTATATGGTCTGCCCAAAATACACAAAGAAAATGTTCCATTAAGGCCCATTCTTTCCTCAGTGAACACCCCCAGTTATTTTCACTATCATGAATGTCCTATAAAGGTTGCAGTCTTTTGCAATAGTGGCCACACACTTTTTCGAGCTTCGACTTCCTTAATAATGGAGCCTCAAAATGACTGGAATGTCTGGCTGACTCTGCGTCAACGATGACGGGGCCTCTGTCATGCCATGTCCTTTGAAACAAACGCAAAAAGTCTATTGAATGGCAGATTTTAAAAAGGCCTTATATATAAGCTGTCTACTTTTGTTAAAATTCCCGCTGGATTCTGTCACTAAATGCAACACGATAAACTAAACAATTTTTGAGTGATGCAGTGACAACCATTCAGAATTAACGCTGGCTCGTGCACCAGTTCAAGACATCCTGTTTCAGCCAAAAACAGGCATTTTAACCAACCAAGTACTTACAACAAATCCAGTCCGCAAATTACGGTAATTCCTGTGTGTGTGTGTGTGTGTGTGTGTGTTTGTGTGTGTGTGTGTGTGTGTGTGTGTGTGAGAGAGAGAGAGAGAGAGAGAGAGAGAGAGAGAGAGAGAGAGAGAGAGAGAGAGAGAGAGAGAGAGAGAGAGTGTAAATTTTCCAGATTCGAAGGTGACTGTCAAGTGGGAACACCTACAGTATGTATGGAGTGCAGTAGCCTAATAACGCAACCTGACTTGCAGGCAACCAAGATGAATAAGAACTTTTAATGTTCCATATTCCTCAAGAGGCCTCTACCCAGCAGGCATGCGTACTACACCGCCAGTATACCTGCATCACAATGTACTACAGTATATATAAGGATACTCAAAACACTAATTTACATATATACTATCAACATTAGCAATGACTTTCTTTTTTACACCACCCACGAAATAAGCAGCAAATTTTTCTAATGACCGATAACTATACCCCCATGCTCATGACCAAACACTCTATATATAAAAGCTTGGATGGCACCAGCATTCGCAGTGTGGTCATTTCAAACTGGCTGGAAACAAAGAATCTTCTTTCCTTAATAATGTCAGTTAAGGCAGGAACTTCAGGTCACAGCAAAGAAAGACACGGGATTCGCTCGACTCAGCCGCATCAATCCAGACGAAGGAGGAGGAACACTTACTCAAGCGACCTCTGATCGCCAAAGCTTAAGTGAAAGGATTCAGTGACTTATTTCAACAAATAGCCTACCTTTCACTACATAGAACAGCCACACACTTGTACTTTAGTTTAAAATTCCCTTTATATAAATTAAAGTCATAGAATACTCCCTGTTATTTGTAAGACTTCCAGACAGGAAAAACTTAGAGAAGGCAAAAATGGAGATTCAGGAAATCAGCAATACTCGTATATCAGTGAACGAGAAGGATAAATTTAAACCAAAAATAAAAGTCAGTCCATGTCCCGAAGTACGAAGATGACATTGTCGCTAAAATTGTAAAGAAAAATCCATGGATAAATAACCTCATCTCTGAAAATGGCGACCTAAAAATTGTAAAGGAAATGCCAGCCAAAGATGACAAATACAAACACTCCATCATCAAATGCACACCGCAAATACGAAAGGCTCTCTATGACAGAGGTGATACATACATTGTCAAAAGCTCAGGTAGAGAAAGGGTATAACGTTTGAGCTAAGGTTTATACATAAGTTAATACACCCTAATGCTCAGAAATACCCCTCTCAATGGATAGGCAGGGTATTTTTGGTGAAGATTATACCGTTTTTACATTTGGTCTCAAAGTTAAAAGTTAAGTATACCTTAGTTTTACCAGACCACTGAGCTGATTAACAGTTCTCCTAGAGAGGGCTGGACCGAAGGATTAGACTTATTTTACGTGGCTAAGAACCAATTGGTTACTTAGCAACGGGACCTACAGCTTATTGTGGAATCCGAACCACATTATAGCGAGAAATGAATTTCTATCACCAGAAATAAATTCCTCTAACTTTTCATCAGCCGGTTGGGGAACTGAACTCCGGCCCATCGAGTGACAGTCCGAAGCTCAAAATGGGCTTCAGAAGTATATCTGATTATGTCATGAAATGAACTTTTACTCTTTATCAAATAACCATATTGTTACACTGATAGTGTAACGCAACAAAAATGTTACTAATAATATATTAGTTTTGAGTTATTGATAATTTTGCAGCAAGTCGGTATGCTACAAATGTAGTACTTGGCAATTATTTCGTTGCCAAGACTCACTTGATTACACAATCGTAGTTATTTATATATATATATATATATATATATATATATATATATATATATATATATATATATATTACATAGACATACGCATTAGTATAGTTTGTCGTCTCATATGCATTTGCTGTCTTGTCACTGCTCTCAAGACTCAAGTGACTCGCTAAACATCTCAGTCCAGCGGTGTTACGCGTGTGTGGCGGAGGCGAGGTGTGGTTGGTGGAGGCGAGGTGTGGTTGGTGGAGGCGAGGTGTGGTTATTGAGCAATATTTTGAAGTTTTAAAGAATTCTGGGACAGTATTTTTTCGGTGAAACTTAATAATCGTTGATTTCAACATATAGGAACGAACTTTTCCAAGCGAAATATTATAAAAAACTTTAATTCTCCGAAGAAACATCGCTGCCAGTGTATCCCTGACAGTGTGGCGCCAGTATTTCAAAACACGTAACGTGCCTCCTACCGCCCAAACAACACTTCTGCAAGTTCTGCTGTCTCTCGTACAGGCGCAGCGCAGCCGCAGATCACACTCCTCCCCCTCATCCACCACCCGCCTTCATCACTAATACTTTTGATTTTCAAGTGCGATGAATATAATAAATTGATAAACCAAACTTTTAAAATCACTGACCTTATGATTTTATATACTGTAAGCATAACTACACCTGAGGGTGTAATGCATTAATATAGTAATTATATAATTTATATACCCGGTTATATATATCGTATAGAATACCCTGCAATGAGGGTATTCTTTACCTACGATACACCCCTAAGTAAGGGTATCACAAGTATATGTTATACCCACGGTAGGGTATATTGTAAAGGGTATATTATAGTTCTTATATACCCCGATGGGGTATGCTGTTTTAATCACTAGAAATACCCCTTTTCTACCCCTATTATACCCTTAATTTTTTAGAGTGTAGATTGTTTACACTGTATAGCCACTGCAAAGTGTTCGAATGTTACATGCCCTATCAGTGCTATAAATGTCAGGAATTTGGTCACAGCGCAACAAATTGTAGAAATGACCAAGCTTGCCCTACAATAGATGTGGTGAAAATCACAAATCAAATGAGTGTGCTAGCAGCATCTTCAAGAGTAAAAATTGTGCAAAGAAAGGTCATAGTGATACTAAACATAGAACATATGATGGCAATAAGTGCACAGTATATAAAGAATATGTATCAAAGGTGAAAAATAATACAGACCATGGCTTTGACTAATAATCTTCTATGCAATTGAATAAACATACAGTCCGTAAGAAATAAAACTAACACTATTAGAAATCCAATAAATGATTACAATGTAGATATATGCATGCTAACGGAGACTTGGCTAATAATAATGTAAGCGATTACTCTAAAATAAATGAAATGACGGCAAGGTCTCACAACTTTACCATGTACCGAGAGAAAAAAACGGTGGTGGATGGGAATATTTGTCAAAAAAGTGTACAAAGTATCTATGATGAACCAAAATGTGTTCAGTACATTTGAATACATCAACACCAAAATCACACACATAAACAAACACATACAAATCATAAGAGTTTATAAACCTCTAAGCACAAGTAAGAGATTATTCCTAGAGGAATTCAGTGACTTCCTCGTTGTTAGCTGATAAAAAAAAATGCTGATTTATGGTGACTTCAACCTGCATCTGGATGATAACGATGACAAATATGTCAAAGACTTTATAGAACTACTTGAAAGCCATGACCTCGAAAATGTTGTGAACAAATGTTATGCAATGAATTTGAAAGTATTTCTACAGTGAATAAGTATGAAATTCACTGATCAGGATTATGAGAGAGAGAGAGAGAGAGAGAGAGAGAGAGAGAGAGAGAGAGAGAGAGAGACGGTGTTGATAACTTGAAATGATGAGCCATGAGACCAAGTAAATTGGAGTTTGACTAAACAACCAACGATATGGGAAAGTAAGGAGGAGCTAAAGGAATGATTATGAAGTGAAAAGGTCAGCAAAATTGACCTGATTTGTCCTTGCCAAAAGTGGGAGTTGAAATTGAACCATTAAGATTAGAGTAGACTTCCTCAAAGAGGCGGAGTTTTATTCAACATAGGTCCAGAGTTCATTCTGATCAATTTTTAGTTAGAGTTAACTTGAACCCCTTTAGGGTAAGATCTGTGTCGCTCTCCTCTCTGACATCAAGAGAAATTTCTAAGTCCAGTGTACTGGCCATGTGAACTATTTAGTGCTATAAGAATAAACGTAAGAAAGTGCCCGGCGAAATCACTTAACCCCCTCCTGAAATAAGTTATACAGTGTGAGAAGAATTATTTACCAAGTATCCTGCGTTCCTATGAGTAACCGAGTTCTCGGCTATTGCAGAACATCAACACAATAAACAGAAGCAGAGTCATTCAAACATTGGGAACGCATACCACAACATAAAAAAGTGCATATGCGTAATATAAAACTGGTGGCAGCTTGGAGGGATTTCGCCCAGCGCACATTTGAAAAACAATAAATGTTCACGGCCCTAGAGAAATTTACAGAGAGTGAAGAGTGACTGCGCTAATAACTAACTCTCAATTTAAAAGCGCAAATAATTTCAAGACGGTCTTCAGCACTAGAAACATCAACACAGCATTAGAAGGTAGCAGAAGGGAACGAAGCAGAACGAAATATTCCACGAAGCAGCGAAACTTTTTGCGTCGATCGGAGTGAAAAATTGACAGCAGTAAATCTCTGCCAGTTTGAAGTTTCCGAACGTTCGCATAAGATCAACAAGAAATTCAGTTTAATAATTAACTATTACAATAATAAGAACAATAGTAATAATCACGGCATAGATCAGAGGTGATTTTTATAAGAAGTATAACGAAATTTATGAGACTAGCTGCAACTCGCAGCTAATCTTCGCCGATCGCAGCAAGTGAAGGCTGACGAAAACAAACAGTGCTGGTGGACGTATGAAAGTCGCTAATATCTACGTCAGTTCAGTGAACTTTTCTATCGTGTACGGACTTAAATACACGAAATTCCCACAAATTTTGGTCGCTAAAAGGGCGACTTAGCGGAAGGTAGCGGTAGCAGAGCAGCGACGAACGACGGCGAAGAACGACGGCAACGAAAGATAGTGAAGAAATCGGAACGTTGATAACCACCCTCCCGAAAGGAAGTTGCATCTTCAATCAACAGGAGAAAAGACACTGGTGACTGGTATTTTCCACTATCGTTAACAACAATTTGGAAGGGATTCCAAATTTTTCTTCGACAAATTCAGCGAGTAACGGACTGGAAGTCGGCCAAGCTGTGCCGATTATCGCTGGAAGCTGACGACATCAGGGATATCTTCAAGTGCAAGGCGACACGAAGCTATTTGAATAGTATTCATTCATTCCTAGTATCGGGGAATTATCAAGAGAATTTTTTTTTGTGAATTAAATTTTTATATAATTATTTTCCTTGCAGTGCGCAAATAATTTTTTTTAACATAAATAATTTAAGTAAGTTATTTTTTTTTTGAAAAATTATCTGAATAATATTTCCTTATTGTTGTACGAAGGAAATAATTTTTTTTTCATATTTAGTAACTTTTTTTTACGAAATAGAAATTTTCGTTCACTTGGTGATAGAGATAATTCTGTTTAAAATTATTCTATCATAATAATTTTTTGTTATACACTTGGCGCAGCATTTTTTTTTTTTTTTGCAGTGGAACCCAAACAATTGTTATAGACGAAAACTAATCTCAGACTTTATCAGATTGTGAGAGAGTCCTATGAAGGAATGAGTTGAGAAAATTGAATTTCTATTGTCAAATGCAGTCACTAAGAACTCAGCAAACATGCAACTAAAGTAAGTACCTGCTTCTCAAATTTTTTTTTTCATTCATTTTTCATTTTTGGAATCATTGAATATTTTATTAGTTAATATGAATGAATCCTTTAATGAAGTAATTTCACGACTGCAACAGACAAGGGGCGGAGACCAGACTCAATATAACCTTAGGCCTGTACCTGAACCACTTTCTAGACAAATTAATCCTAGTAATACTAGACCCAGACGTTCTCATAGTCAGGGTCCCCCACTTAGTTTACCGACAAATAGTGCGCCTAACACTTCCGTTGTAACCACTAACCCAACAAATTCGACTGTACCTAGACGCTACGTCATGGCACAAGCCGCGGTAATCACCCAAGGCACTAGATTTTGTGGAACGGTAGACCCAAGTAATGTAGATAAAAGTAGACTAGAAGAATATAGTGTAAATCGATGGTTGGCAGACACAGAAAGCAGAATTTCAGCTGCTGGTATCACAGATGAGAGAAAGAAAATAGATGAAGCACTCTTGTATGTTAGTATGGAACATGGTGATGCACATACAGTTCTTCATTCAGTACTTTTTAGGAAAATTACTCTGTTTAACGAATTCAAGAAACAGTGCTTACAGTTTTGGCAACCAGAAGCACAGAAAGATCCATGGTACAACATAGGAACTTTCCATCATCAGAAATATGAGGGTAATCACTTAGTTTTAGCCACTAGAGTAGAAGAAGCTATAGATAGAGTGACGACAGATATGAAAGCTGTAGGAATTGTTGTTGGAAGGAAGGATGAGTTTGATGATGATGAAACAGATTTAGCTAGATATATGTCATTAGGACCAATCTACGATGCTTTGGGTAAGGAAGAAAGCGTAGCCTTAAAGAAGTACTGTGATAGGAAGCCAAATGATGGAATTGTACAAACCTTGATGTACATAGAAAGGAAAGTAAAACAGAATTCATCAAGTAGTAGTGCAGATTTTACGGGAACCGTAGCTAGTGGAAGCCCAAGAAATAATAGCAATCAGTCCAGTAGAAACCAATCAGGGCAAGCTAGGTCTAGGCATCAGGGAAACAGAAATTCGTTTGATAGAAACGGTGGGAACAACAATAGGAGATTTAATTAATCAAACAGAAACAATCAAGGTAGGCCGCCAAATAGAGGTAACAATGGAAATACCACTGGAACTAATGGAAGTAACAGTGGAAATAACAGGACTCCTGGACAGAAGGGAGCTAGTCAAGGCCAAAATTCAGGGAATAATAGACCACAGTCAAATAGGCAGAGACAAAACTGTGGAAATTGTGGTTATTCCAACCATACAACACAGAATTGTAGAAGAAACAAATGGTGTTCGAATTGCAATAAGATAGGACATTTAATCCAGAACTGTTGGTACTACAGACAGGGAAATTCTCAGGGGTCTCAAAATAACCACAATACTCAGCCTAATAATCAGAATACCTCCCCCAGTAACCCAAATCAAGGGGATTCTCAGAGACAATCACAGAGAGCGCAGCAGAAAGGTCCATCCTTACAGAAAGAAATAGTGACATTGAATAAGGATGTATCCCCAACAGACATTACTCGAAGTAATGAAATAGTGTTTTCTGTAAAGAATTTTAATACGTGTCAGGAAGAGTTGCCTATCATACAAGTACACTTAGAAGGTGTACTGAGTTCCATATTGTTGGATACAGGCAGTACTGTAAGTATCATAGATAAAGGCACTTTAACAGAACATATAGGTTGTGAGCTTTCCCAAATGAGAAAATCCTATAGGACCATAAAGGGGATCGCTGGAAAGCAAATAAGGGCTATAGGCAATGTCAATTTAGAGATAGAAATTCTAAATAAGAAATACAGGGAAGAGAAATATTTTCCAGCTCAAGCTCTATTTTCCTTCCAGGCTATGAAAAGATGTGGAATTACACTAGATTGTAGCAATGGAAGAATAACTATCAAGGAAATTGATAGAGGAAATGTTTGCTCTCTTGAAGAAGAGGAACAGTTTCAGATAAACTTGATCACTTTACCTGAGACAGCCTCATCTGAAGAAGTAGACATCCAACAGATAGAAATGGAATTTAATGCTAACCCGGGTAGGACAGTGTGTAGAAATTCAGTGATAGAAGAAATAGGAGAAGATAGTCAAACTGCTTTTCAAAGCCTAGAAGCCACTCAGGAGGAATTCTCAAATAGCAGGTATGAACCTGATGACTCAAGTGCACAACAAGTAGATACCTCCGAAGAACTTAGTTCTTTTTCCCAACCTGACGATCCTGACACTCTAATAGATTGTAGTCACCTAATAATAGGAGAAGATACGGAAGAGAAGTATCTCAATGAAGTGTTGCTGTTAGGCAACCTGAAAATGACAGAGATAGGTTCTGTGATACCACAAGATGAAAGTTCAGATGATACTGATGTCTGTTACACTGCCAATGTAAAGAATGCAGAAGAAATCTGCTTAGTTAGTACTGCCGATGATAATCTTGTAAAATTTAGATTAAATAAGAGCGTTATGCTGCATCCACAAGGTCTGACAAAGGTTTGTCTTAGAATTGTAACAGATAAAAAACCTAGGTGATACAGATGTCTTATTAGTTAATGAAGACTTACCAGACTTTGTGAAAATGGACAATTCCCTAGTAAGACTTAATGGTGGAAATTGTATGACTTATGTGTATAATTATTCTGACAAGAGACTAGAATTGCATGCCGGCATAGAATTCTGTAAGGGAATTCTGATTACTAACCCTTTACTAACCATAAGTGAAAAAGCATTTGTCTCTGTAGCTGACACAAGAGTTAAATTAGAAGGGGAAGTAAATAATACAGATTTTCCTCATTGTAGGGACAGGTTAATACAGATATTAGAGAAATATCGGAATGTTGTAGCGGTAACAGGAGATAAGTTAGGAAGGACAGATGTCCTGCAGCACAAAATAGTCATAGAAGATGGTGCTAGACCCTTTTATGTATCTAACTACAAACTTCCAATAAGTCAAAGACCCATCGTAGACGAGATGGTTGAAGAGATGAAGGAAGATAGAGTCGCAATTCCTTCTAAGTCACCTTATAATTCACCTTTACTGCTAGTTCCAAAGAAAGACGGTAGTTGGAGAATGGTAATAGATTACAGGAAATTGAATTCCCACACCGTCCCTGATCGAATGCCAATGCCAGTCATTAGTGATATGTTAGCTCAATTAGGAGGTGCCAAGGTTTTTTCTAGCCTCGATTTACTGAGTGGATATTGGCAAGTTCCTCTCGATGAAGAATCCAAGCATCTCACGGCATTCAGTACTCACAAAGAACATTTGCAATTCGAGGTAATGCCGTTTGGTCTTACTTCGGCTCCTTTAACATTTGTACGTTTAATGCTGCAAATCTTAGGAGATGTTGAAGACGTATCGGTTTATCTTGACGATGTAATAATTGCTAGTAAGGATGTAGAGAGGCATTTCAAGACAATAGAATTAGTATTAGATAGACTTAGAAAGGCCGGATTAAAGGTAAAAATTAAGAAATGTCAGTTCATGAAGAAATCTCTAGAATATCTAGGACATGTTATCAGTGAACATGGTTTGAAAATGCAAGAAGGAAAGATTAAGGCTATTGTGGACTATCCAGCCCCAAGAAATTTGAAGGCACTAAGAAGATTCCTAGGTATGGTAGGGTATTATCGACCTTTCATAAAGGGATTTGCTACAATAGCAAAACCATTAACTGAGTTAACTAGGAAAGATGCTAACTATGAGTGGAAAGATGAACAGGAAACAGCGTTCAAAACACTAAAGGATATGTTGATAACAGATCCTATCCTAGTTTATCCAGACTTCGAGAAGGAATTCTACTTAGCCTGTGATGCTTCAAGTACAGGACTAGGTGCCGTCTTGATGCAAAAGGATAAAACAAGGATGAGGACTGTATACTATGCCAGTAGAGTTTTGAATGCAGCTGAAAGAAATTACAGTACAACAGAAAGAGAATGTTTGGCCTTAGTCTGGGGATTACAGAAATTTAGGCACATTTTGCTAGGACATAAAATTAATGTTCTTACAGATCATAAACCCATTTGTGATCTTTTCAAAAAAAGGGCTTTTACCAATAATATGAAGTTCAATAGATGGTTCGTTAGCGTATTAGAATTTGCCCCAGAATTTAGATACAAACCTGGTAGATATAACACATTAGCTGACACCTTATCTAGATCACAAGAAGAGAACGAGAAACAAATTACCACTCATAATTTCGCCTTCAGTTGTCAAATCACAGACCTAGATTTAGACAAAGTTCGTCAGGAACAACAAAGGGATTCTAGAATAAGGGAAGTAATAGGTAACCTCTTGCAAGGTGAGAAAAATTCAGAGTTTCAATTGATAGATGGATTATTGTACAAAACTTCAGACGAACCAAATGCTTGTTCACGTTTGTACATTCCTAATACACTAATACAGGACGTCTTAGAACTAACCCATTCATACAAGTTATCAGGACATCCTGGAATTAAGAAAACATGTAAAACAATCACTAGAAACTATTTTTGGCCTCGATGTAGTGAAGATGCTAGTCGATTTGTTCAGAACTGCACCATATGTAATGTACATAAAGGGAATGTCAACGTCAAGGCTCCTCTGGAAATGTATCCTTCAGAATTAAATCCTTTTTAAGTAGTCACAATGGATTTCTTAGGTCCATTTCCGAACACCATCAGAGGAAATAAACAGATTTTAGTTTTCATTGACTATTTGACCAGATACGTAGAAATTGTTCCAACCAGAAACAGAGAAGCATCGACGGTGGCAGAAGTCTTTAAGTCTAGAATCATAACCAGACATTCATGTCCTCAAGTTTTGCTCTCAGACAATGCTGCTGAATTTACTAGTGACATTCTAAAGAAACTGTGTGACTTTTATGAGATACAGAAATGGCAAATAACAGCACATAAGCCAAGCTCAAATGGAGCAGTAGAAAGAACAAATCGCAAAATAAAGGATGTTCTGAAAACATTGGTAACACCAAGCACTGAAGACTGGGACTTGACTCTCGAAGACATACAATTTACTCTAAACAACACAGTAAATGAATCAACAGGAGAAACTCCTCATTTCCTATTGTATGGCTACCAAAAGAGAATGCCAAATTCACTTTTGGATGATGCCGCACCACCCAGACGTACGTACAACTATGAGGACTATATTGCTTGGAAGACAAGATGTACGTATGAAACAATTAAGGTTACCAGGACTAGGTTGAAGGAGTTACATAAAAAATCTAGTAAGTATTACAATAACAGATCCACCATACCCTCGTTAAAGGTAGGACAACAAGTTTATGTACTCAATCATGTTCTTGAAGGACCTAATACCAAAGTCTCACCTAAATTCAAAGGTCCATATAGAGTTTTAGAAGTTTTGAAGTTGAATAAATTCAAGTTAATGCATGAGATTACCTTGAGAGAATCTATTGTACATTGGAACCACATTAAAGTAGTTCACTCAAGAACCTTGGTCGTCTACCCAGTTGACAGATTTGTCTAATAAAGATAAGATAGATAATAAAATACAATCTTCAATGACCCCAAGGTATAATTTGAGAAGAAGGTAATGGCAAGTGCAATGGTAAACAAATGTAGTTGATAAGATTTTTACTGCTTAATAACATTATTTCAGCAAATGGATTGTTTGGTGGTTGGTAGCGAGTCAAATTGTGAACTCACTCGTACAACTAAGGAGGGGAGCCATCATCAAGGAACATGGCAAGGTTAAGATGATACAGGACCTAGCCATTGTTATGATCCGGACGGAGTCCATTATCGATCAGAGAGAGCAGTTAGTCCAGCTGAGCAATCAGATCCAGGCAGGATTACACAGTGTCCAAGATAGAAATTTGTACGACATGCTCTCCAAGTTGCAGAGTGACATTGATAGTGTTATGCCAAGAAAAGTAGTAAAGCGATCACTCATACCCTTTATAGGCGTTGCTTTACACAATCTCTTTGGAGTGGCGACGATGGTAATGTTGAAAAGCTAAAGGAAAGAGTGGCTCAACTTGAAAATTGGGCTTCTGAACAGGGCACTGCCTTTAATAAAGTAATAGAAAATGTCAATCAAAATCAGAAAATGATCACAGTGCTGAAAGAATTTGTGAATAGTGCACTCCATAATGTTTCATCAGAAATTGCTAGAATCCATCAAACAGAAATGATGGAGCAGCTGCTCATAGAAGCAAGTAATTTCCTTCTGGAATACAAGGAATTACTCAATGCAATCATGATGGCAGGTAAAAACCTGCTGTCGCCTTTTCTGATAACCCCTAGTGAAATTGAAGCCATTATTCAGAAGTGTGTTGTGAACAACCATTTGAAGCCACTAGTAGAAAATATAGTGGACTATTATGGCATGATCACAGTGAAAGTAGTAGCTAACCAAATAATCCTAGTGATCCCTTTCAATAATCAAGACATCAACTCATTGATGTCAGTCTATCCATTCCCAATGGTAGTAGATAATAAGTCCATTGTACTAGAAGGAACAGTTCGACACTTTGCTTTGCAGCATGATTCGTTCCTAGTGACCGAAATTCCCGAACATGAGTTCAGGGAATGTATCCTGCTTAATGATGGTGTATATGTTTGTAACATTGTGAATTTCTATGAACCCTTGAGTGCTCTTCATTGTCTAGATGATCTTGTAAACAAGAAGAATGGTAAGAACCATTGTAAGTACCTACCGTTTACAGAAACATTCAAGGCTCAGATCATTGATGATGAAATTTTTGTGTTCTCAGCAAACAGATTGAATGCTAAGATTGACTGTAAGTCAAACAAAACAGAAGTAGTTTTCATTAATGTACACTCATTTTCATCTGCTTGTGAATTGGTCATTCTACATCATTTGTATTACAAACCTACAATCTTCACGACGTACAGTTTGAATTTCACAAAAAGTGTACATAAGTTTGAAGTTATTAACGAATTTCAGCTTTCAGAACTGGAATTGGAGACATTCACAAAGCTAGAAGAGGTTCATACTTTCTTTCATACATATAAGACCGAGATTTCTCCTATCATGTCATTCATAAATGTCATTCTTTTGGTACTGTTTGCTTTCATTTCCTTTATAATTGTCAGGAAATTAATATTGAATAAGCTTACCATAATCAAAGACATGATGGACAGAATCCTTCCTAAAGAGTGATAGCGTTTACCATTGACTTGCACTTGAACATTTTGATGATTGATTTTTTTTTTATTTACATTCTTTGATTTCTTTTAATAACAATTACAGTGTTTATAATATGTGAATTTTTACCAAGTTATCATTATTGGTAACCAGAGAGTAATAGGCATTTGATATATTTACTTTGCCATAATTTTCTGAATTTATTTTGAGTATTTGATATATATATGTATACTTTTCTTGTTTTGTCTTTAGAACTATGATGTACTATAATATTTCTTGCATTTATTTGCTTACTAATGGAAATTATTGACATTGAAGTAATTGACTATAGTCAAGTTTTTCTTTGAATGTATATTATAGGCATTCATATAATTTTATTTCCATGCACCTGCTTACATGACTACTTTATTCATTTTTGCATTAAATTATTATTGCTGAGTTTACCTTAGTTGGTTGGCTTAGAGTTAATTTTTGTAATGATTTTATATGGTGTTGAGATGGTTAATCCTCTTGCACTGATTGATTCAATTTATAATTTTGTACATTGTAGTCAATGTAGGTATGTGGCCGAGTGATGTTATGCAGTGAATTTAAAATGGAGAGAGAGAGAGAGAGAGAGAGAGAGAGAGAGAGAGAGAGAGAGAGAGAGATGCGGTGTTGATAGCGTGAGACCAAGTAGATTAGAGTTTCGAGTTGTAGACTAAACAACCAATGTCGAGATATGAGAAAGTAAGGAGGAGCTTAATAAGTGAAAAGGTCAGCAAAATTGACCTGATTTGTCCTTTGCCAAAGTGGGAGTTGGAATTGAACCATTAAGATTAAAGTATGTATCTTCAAGGAGGAGGAGTTTTATTCAACATAGGTCCAGAGTTCATTCTGATCAATTTTTAGTTAGAGTTAACTTGAACCCCTTTTGGGTAAGATCTGTGTCACTCTCCTCTCTGACATCAAGAGAAATTTCTAAGTCCAGTGTGGCTGGCCGTGTGAACTATTTAGTGTTATAAGAATAAAACCTAAGAAAGTGCCCGGCGAATCACTTAACCCCCTCCTGAAATAAGATAGACAGTGTGAACAGAATTACCAAGTTTCCTGCGTTCCTACGAGTTAACCAAGGTTCGGCTATCGCAGAACATCAATACACAGGTCTTACCAAGTGAAACGTCAACAGACAGAAACGGAGTCATTCATAACATAAAAAGTGCATATCGTCACAGATGAGAAAGAAAGAAAAAAAAATTGTAAGTATCAAGACCCGAAAATCGAAACAAGAAGGATATGGAATATGCCAGTGGAAATTGTACCCATAATCATAGGAACACTAGTGACGATCCCAAGATCCCTGAAAAGCAATCTGGAAAAGCTAGATGCCAAAGTAGCTCCAGGACTCATGCAGAAAAGTGTGCTACTAGAAACAGCGCACATAGTGAGAAAAGTGATGGACTCCTAAGTAGGCAGGGTGCAACTCGGAACCCCACACTATAAAAACCACCCAGTCGAATAGGATGACTGTGATAGACCAAAAAAAAAAAAAAAATCATTTGAGTAACATATCACGAGGGTTTCAAGTTTCATGAAGTTCTTTAGGGTCAGGCAACTATAATAAGAACAATAATCACAATAGCAAGTGTTAGGTTCCTGTACTTTACAAAATACCACCACCACAATTTACAAGACGAATTGTAAAGTTATTCAGCTGAATCCAACCATGCTCCAGTATTACTAGATGGAAGAGTGTCACGTCTCTCCTAGATGCTAGCAATCTCATTATCCTTGCAAGTTTGCATATATCTGCGGCAAGCGCGTATGAGCATTTTCATGTGTGCATGTGTTTATGTGCGTATGTGCCTATATGTTTTCGTGTGTGCGATGCCATATTTGCCCACGGTGCCAAATAAGGTCAAGGACTAAGTAAGAAAATTCGCAGTTAGGAATGTCTTTCATTTTAGGTCATTACTTTTCCTAAACAGTTCAATAACATCAAGAAAAGCAATAAAATAGCAACAAATTCACGAAATATTTTGAAGGTGTATGCATATATATATATATATATATATATATATATATATATATATATATATATATATATATATATATATATATATATATATATATATATATATATATATATATATATATATATATATATATATATATATATATATATATATATATATATATATATATATATATATATATATATATATATATATATATATATATATATATATATATATATATATATATATATATATATATATATATATATATATATATATATATATATATATATTATATATATATATATATATATATATATATATATATATATATATATATATATATATATATATATATATATGCCTTAGACGTCCGCAGGAACGTTATAGGGTCTACCCTTTGAAATTTTTATGTCCGTAGAGCCCAATTCTGGATGTGCAGGGCCACGAGAATATCGCCGACGTTCGCTAAGCCCATTTTTGCTTGAGTAGCATTGTTGAACTCCTTGAAAGAGGCCGGGCAACAGCGCAATTAACATATGATGGAGAGATTTAAACTTGTGAAATCAAAAGCTAACGATTCACTACAATTCCCAATATAGCCATACGTAAGTATTCTGTATTAACCCTTAGGCCGCTTTCACACCAAGGTGGCACGTCGCACGTGGCATGGCATGTAGCGTGCCACTTGAAAACGGACACTAGGAAATCTATGAAACCTTTCTCACCGAGGTGGCGTGACTTGTCGCATGAGCCACGTGCGACTTGCATGGCACTCCAACATTGGACATGTCCGTTTTTTTTAAGCGTGCGACTTGCCACTCCGGACTGTGATGCCAAACTTTAATGGAACTTTCACTTCCAAACTTATTATTAGACGATGTAGTATTAATTTTTTTTTATTTTAATAACAAAATATACAATAAAATGAAAACTTTTGGATGTATGACACATGTTGATTAGTTTTCAAGAGACTGGACAGATTAGAGCAAGCACATGTGACAACACTGCCTGATGAGAGAGACACACAGTGGAAAGGTACTAACTACAGAAGACGTGTGAGCGCAGAGGAACGACTACTCATATTTCTAAGGGATGATAAATCATTATTGTCTCCAGCAATTGAAAAATATGGTTGAAACAGTGGCATGAAGTAATAGACTAGAAATACATCGCGATTTAATTACTACTACTACTACTACTACTTCTACTACTACTACTACTACTATAGCCAAAACGGTAACTCAGCACTGAGTTCCAAAAGGGGACCTATAAAACATAACATATGGTGTTCAGCAATAGTCATGACCTTTTCCAATGTACTTTATTATTATTCACAAAATAGGTTCTCACATATGCATCATGATTACAAACACCAAACTTTACAGTACAGTAAATCCTGAGTAGCTGTCTTGATCCTGAGGCTCCATTGTCATTGCTTGTTGACCCATAACGTCGTGAGCTTCGGGATGCTGCTGCAGATAGCGGTCTGTCGAGTGTGAATATACAGAGACAATAGATGATCGAGAAACTGACCCTTCATTAACTATTTCATCTATGAGTTCCAATAATTTTATTTTAACATGTCTTTTCTGTGAACCACTGAAGCCTTCCACGTCTGGGAGAAGACTTTTGAAGAACTGAAAATCAGGATTTTTTTATTCATCACCATATGGCAAAAAGTTTCTTTCCGCATTCGCTAAAAAAGCTGGAACTTCTCTTCATCGAGCTCCAGTTGCTTTGCAACTACATAAACACTGTGAGCTTCTACATTATCTTTAAGATACGGATGTATCCAGTACCTCTTCCTTTTTCTTCTTCTGCGGGCGGCTATAGCACCAATCAAAGCAACAATAACCTCCTCATCCGATGATGCCATCTTGTGCACTGTGAAGTGGACTGCCACCCTGAAACACGTGGCGCGTGCTGCCTTGGTCTGACATCACAGTGCCACTCGCCTCTTGCCACTTGCCACGTGCCACCTTGGTGTGGAAGCGGCCATAGGTAATTACTCCCTGTAAATCCATAGGTAATTATTCCCTACGAGCTTGGTGGCGCACGCTACGCTGCACCCGAACCCGGCGCTGTCCGTCATGTCTATTCTACCCTCCCGCCCCCCTACCTACCCCAACCGCATTCGGGGCGAACAAACAGATTTGCAGGAGGAGGGTGCATGTGCCGTGTCTTTCCTACCATCCCAATCCCCAAACTACCCCGGTCTCACCCGGGGCGGACAAAGAAGATCCACTTGGATTTTATCATTCTTGAAAAATCCATAAGTAATTTCCTATAAATCCACCGTCAGGTTCCTCAACACCTGCCCAGCAGTCATAGCAAGAGCTCGCCAGGAACGGTAGGATCCCCGACACGTATTCGTCCCAAGGCAACTGCACAACCCATGACCGAGACGCTTAACATGAAAGTTCGCACAATCTCTCGACTGTTTCTGCGCCTGACAAAGCAAAGAGAAAATGGATGGAGTTACCCACAAGTTTCAATCAAACTCACGATCATGCAACTTGACTTGTAAATTGGTTTCTGGCTACTAGCAAACTTGTTCGTGATAATTTTGCATGTATTTTTCCACTTCAGTCATTCGCGCCTTAGTAAGCTGACATCCGTAGGATTTTTATTTTGTTGTTGTCTGACTCATGGCTTTGAAAATACCGCTGAAACACCCGTTTTCCACTTTGTTATGTCAGGTCTTTCGAAAGAAAGTGTTTGCATGGTGTAATTATAAATTGCGTTTCTGTATTCGATAAATAAATTATAATTATTTATTTCAATATATAAACTGTTCCTTAGGCATTCATTTAATCTTTGCATATATTTGCCTTCCTTGGCCGTAGAATATGCGCCTGAACTGTCGTGAATAAGTTTCCCCATTCTCTCTCTCTCTCTCTCTCTCTCTCTCTCTCTCTCTCTCTCTCTCTCTCTCTCTCTCTCTCTCTCTCTCTCTCTTTTTTCAATTAAGAGAGAGTTACAAATGCTTTCAGGTTCACAACTTGTAATATCCTGTAATTATAATTTCCCAGCTGTGTGCGTAATCACCGTTGAAAATTCATTTTACTTCATGTTCATTTTGTTTGACGTTCGCTGAAACTGAAGCGCGGAATTAAGTTACAAGCAATTTATCCTTCACCACGGGGCTTAAGTACCATGGGTCTTCGTCGGAAAATGTTCCCCCGTAACAAGTGCTTCGTTCGCATATTGTCATATGAACTGTATATATATTTAAGAACATTGTATTATGTTCCATATTAACAATTATGTCAAGAATGGAGTTGGACCCTTTGCTATAAAATAATTACCTCCCCATCGTTATTTAACTTCTGTATCCTCTGATTGGCTTTACTAGGGAGAACCAAGGTGGCGTGAACAGTTTTTAATGAACTTTCCGACTGCCATCGTTGAGTAAGTTGACTTTGATATTCTATGTTGATCAATAATCGTTAATTATTTAAGCTCGGAAGAAGAGTGGAAAATTTTTACGTTCTTTGTTTAAAATTTCTCTCTCTCTCTCTCTCTCTCTCTCTCTCTCTCTCTCTCTCTCTCTCTCTCTCTCTCTCTCTCTCTCTCTCTCTCTCTCTCTCCTTTCATTTTACTTGTCCAGAGTAAAGAATCTTTGGTTTGCATTCCAGTACACCGTGATATTCCCTCAGTCATTGTCCCTCTCGTTGCTTGCTCGTTTTTGCGTCTTGTGCATTTCTATCTCTTCCCCTTGTTCTTTACAGAAATAAGACGTTGGTTAATATTCATAAATATAAATCCCTGTGCATGGAATCAGTTATTCCATTTGACTGAGGAGTTGTCTTGCAGAGAACCGCTTTTGTAAATCAGGGAACAAACACAATGTAAAATTTCTTCTTTACACATTTTTACCGATTCTTGTTCCACCCTTAGCCCTTTGCCCTTTCACTGATTCACGGCTGCCTTGAATTTTCCTTTAGCTTGAAGTTCGATTAATTTGAGTATTGAAATTCTGTTTCCCTTGATTTTGGCCGGTAAACTTCCACCTACTTTCCCTTGTGTTTGCCCCTATTGTTTCTTTGTGGTAAATCTTGTTCGTTTGATCAACGGAGTGAGCCCTAAGATTAATTCTCTTGTGACTGTGATTGTCAGTCTGTATTTTCAACATTTTAAAATAATTTTCGGTCTTACATTTAAGATTTGCGGTTCGAAAGTTGAAATTTGGTCTTACTGATTGCAGTCGTAACTTGTCGCACCATAGTTGGGTTTGTTTCCTTGGTGTTAATATATGATTTAATTAAGGAATTTAAAGGCTATTGGGCTTTGGCTGGTTTACGCTACCTGGTCTTAGGGTCAAAGCTGGTTACTGATCTCTCATGAGCGCTTAACACAGCCTCCTCGTGTTCAATATGAGGTCATATTTTTGTCTCGTAATTTAATTGGAGGTTTATTTTTCATGTCTATTATGACGGTTAATCTAATTTTAAGCAGTCTATAGTTCTAAGAAGATTCTATATGCTTTGAAAAATGTGCTAGTATTAATTCGTTTTCAGAAACACTTTTCCTTAAATAGCAACAATACTGAATATAAGGCGAGCCTTGACTTTAAGTCACAACACGAAACATATGGATGCATAAACTTTCTGACATCCCATTTCTCCTCATTTTCCCTTTTGCACAATTCTATCTCACATGTTATTCTTATCATGACAACACCTATCTATTTGAACGACTATCTATTTTCACAAATCAAACCCACTTAATCACAAGACATTCCTATATTCTCTTGGATGTCAGATCCGAAAATCATTTAACTAATTCCCAAAAGTCGTTTCCTTAATATGAATCCTTTACACCTCTAATTCTCTGGCTCCATTTGCAGAACATAAACGCGTTTACCTTATTATTTCGAAACGCTGTACCCTTGAAATGATGTTACCACTTCTCAACTACTGAAGGTGCAAGCTGTATCCGGGAGAACCATAAGAATTAAGCCTTGGCAATCTACGTTTTCCCAGACCTTATAGTGAAGTCCCTTGCAAGACCGTCGTTTCAACAATGAGATGGCATGACAGGTGACCAGCAAGTACCATTCAGGCGCTTGCTGAATATCCCTTCGAGCCAGCTGTAGGGTCGCAACTTCATTACCGAAATGAACAGGAATGGTTGCACCTCCATCCTGCAGCAGTCACGGAAAAGCTAAATTTCTTATCTTATGGAGGCGAACAAAGACAAATCTCACCTCTGATACCATAAGTTACATCCATAGAATATCCCCTCACTCACGTTTAAACACCCTAGCAAAAGCGCTCCTAAGCTGTCTGCTTTTTACCAATATGATTCTCTCTCTCTCTCTCTCTCTCTCTCTCTCTCTCTCTCTCTCTCTCTCTCTCTCTCTCTCTCTCTCTCTCTCTCTCTCTCTCTCTCTCTATATATATATATATATATATATATATATATATATATATATATATATATATATATATATATATATATATATATATATATATATATTGTTACAGACTGGACTGGTTTTGATGAGAATTTACACACAAAATTATAACTGATGCTGCCACGAACCCAAGGGAGTCCAGTTTGTAAACGAAAAAGGGAGTTAATGAAGACTTACCTCAGAATTTTCCTGGAGTTATAATTTAGGGTGGAAGGTCGCCATATTGGAATTTAGAATTCTTTGCCAATTTACAGTGGTTTATTCCGGGAAACTTAACAAATTAACATTAATAAATTAACAGTTAGACACCATACGACATGATCACTGAGGGACAGATTCAAAATAGGCACAGTAACGATAATGACAAGCATTGGCAACAGGCAAGTGGATAAAATGGGGCCAATCTGCAATAATCAGTTCAATGAGAGTAATTACATTCAGTCTGCCATAATCAGTTCAATGGTAATAATTACATTCAGTCTGCCCTGATTACGTGGAATAATAATGTCTATGAGGGTGTTCCAGGATGGAGGAAATACTTCATGAAAAATGTTGGCCACAACGGGAACTTCTCTGAACTACGACCAGGTATAAATTCAATTTGGGTGGCAGGCGAGGTATCGAAGCAGGATTGCGACCGCACCACGTGTATCTCGTCTCCTGGAAGAGACAGTTCTTTAGCCCTGCTCAAACTAAGGGAAATGAAGTCTCCCTACAGAAGATTACGGGAGATACGTTCTTTAATACAACACATAACGTATCCTAGAAGGTGCTTTTGAGGAAAGCACGTAAATATGATCTGCGGATTGGAGCTGCGTGCGTGTTAACGATGAACACGTAATTATACGTGCCCAAAGTTAACTAGCTCTGGTTCACTTAACTTAAATCTTAAATAGCCCATAGATTGCACTGGTGGAGGGATAAATGATTGTTATATCGGGATCTTTACTCGAATTCGAAGTACGTAAATGATAAGGTAGGGGATGCAGGCAAGATTGTGACAAAGGGAAGATTGTTTCGTGGAGGAATAGGTTAAAAGTTTAAAAGAAACGGAAATTAGAGAGTTAAACACAAGAGACAGGGCTGGCAATTGACAACTCGCAACGTACAAACCTTTAATGGTGGTTACAGGTGCCTGAAATCGGATAGGCTGTAGTCGGCGATCACCACACCAGCGGAGATGGAAGAAGCGTCCGTTCTGGACGAAATCAGTGGAGAGTCTCTCTCTGTTTTCCCCAACATGGCTTGTTGGGGGAGGGGGGGCCCAGCTGTACCTGCAAGCATGTCAAAAAGGCCAGCAAAATCACAGAGGAAAGGAGACCTTAGAACTAAGGCCTTACAGACTAAAATCCTACCGCATCCCCTAAGCTCGATATGCCTATTGGGCTCTCTGAACACTAATTGCTCCCCCGCATCGTACGATCTTTAAGGGGGGGAAATCTAGGTGTGTTCTGGTAGCAGGGGGGTTTTAAGAGGGAGGCTCACTGTCTTACCCGGCGTGGGCATTTTCTATAGGCCGGGAAAGCATGCGTTCTCTGTCCTTATGTGTGGAAACAACGGAGTTCCGCCATATTGGCGCCAGCTATACGCTAACGGGAATTATATCCTCGAAATAAGTTAGCTAGATAGGAGCTAAATAGGAGGGGGGAATGGATATTCTTAACAATATATATATACATATGTATTTATTAATACATATATGCATTATACATGTAATATATATATATATATATATATATATATATATATATATATATATATATATATATATTAATATATATGTATATATTAATATATATACACACATTATACATATAATATATATATATATATATATACACTGATATTAATAAACTATATTTTTAATTTGTCAAAATTCAAGCCAGTTTTTCCCCAGGCCTTACTGAATTATTTTTATATGTGATACCTTGAGAAGCACATCTTACCATTTAGATTACACAGAGGTATAAAAATGTACAAAAAAAATGAAAGGTGAAAGATTCACTATTACATAAATATTAGAACTTCTCCAAGTTCGAATATTTCTTCAGACCTTTTCATGAGATTCCATTGTGGTGGTCTTTCACCACACCAAATCTCTGTCAAGACTGAATTTCCCTCACCATTTTTAGGAATCTCTGGATCCTTAGAAGAAAGAACCATTACGAAAGACAATTAAATCAAATTTAAAGAAAATGCCATTGCAGATAGTTGCTTGTTTCCTTATTTCGAACGTCACCAACAGATCTGACTGAACTAACGAATTAAAACATACACATGTGCAAAATAATTCCACAAGAGACCGCTGGAAAAATGAAAGTGTCGCCTAAGGCATTCTGAGGAAGCAATGAAAACATATTCAAGAAAATACACTCATAACAGAACATACCCAAACCCCAAGTATAATCTTTGACGGTCACTATGAGTACTTTTAAATATCTAAAATTGAGTGAAGAGGAACAATTCCCATTAATTCTACTTCTGAACAGATGATTGTTATTAAAAACACCGAGATTCAAATTGTGATACTGAATTTAAACCTATAAAGTCATGAAATTATCATATGAAAAGGAGATCATAAATATAGAGGCGATTAAGAACAAACTGAAACCTTAAAAATAAGTCATTTTAATAATGGAAGCATTTAAACCAGACAAAATCTCCGTCTTCTATACTACGAAAATTAACCTTTCAGCAAAAGCACATCAAATCTGAGTCGATTTCTCGCAAAAGCTCATAAGATCGACAAAGACATCTTATACACATTACCTAGCCAGTTTGGAAATACTGCCAAAACAAAAACAAAAGCAAGGATACACAGACATTCACATTCAAGAATTTACATTCATTCAATGTCAGTGGCATTCTATTAACAAGATTAATAAACACGGGAAGCACAAGAGCGTGGGTCGCAGAACGAAATTCAAAAGAGTAATAAATACACACATACACAAACATACACACACACATATATATATATATATATATATATATATATATATATATATATATATATATATATATATATATATATATATAGTATGTATGTATATGTATATATATATATATATATATATATATATATATATATATATATATATATATATATATATATATAACATAACTTTAACCAACTGTTTATTCCCTTACCTTTGACCTGTCCATTATGAAAGAGGATTAACGCCTCGTTAAACCTTTCATTACAAGCGCTTTCAGGTAAACACGGCGTTCCACTTCTTCTCTCCCATGAATAAGATAACAGGACCTGGAACGAGATTCTCGATTAACTCTCTTGTCTTTTGGTTGTCTGTGCTAATTCAATTCTGGAGGTCTGGAAGGGAAGCACAGCAATGTAAACACGAGCTCTATAGAGAGAGAGAGAGAGAGAGAGAGAGAGAGAGAGAGAGAGAGAGAGAGAGAGAGAGAGAGAGAGAGAGAGACTAATGGATCAAAGACGAATAGATGAGAAAATGGAGTTCGAGAAAATACTACCAAAGGAAAGGCAGACAGAAAAAGGGGGCGAGAGAGAAGATTCAATTAAGTTTGCTAACAAGTTTTAGAAGCATTTGCCAAAATCATTTGAGGAAAGACAGTGGTAATTTGCTTCAATTCCTGGAATCCAATTATTCTTAAGAAAAGGGTCATCTGATGAAAATAAACAGAAAAGAAAACTAATATTTATAACCATTTGTATGACAAGGATGTTAATTAGTGATGCTGTAAAATTAATTTCACGTAGAATAATTTACAGTCAATATTCGTTATACTGTTTTCACTGTTTCCTGCCTATTGGATATGTTAGATAATGGTAGCACTGAAAGGGATTAGGATACAGCACCTGTATTTTGGTCAGGTTACAGCACTTATTAATGTATCTGGACAAATGTACTTCATCCCTGTAACAGAATAGTTATGGCATTCAAGAGCTATATCTGGATATCGTATGATGTCCCTACACAAAGTTAGATTACTGCAACTGTACTGTAGGTTACATTTTGGTTTAAGTGTCATATCGAAGGGTTAAACATCAAAGGCTCTTTGCTATATATGGTGGTCGGAAGTTCGGTTGGGTAAGGGTTAAGTAATGGCTCCCGTGGTTAAAGAGTTAGGTAAAAAGGGCAATGCGTCATGATTGGTTTAGAAGGTTACCTATTCGGTTAGATAATGGCCCGGAAATGTTGGGTTAGGTTTGAAAGATTGGGTAAGTGTACCTTTATGTTAGGTTGGGTTTCGATAAGTACACAACAGAATCTGCACATTACTGTGTCCATACACTATACTAGGTTTGGCTGCTTAGGTCATGGTACACTTTGTTAGCACAGGTTAGGGAGATTAGGTAAGAGCAGCATATACAGCAGGCGGGGTTAGTTTAGAAGGTTGCACAACAAAAGCCGCACGTTGGGTTATGTTGCTGCCTCATCTATTAGCTTAGGCTTGAGGGTTTAAGTAATAGCACCAGCAGATTGGGTTCGGTTTCAAATGTCAGGCTGATGACCTAGAAACTTGGTCGAATCATTTAGAAAGGCGAAATATTCTGAAAAATTATGAAAGGGAAACGAGAAATGCATAAAAGGACAGGCTGAATTTGTATTCCTCAATTAGTTTTATGTTCTTTTAAGTGATTGGAAATTTCAGACGTTATCAAAATGTACGTTTACTTATTTCAAGTTATCGTGTTGGTATGACTAAAAAAATCATATATTTATCATTTTACAAGTATATTGTATCTTTTATTTTGCCTCACTATGTAGCATACATTTGTAGACGTGATTGTTTATCAAAATATTTTCCCAATACACAGAGTATTTTCGAGGAGAGAGAGGGAGAGAGGGAGAGAGGAAAAAGACAGACGGACAGAGAGAATAAAAGGTCAGACAGGCAGTAAGACTGAGGCAGAGAGTGTCAATCGTCCACTTCCATAACTTTCGCTACAGCTAAAACTATTGAACCAACTTTCTACAAAACCTAGAACTCCAGTTAGCTTTCTGATGACCAGTCCATCAAATCCCGGAATTTCCGTTTCCCTTATAATCGCCAAACCCACCCGTTTGGCCTCTGAACTCGGGAGATCAGCTGGTGATCCGTCAAGTCTCCGTCCTATCTAGTCATCAATCTCGGGAACTTGAGGGGAATCTGTTGTTATCGCGCGACCTCCTGCCGAGTCCTCTGATGTGGACTTCCATAGAGACGATCTTTATAAGCGAAATTTCTCAAATATGGCTTCCTCATTTTATATAAATCTTTTATATGGCTTCTTTTCCGAGGTCTTTCACTGGGCAAAATAACTTGCCTACTCAAGAAGTCTATTTTGGTGTACAGCCTTTCCATGGTTTCTTTCCTTGAAGGTTCGTATTTTATGCCTCTATTCCAGTCCAAGCTAAAGGTGCTGCATCTCAACAGCGTTTCCCTCCGCAGTTTCGTTGCCTTCCACTACACATTCTCTAAATCTTTGCACACACAGTCTTAGGATTCGTTCCGTCACTCCCTGTATATCCTCTACGGGCCTCGCGTGGGTTGAAAGCTTTCACCAACAGTACAGTCCACAGTCACAAAGCTAATTCTCTTCTCCCTTTTTTTTTTTTCCAGTCTCGCCGAAAGTTTTCGTAATGGTTTGTAAACTTTGAGTTCTGTGGATAGACAGAGTAAGTTACGACTCAAGAAAACTTACAATTTTCCCAGCAAAACATTCTTGAGTGTACGAGCAGTTATGGAACGGACACCATAGAAAAATCTATGTGACATGGCAGTAGGGTTAAACCATCCTAAAATAGTAGCTATATTATTTTGAATTGCTATTCTAGGAGCGTGTGACTCTGCTTGAAGTGTATTTTATTGTTTTCAAATGCAACCTCCCAAAGTCTTTCACAGTTATTCACATGTCTGCCTGGAGTCCATACAATTATGGTGTCATCCTAAATGATGTGAACAAGAATTCTCCCAGATCACCACACAGATCTGAAAACTGCAGCATGAAAATTTGACCCTGAAAACCCTAAAATGATCACACGACCTGAGCACCTCAAAATTATATGACCTTGACATCTTAAATTGGTGATATGACCATGAATACCTTAAATTAAAACATTATCCAAATGATACCTACATTTAAAAGGAAAATAAAAAAAAGTGTCAACAAAACTACTGAAACGATAAAAACTAATATGTTGTAACCGGAGACATTAAATACTGTTCTCATTCAAACGGTATATTTGGTGGACGCTCACGACGTTGATGAATCTTTGGAATGTTCGATTTGGAATGTTCGATACGTAATTACACATGAGAAGAAAGTTTGCAGACACTGGAAAGCCCACACATTTCATTTAGAGAAAATAATTTGTTGGCGAACAAAATATACTCTCCTCCTACCTACATATTCCCAGAATATGCTGTAATGCCATTGATACTAAGAAAATTAATTAGCACTATTTTACACCTCATTAAAACCAGACTTTCAATTCCGGAAGAGGAATTTTTCTCGCCCTCTCACCTGCTCATTTCTAAAAGATTTTGTTTACCCACAAACTAGAAAATAGGTTAGAAAACTACAATTGACAGCTGTGGTCTTTTCTTTTATCCAGACAGAGAGACTCATTTTCATCAACCTGATTCATTTGCACAAGATATTGTACTACATCTAAATTTGCTGTTTAATAATAATAATAATAATAATAATAATAATAATAATAATAATAATAATAATAATAATAATAATAATAATAATAATAATAATGAGGATGGCCGTCTGGATGCCGTTAAGTTTGTATTGCAGTTTCTGAATCTCTCAAAGGAGTTTCTTTGTGGCAGCAGGTAAATTATATAACATCTGTCCGAAGTTCATTTATTCCTTGACATTTTGTTACCACTTATCAAAAGGTGAATGAAGCCAGGAGTACAATAATGCCATATCTATACCCTCAAGCAGGCTCAGAGATTTTAGGCGAAAATCTCCCTGAGCCCGCATTATTACACCCCGGGCTTCATTCGCCCTTTGATAAATGGTAGAGTGTGGTAACGAAATGTCAAGGAATAAATGAACTTTGGATAGCTATTATTTGTATATAAATAATTTACCTGCTGCTACGAAGAGAACTTTAAGATCTTCAGTGAAAATATCCTATAACGCTATGAGCATAATTTCGCGGATATTCAGACTATGCAAAATTTAATATATACTCAGCTTTATATATATATATATATATATATATATATATATATATATATATATATATATATATATATATTAATTTTTTTTAATATTTCACTATAAACGAAATATTATAATAGCTATACAACGTATGGGAATATCCAGTGCACAAGAATTACAAGAATTAAATAGCCATATCTGTATTCTTCATTTCGTCTGTTCTTATTTACCTTTTATTTTTTTCTCCTTCTGCCTTTACTCTCTTAATTTCCAATTGCGTTCTTTTTCTTCAAATTCTTATCATCATCATTACGTCTGTGCGGAAGATATCCAGTCCTGAAGTTCTCTGGGAATAAGTCTCTTATTCTACATTCCAAAAGTTCTTGATGCCATTCAACGAGAAAGGCTGCTCAGTCATTAATTATAAATAAATTGCAAGAACTTATTATGATTCACGACCTGATCATTATTGTTTCTATGCGTTTGCTCACTGCCACTTGCTCATTTCATCGAGGATAATATAATGACATCACTGCAATCAAAGATTTAAATTATTATAAAACTTCCCATACTCTCTCATGCGATGTCGTAACAACCACCAGGACACCTCTTCCTGTATTTACTCGGTGGAAATAAGCAATCATCAAGTGCCTCTCGCCCTCTTTTGTTTTTTCTCTGGGGATAAATAACAAAAACCTTTTTTCCGCTTACACAAAATAAAAGCGTGGTCATTTCATTAAGCAACGAGCGGACGAAAGATAATCCAATATCTCGGTTAATCAATGGGAGCAAATGGGTTCATTTTCCACCTGCCACACGTGATTAGTGATTAGAAGCCAGAGGACCCTTTCGCTCATTTAGTAAATGAAAACAAAATCGACCAACCAATTCAGTATAACAATCCCTCTCCCCCCCCCCAAAAAAAAAAAACAAGATGAATCAACTCTCCCTTTTACGATATAGCCTGTGTGACCGATGTCATTTTTTATTGAATAGGTCTGCAAGGCTTCCCAAAACGTGCCCAGTGGGTCCCCATTCTCTCCACGCCCAACCCAAATGTTGTAATGGATTGCACAATCCTGGGAAGAAAAAATGAAATGAAACCATAAATAACAGAGAAGGTGGCGAATTCTACAATGCCGAGTTGGGTATCAGTTGACTGTCATGCCCCGATGTATGTTTGAAAGTGTGAAAAGCTTCATCCGTTTCGGGATGGGAGACACCATTGCTATTGCAAATAACCAGAATACTCTATGAACTGGGATCTCGGCAAATCAGTATATACGTCATGCTGTAAGGTTAGGTTATTCCAGATAAGCGAGAAACGAACATGGCGCCTGTAGCCTTCGTTCTTGCAGATGGCGGCTTTCTAGATTTCTTTGGGCTTAGAGCCCGCTCTAGGTTAGGGAACTGGATGGCAAGTCCAGTGGTTAGAATTTCCTTCCTCGGCTGTACACTTATCCATACTTTCATTATTTCATTACCTTTATCTCGCCGTTAGCTGTTTATTCAATATTCCTCTATTTATCTCCTGTCAATACTTTCTTATTATAGTTTCTTTTGTGTACAGGTACAGGCTTTCTATTCATCGAGGACTGCTTAGCACGTTGGTGGTATTTTAGCAAGTCCCATAAGAAAGAGTGCAAATATGCACAATAATTTCACTTAAATATATAGTGGGGTTTCATTCCGTTACTTACAGAACGGTATCACACCATGAATAAACAATATTTGAGGTTTCCAAATATGGAATGAATGAGAGTGTGGGTGGACTACATCAGGATATTCAGGAGGTACTCCGCCGGGACCTATTTTACTTTAGATCATATAACAATCAGTGACTCCTGAATCGGAATCACATACCGCTAATGTTGCGTTATTGACAATCTGCAGTCCAACTGGATGCTCGACTATTAAATAACTGTTGGCAAAGACGAATCGATAGATAATCATCTCCCGTGAGTGGGCTTAGGAAGATAGGCTACAAAGTCGCTGCTGTGATATAGGACTAATAACGAGAGATCCACTTCTGGAAATGGGTCACTAGAAAATAATATTATCAAGAGGGCATTTTGGTGTGGGGAGAAGGGAATATGTCACCAGAGACTGTTATTAGCAAGCACACGAATTAGCGTTATCTTTTTCTTTAAAATTCAATGCCAAAAATGGCTTCTCGTTTCTGATGAAGCTTCATTCAAGTTCATATACAGGCAATGTAAGGTGTTTGGATATTATTGCGTGGATTAATAGAATTTTTTCAAATACACTTCTCGCTGATACAGGACACTTTTATTGAATTAAAGGCTTTCGCAATTTGAGGAATAAAAAAAAAGGATCCTAGGTGGAAGTGCTTCCTACATTACTTAAAATTATCAATTATAAATCTGGTTACTTGTGTTCATTTATTTACTAATTTCTGTATTTTCTAATTTTTCCCTTCGAAGTGAAAGGCCTTTCAATCTGGTTCAGTATGAATGATTGTTCATTCTCAACAATAAAATTATAATGACAGAATCACTCTCTTTCCCAAAAATTAAATTTGATCACTGCCTTTTTCAATAATATATACATGTGTTATGCCTACAGGTACTATGTCATTGTTTACCCAATGAAGGCCATTTACGTCTGCACAATCAGCAAAGCCAGAAAAACAACAATTGTCATCTTCTCATACGGGTGAGTAATGAATTTAACATTCCTTAAAGAAAGTGATGCGCATCATTTTGGTAGTTTGCAAAGCCACCCTAACATATATAATGTAAATTTCTGCCAATATGTGTGAGTGCTCCTGAAGTGCTGTAAAAAAAAAGTCGGGCGAAACTTGTCATATACATCAAGTGCTCCGGAGATTTCAATCAGATATTATGTATATATACATATACATATATATATATATATATATATATATATATATATATATATATATATATATATATATATATATATATATATATATATATATATTATTTGACTGAAATCACCGGAGCACTTGTTGTATACAAGTTGATGTACCACACGGAAGAGAAAATTAAATATTAAATCAAGCTGATAGGTTTCGCCTTGACTTTTTTTTCAGCACTTCAGGAGCACTCACACATATTGGCAGAAATTTACATTACACATGTTAGGGTGGCAGTGCAAGCTGACACACAGACGGGAAAAAAATGCGCTTGACAGGAAAAAGTAAGAACCTTATTCGATGCAGGTGGCTCCTCACTTTTACTATTGAGCCTAGGCATTTGCATTTTTAAAATCGATAGTTTTATATTTTGCTATTGAAATACATATATCAAGTTCATGTATTCTGATTCTTACAAAAGATTTCTTTTGTAAAAGTGGGTTCAGTCATTTTTATTGCTAGCACATTAGAATAAACTATCTTTCGAAGTACTCGCACACAGCAGATGGCATGATTTTTTTCATTAACAAGTTCTTCTGCACATATCTTATGCATGTTTTGTATTGTTCTTTTCTCGCTTCCGATGATATTCCCAGTTGAGCAATATGAAAATGATCACATGACTCGAATGGGATCTAATATTTAATATTTAGTATTGTCAGGAAAGAGTTTATAAGTGCATTTTCTGTGCATCATTATTTTCAAATCTTTTATTAACGTTCCATGTTTTGTGTATCATGTTTCTCTCGTCTTTATCATCATAAAAAAAGTCTGTTTTATTGCTTTTAATGCAATGTCTAATATAGTATCTGGGTATTTCCATTTTATCCGTGTGTTGGTCAACATATTCAGGGCTTTGCCGTTTTGTATGGGGTAATAAAAACTCTCAAGGCACATTTTCCAACTAGGCCAGTTGACAGTTCTTTTGATGCAGGTTAAAAAAAATAAGTGAAATTCATTGCTGATATTCTCAACCAATTTTTTGGCACCATTTCTGATCAAAGTAGAAATCGTAAATAAATTAAATGAACGTACAGACCAATACTGATTTTAGGCTTGAGAGTTTAGATGTAAATCGTAATTCACGAAAGTGCCAAATGATGATCTGCTAAAATGTTTATTGCTCTCTAAATTCTGCTTTTAAGTAAATTGCACATGAAATATTTTGAAAGCAGAATAAAAAAAAAACCATTTCACGCAGAGTAATATGGTTTGCGTGTGTTGGCGAAATTATATGGAAGCAAAATGTAAATACTTGATAAACTGAATGAATTTGGGCCTTAAATTCACGATGGAAACAGAAAATGACGGTACCCTGGCCTTTTAAATTGCCTATACATAGCAGAAATAATGAGTGCTTTAAATATAATATGCACAGAAAGCCTACAAGTATTTCTGCCCATGCACATTTATATTCTGACCAAAACAATAAAGTAAAGAAATCACTTTTCACATCCAAGCAATTAAGAGCATTAGATATGTGAAACCTTGAGTATATTGATGATGCAACGGATATAATCAGGAATACGGCCAAGAATTTATCCTAAATCTGTCTTGAACTTTGTATTAAAAGCAGCAAAATTACTCTTTATTGTGATAATAAGCCTCCACTAAATATTGCCCACTATCTCTGCCCAAAGTCTCACAACCAATTAAGAACTTGGGACAACAAAAATTTCTTTTAAGAGGAAACTTTTAAAGTTTGTTAGTGAATCTTGAACTGCTGCTATTTTAAGTAAGGGCTTTAATGGATATCTTGTTTACACATACATACATACATACATGTTTACATTATATATATCTATATATATCTGTATATCTATCTATCTATCTATATATATATATATATATATATATGTGTGTGTGTGTGTGTGTGTGTGTGTGTGTGTGTGTGTGTGTGTGCGTATGTGTATATACATAATATTAATCCACTGATATCGTTTGATAACAAATGCATTGTACCTTGGGAGTAACTTGCTTCTGCACTGGCCAGCATTCGAACCTGGGCAAGGAAACAGTCGCCTTGTGTATTCGAATTCCGACCGGACAAAAGCACATGGCAATTATAATTCCATTAGGAAGTAAATTAATCCCAAGGTATATTATGTTCGATATTAAACAATATTTGTCGCTTAATGTTTGTGAATATGAAAACGTTTGTGAATATGAAAAAGATAACGTGTGTATAGAGAAAAAAGTATATAATTAGCCAAGTGTTACGAACCTGTCAATAGCTATCGTTGAAGAAATGAGCTGGTATCAGTTGTGACTACAGAACCTGAATTCGACAGAAATATGTACAGCAAACCTATATCTCTCTTGACAGCCGAGAGGTCGAAGTCGACTAATTATTGTTGTTTCTTAATCAAGGCTCAAGTTCGAATCCAAGCCGGGCCGGAAGCATATATCAATTACATATGGTTCCCTTTGGATGTAAATTATTCCAAGGGTATATTAAATACGATATTAAAAAGCGGCCTACCAAACGCAAGTTATTTTTTGGTGGACTAATTTATTCACCATTAAATTATATGGCATCACTGTAACAAAGGTCATCAACACCGCAAAATATGTAATTAAAATCAAATTCTTTTCTTCATGAAAGCTAAAAAATGATAAAAATATAAAATGCATAAGTTATAAAAAAATTAAAATCATGAAAGCTCTTGAGGCAGTATACTTTTATCTAATTCTTCCATTAAAAAGAACTTATATGTTGTTAAGGGTTCATCTCTTTCTATAAATACCAATAAAGTCAAAATTTACTTCCTTGGACACTGCCATTATGTCAGACGAAGCAGGTACACTCCTTTAAATGCAAAGACATAAAGACAAAGAGAAATTGGTATTTTTTCCCGTCATGTACAAATCTCCTCCCTATTTTCAAAACCAGATCCACATGGAGGTGGGAGTGCGGGTGCGAGCCTACTGGTGCGTCAACAACTTCGACGCGCCGCTGACGTGGCGCGCTTACGAGACCTACATGATGGTGCTCGTTCTTGTGCTGCCGGTGTGCGTCATGGCGGTGGCTTAAGCTAAGTTCACACATTCTCATATCAAGGCACGCATGCGCACGCACAGCCGGAATTGGTGAAACTTGCGCATACGCGAGAAAATAGGCCCCGCCCAACTGGATACGTGTCACGAGACGATGTGCATACTGCGGCGGTTAAACCCCAGCTATATAAGGGCCGGCAGCTGCACATGTGAGCTAGTCAATGCCGTAATACCACAGCGACAAGACATAAGTATGTGCACGTCATGTTATTGCTGGAGCTTGCAATGATTGCTGCAAAGCACTTAGAGCAGAAAAAAAGGCGGCCAAGGAGGGTGTGGGCGTGGCCGTACCTGCAGAAAAGGATGGAGCAAGGTCATTATGACAACCTGATGGAGGAGTTGTCAACCGAAGCCCCAGACCTGTACAGAAATTTTACCCGGATTGACAAGGACCTCTTCAATGAAATTGTTGAACGGGTCACACCCTACATTCAGAAGAAAGTGACATTCTGGAGGAAACCCATTGAGCCAGGCCTACGTGTTGCTATCACCCTACGCTTCCTCGCTACAGGTGATTCATACAAGAGTCTGCAATATTCGTTCCGGGTAGCCCACAACACCATTAGTCTCATCGTACCAGAGACCTGTAGTTATTTTGCCCTTTTTAATAATATCTTTACATGGAATCTATTCTGATATGATATTTCTATCATTTTTGAAAGTACCTTCTCTTAACATTGTTTCTTTCTGTTCCTGTATTTATTTTGGACTTATTTATAAATCAGTAATGTATCAATTCAGGATTATTTTGCCCTGTGCATTTGTGTACTTCCGTTTATTTTAGTTGATTTAATAAAAGATATTGCTCAAATCCATGATATATTACTCTCATCAATACTTGGTAAATGGGAAGAGGATAGAGCGGG
>JANJGK010000003.1:22984174-22986713 GCA_039081455.1 Macrobrachium rosenbergii | reverse complement strand
AGTAGGCGTACAAACTGCCCATTTGCATAGTTCCTGAAAATTCAGTGCATAACTTCAAGCGTCTTTAGAATCAGGTAGTTATCGTAGGTGGCATAATTTTTATAAAGGACCCGAAAAAAGTAGATTATTAACAATTAATATAATCAGCGTACAACGGTCATTTCTATGTTACACGATATGTTTTTTTTTTTTTTTGCATATTTTTAATCATCATTGTATAACACTACTGGTCATAATGTATTGTTTGAAGCATCCAGTTTAATAACAAAGTTCAGAGCCAAGTTTTATCCCTCGGAAAGGAAATATAACATAAGATAATGACAAGTCATGAAGAAAGGCATTAGAAATGTTGACGCAGGCCACATTGTACATTTGGAGTAAAAAATATTTTTTGACATTTTCATAAATCTCATGAAAGGTTTCACCTCGTCAAACACTGTTTAGAACATAAATTTAACATTTTCATAGCCGCTTTAGTAATCAAGATGGTAACCGTCACAGGAGACTCAGAAATGTTTTGCCAGTTACATGAATTAGTGTACCAGTACCACCACTTGGGAAGTGTAATGCAATATCAAAGTTTATGAGGTACTATAAGCGATAGCGTTTACCAATGTGAAGTTCACCTTGAAGGGAAATGACTGAACATCAGGGAGCTCTGTATGAAGAGCGTAAGCCTTGATTGGTCTCAGAACAGGGAATTAATCTCTTCCTTTGTTCTTCTAATTGGCATTGAAAGTCTTTTTGTCTACCATCGTTTCACAACGGTACTATCTTATTTCATACTTTGACGTCTGGGTCTATTCTGTTCTTCCTCAAGAAATGTTTACTTCAAGCTCCTAGGAATAAGTCGGTTATCCTTCCTTTAGAGACCCTCCAGTCACCTCGACTGCCATCACAGAATTCTTGCGTCTCTGGGAATGACAATTTTCTTATGATTATGAATGTGGTCTGGCTCATAGGCAGTACGCACACTGAATTCTGAAACACTTTCATACTGAAATCTTCCATTTGGGAAGAATCAGGAGAGCAAAATATTCCAGGCTATTTGCTCACTGGGATAACTGTTTCAATATATTCTCTCAGGACGAGTAGTTGGCAATGGGTTTATATATTTTAAATGCGTTTGCTAATTCATTACCAGGCACAACTGTTGATAATATATAAGATTTAAAAGTAAAGTACTCCATGTTTTAAAGGCTGGAAAGATTACGGTCAGGGAAAACTTTATTGAATAATAAAGACTATTCTCTCTCTCTCTCTCTCTCTCTCTCTCTCTCTCTCTCTCTCTCTATATATATATATATATATATATATATATATATATATATATATATATATATATATATATGTGTGTGTGTGTGTGTGTGTGTGTGTGTGTGTGTGTGTGTGTGTGTGTGTGTGTGTGTGTGTGTGTGTGTGGATTATTTTCATAAAAGCTCTTATTAAAGACAGAATAGTCACATGCATTTACATATGGTCAAAATAGGTGCCTATTGCAGATAGGGTTGTCTTATTTTGAACCAACTGTGTAAAATGAATGAGACATACCCAGAAATTTGAATAATTGTAAATGGTGAATATTATCATACAATTCGATGAGTACAGAATTGCATCACGCGATTTTTTGTCAACAAAAAATTTCGTTTTCAGACGCTGTCTATAATTATATATAGAGCAATTTTCATGTGTATAAAGATAAATCATCCTTGTTGCAGTACTTATTTACTCCTACTAAAAAAAATTATGAAATATCACCTCAGAAATAACAGTTGTTCTTGTATCATACTTTTTCTCTCTGGCTGCACAAAACACAGTTGTTATCATACCTCACTTTCATTTTATATATATATAAAAAAATGCTAGGGTTAGATCGTAGCCATTGACAATAAGCGATATCTTAGGGAAGATTGTAAGCATTAAACATATAAATCGGTAAGACTCGAAGAAAGAAACTCTAACCAAGAAATTCTTTATTACTTAATTCTATCGTAAGCCAAATTATGACTCAGTCATCACTTCTCACCGAACTCTTAACAACTTAGGTATACAGTAGTGAGTGTCTGAATTAAGCTGAAACCCCCACCTGCAATCCTGAACATAATGTGCGAGAAGACGTAAGGATGAGTGAAGCATATGAAGAAGTGTTCAGGGTGATGATAGAGTGTAATGACTGAAGGCGTCTGGTGTTTCCTGCCCTGTGATTAGTAACGGGCCCTAGTATAGCCTTTCATTTTGAAAGGAGGAGCTTCAAGCTTATTAGAGATGGTGCCCATTTTCACCCTGAAGTAAAAAAAGACTGGAGTAAAGGTGGATAAGCAGACATGAAACTTAGATCCTCATACAAAGCCTTTCATTATATTAAAACGGAAGAATTATTGATATACCGGCAACACAAATTGAAACTACCCGAGAACCATAGTTATCAAGATTTTAGGTCGAGAGTAAAGGTAAGTACAGTCTCCCAAATTCTAAACGCAATGGGCCCTAAGTTTGTTCAAGCCCTGTAATGAGTCTAGAGTGCCATGAGATACCGTGG
>JANJGK010000003.1:22969174-22979174 GCA_039081455.1 Macrobrachium rosenbergii | reverse complement strand
TGAATGCGTGGATGGTGATGGATTTGTTTCATCTCGTTGATGAATTATTTCTTGATCTCCAAAGTTGTGCCCATAACTACAAAGTTTTTTTTTGTGGATTAAGTATTTAGGGTACTTAAGAATTTGTATTTTATTGCAAGGTATGATTAAGATACGTTTGGCTTAAAATGAACACTAAAAAAAGGTGGTAATTTTGTCACAAGTAATTTTTTAGTGGTCTGTTTTTTTTCCGTTGCGAGGATTGTAAACCACGTTTAAAGTGATATAGGTTTTCAATGTTGATTTTATTTAGGTAATAAAAAATTATTATATTAATAATTCTCATAAATTATGATCAAATTTCATGTAAATTCTGGTCAAAAATTGATGTTATAGAGGACTTGGATTTATTGTATAGGTTAATCATACGTCTGGTAGCGCCGGGAAAAGAGGTGGAGAGTCAGGTAAAAAATGAGAATAAACCAAGAAAACCGAAGGAAGAGGTGGTGTAAAAACGAAAATTTCATTTGTTTTGGCCGCTTGTATATCTGTCACGGGGTAGGGGTTGATTTTGAGTTGTAAACCTTTCTGGGGTGACACAGAGACTGTGTGCAAAATTTTATCTGGGTCTGTCAAGCAGTTCGGATTTCTATAGTAGACAAACAAATATAAAAACATTCACTTTTATACATATACTAGTTGACCAACCCGGCGCTTCCCGGGAAAACTCTGAAGAACTCAGAAAAATTTTCCTACATCTCCTTTGAATTGTTTTGTCATGTAAAGAACGTGAACTGTCACTGAAAATACTTTGCTTTCCTGTGATTAATAATTCTGTCTTGAATTCATTAAAGAAGACTCTCTGCTCCGGGAAAAGGTGACAGTGTTATACAGGCTTCCACGTATACTGAAAGGTTAGTTTGTGAAGAAATTCACTCATGGAAATGAATAATGGATGAATCGCTGTAGAGACTATATAGGAGGACCCTTTGACAAATTATATATACCCTCCATGAACAAAAGAATGCCACATCAGTGACCGTATCAAGTCATATTTAAATGTAAAAATCACTAATAAAAGATGAAAAAAAAAAAATGTAAAAATCACACAGGAACTGCCTTACCGTCACTGAAAACCTGTACTAATGTTAGTCCTCTCTCTCTCTCTCTCTCTCTCTCTCTCTCTCTCTCTCTCTCTCTCTCTCTGCCTTTCAGGCAGATCAGAATTTAACAGAAAGATTTCACTGCGATAACGAAAAAATTAACCAAATAACCACAACTGATGAAATACATGTACATGTCAGTAGGTCTGTGGAGACAAAGTGTGATTTGGACATGCGCACAACTTCACTTAACCACTGACCGTACAGTCGCCTAATTATCACTTCGCTTTCAAGACTGCCATTCGATCGTTATCGCATAAAACCTAGATGGTAGGTTGGTCAGCTTGACAAACAGTTTCAGAATATCCATAAGTTATTAAGATACTGTGTCCGTTGGCTGTATAAATATTAAATTATTATCACGATGGTAATTTTAGACACCGTATAAAGAGCAGCAACTGCTTTTGGTTTCATGTGAGTGTTAACGAACGTGTTTCAGTTTCCTTTAGCGTTTCTGAGGGAACGTTTAGGCCGAAGCCTGGATGGTCTAATATAGAAATTGTCGATTTATGGTGATTTTTTAGTGGATTAAGTACTTAGATATGATGATGTAATACTTCAAGGTACTTAAGAGTTTGTATTTTACTGGCAGTGTTTCATTAAGATACGTTTGGTTTAAGAAGAACACTGAGAAAAAAGTGGTAATTTCGTCGTGAGTAATTTTTTAATGAGGGGGGATAGTTTTGTCACAGAAGCATTTAGTCTGCTAATACACATGCGCGGATGGTGATTGATTTGTTTTGTCTTGGCAATGATCTCCAAATTTGTGCCCGTAAGTACGCAGTTTTTACGTGGACTAAGTACTTAGATATGATGATGGTAATACCACAGGGTACTTAAGAACTTGTGTTTTATTGGCAAGGTATGATTAAGATAAGTTTGGCTTAAAATGAACACTGGAAAAAATATGGTAATTTCGGCGTGAGCCATTTTTTAATGCGGGGTTATGTCTGTCACAGAAGCATGTGGTCTGTTACTACTCATGACGAGGATTGTAAGGTCTGACTGGTGTGGTGGTAGAAGTTACATTTTGAATTACATTGCATTATGACTGAAAGAAAGTAATTCTAATGCAGTCAAACACATCTGTTTAATTTTTTGGATTATAGGATTTGCAGTAGGAGTTTAATTAAACCACACAACTGACAGCACCTGGAAAAAAAAAGGTGGAGAGTCAGGAGAAAAATAACAATTAAGCCAGAAAGCTGAAGGAAAAGGTGACGTAAAAACGAAAATTTCATTTGTTTTGTCTGTGTTTGTATGTCATGTCATAAGGTTGGGGTTTGATTTTGAGTTATAAACCTTTCTGTGATGACACAGAGGCCGTGTGCAAAATTTTGTCTAGGCCTATCAAGCGGTTCGGACTTCTATAGTGGACAAACAAATATACAAACATTCACTTTATACTGTATGTATATATATATATATATATATATATATATATATATATATATATATATATATATATATACTATGCATTAATATTAATACAAGTCTAAGTGTTTTCAAAGTGACAAGAAATTAAAGGTAGACAGGGTATAATGGCCAGAGTGGGAATAAGCTACTTATATATATCAACTGATATATCTTATCCCAGCTCTCATCATTATACACTGTGTACCTCTTATTTATTGTTACTTTATAAACGTTTAGACTTGTACTAATATTAGGGCAAGGAATGGAATACACGAGAGACTGCAGACTGTGAACAAAACAATTTTGAAACACACAAACACATGAACTCGCTTATAACAATGGCCGCGGAGGGTCGTTAAAGTATAATTACAATTCAATAAAGGGGGTGGGACCAGGACTAGAACTCTTAATCATAAATCTATTTCCTGTCGCTATGAACTACAAGAACTGCAATGTTCAGGGGATCAATGCAGAGGTCGATAGTGAACTCAGTAAATTACTTGGGGGACGGAAGTGGACCCTTCGTTTCAGTAGAATTAGGTAATGAGGGAGAAAGCAAGAAACGTTCATTCAGGAACACAGCCATACAAACGTACAGAGACGGGGAATCAGGGGGAAAGGGGATAGAGAGACAGGGCAGGAGAAAAAGTTTTAAAACGTTATCACAATCCACGATAAACTCAGTAACGTAAAGGTGAATGCTGAGGAGACTTTTATTATACTTAGAGAAAACGAACAAAGAGAGAGAGAGAGAGAGAGAGAGAGAGAGAGAGAGGAGAGAGAGAGAGAGAGAGAGAGATCATGACATGCTAGGAGTACTGGTCAAGCTGAACAGTTTATGGTTAACTATCAGAGAAAAAACTGTAGTTTGAGTTGATTTAACGAACAATCATTTTCCGTGAATCAAAGGTTTCAGATGTATCGAAATATGTACCGGATAATTCTTGAGATGTAGAAAACTCCGAGGTAAGGACACGAACCCAGATGGACTGAAGTGGAGGCACAAACGTAGAGGTAATGGGAACGGAAACCATCAGGTCAACTCCTAGACACAAACGCGGGGCAACACAAGTTCAAAGCAAATAATCCGTCGCCTATTGAGAAGGAGTTAGATGATCAAACACTTCTCCAGGCAAAGGCCGGATTGTATCCTCACCTCTCTCGCCTGTCGACGAGGCCCTTCAGCAGCGGCCGTCCAATACATGGGATTAAGGCTAAAAGCGTCCCCGCGGGTTTATCGTCACGATTCCCGTATCACGATCATCATATTCGCCGTTCTCACTCGCCTTCTGCTGTCGAGATCTTTTCACAACAGAATATCACCTCTCAGAGTAGAGATTCGTGTCCTTAGGTTGATGACAGGTGCACGCCGCTTCTTTCGATGACAGCCCTTTCAGCTTTCAAAAGCTTCTCTCTCTCCATTCAGGCTCTTTTAATCTTCGACTTACGATACACGTTGGAGGTTAGACTAGAGAAGTGCTATCGGCTTTGCAGATCTGATTTCATTCTAAAGCGAATTAGTTAGATATCTAGTCAAGAAAGTGCCTGAACTGTCATGGCCGACAGACGTGATCAACCCCACCGGTAATACTCACCATTCTATGATTTACCCTTCCTTGATGAAAGTATATTGACTCATTCTGAAGAACTGTAAAATATCTGATCTTATTACTGACTTCTAGGTATCGGTATCTTAACTTCTTTGGATCTTCCTTCTTAGCTGTATTAGGATATCATGGCGGTTTTCTTTATTTCCCCAAAACGATAGCCATTTTTCAGAACACCAAACCCAAACTTTCATATCATTCCATTATCCACAAGCTATATTTTGATGTAGAACTCCCATTGTGGTTTTTAGCGACTTCATTTCTTGAATTAGTGCAGGCTAGTCCGTTTGCCCAGCTCTAGCATCAGTATTCTGTTGAGGTACCAAGATAACACATTAACTACAAACAGAAATACTTTTCCTTATCTTTACTGTATAACTATGGAACTGCCGTCCTACTACTATTCTGTGATGCAGCTTTGGATCCCTTTCCATTAGGCTTAATTTTTTTTATGCATTTATTTGTTTACTTTTGCATATGTATAGTACTTTGTTCACTTCTTTTTATTTATTATCTTCTTAGTTCTACTGTAATGTACACCTCAACTACTTTTTACTTATTTTTTCTCTCATTATGTATCAGCGTTCGACTCTCCGACCGGCCAATGAAGAATTAGAGGAATTTATTTCTGGTGATAGAAATTCATTTCTCGTCATAATGTGGTTCGGATTCCACAAAAAGCTGTAGGTCCCGTTGCTAGGTAACCAGTTGGTTCTTAGCCAAGTAAAATAAATCTAATCCTTCGGGCCAGCCCTAGGAGAGCTGTTAATCAGCTCAGTGGTCTGGTTAAACTAAGATATACTTAACTTTTTTGTTCATTATGTAATTGTGTGCATTCTTCCTTCGCAGGCTCGTTCAGTAATAATAATAATAATAATAATAATAATAATAATAATAATAATAATAATAATAATAATAACTAACGTACGGTTATCTCCTCAACACAAGCTGACTCTCCTTCTTTATGTTTCACAACGTGTCCGTTTGTTTTCCCAAGTGAGTGAATTCCCACGCGTACAATTACTTTTTGACTTGTTTTTCAGAGGTTGCTTATCAATCATCGTTCTGACAAACCTTTATTTTTCGGTCTGCTTACGAGAAGCGTATCTTACTGCATATTCCATGACAGCAATGGCTCTCGTTCTAACGCATTCAAACACGAATGGATTGTCGATAATACTTCGTCTTTAACTGTTATTGGATGTCGTTTCCACTGTTTATTGACTCACCTTCAACAAAGGACGAGGATCGCATCTTCCATCAGACCAATACATTATGAATGTTATATTCAAAGATAACAAATTACTATAAATAGATCATAAACAAGGGTACATTACAATCAATGAGGTTAGCTACCGAGGAACTTTAGAGTTCAGGGATTATATAACCAAGTCCTCTTTGATTACAAGTATATAATTATATATATATATATATATATATATATATATATATATATATATATATATATATATATATATATATATATATATATATATATATATATATATATATATATATATATATATATATATATATATATATATATAATATATATATATATATATATATATATATATATATATATATATATATATATATATATATATATATATACTGTATATATATTTACGCAGCAGGATTTTACCCAGATTCCAGAATGAGGTGAAGATGTCGACCTGACGTGTTCGATTCCTGCTACAGACATCAGAATTATTTCGTAGTCTTGCATTTGGATCGAAATATTTATAGTGACATGCGTATTAAAAAAAGTGTGAAGAATTCGAATAGTTAAGACAGCAATCTAGTTATTACAATTACACACACACATATTCATACATACATGTATAGATATATATATATATATATATATATATATATATATATATATATATATATATAATAAATTTCTGACTCACGTCGGGATCGAACCCAGGTCTCTCAGGTGGAAAGCAAGGGCGTTACCCACTGGGCCATACAAGTCTAAAAGAAGTCGGAACCTGAGAGCAACTGCACCCAAGGAATTACCTGGGCAAGCTAACTGCTTGCATACCAGCGAGTTTTCCCCAACTTCCCGACTCAGCAATGACCCAATGGACAACATTTCATTCGAATTATCCCTTCTGAGTGAATAAGATAGAAATCATCAACACACAATCACGTGTGGAACAGAAATAAATTTCTGACTCACGTCGGGATCGAACCCAGGTCTCTCAGGTGGAAAGCAAGGGCGTTACCCACTGGGCCATACAAGTCTAAAAGAAGTCGGAACCTGAGAGCAACTGCACCCAAGGAATTACCTGGGCAAGCTAACTGCTTGCATACCAGCGAGTTTTCCCCAACTTCCCGACTCAGCAATGACCCAATGGACAACATTTCATTCGAATTATCCCTTCTGAGTGAATAAGATAGAAATCATCAACACACAATCACGTGTGGAACAGAAATAAATTTCTGACTCACGTCGGGATCGAACCCAGGTCTCTCAGGTGGAAAGCAAGGGCGTTACCCACTGGGCCATACAAGTTGGGGAAAACTCGCTGGTATGCAAGCAGTTAGCTTGCCCAGGTAATTCCTTGGGTGCAGTTGCTCTCAGGTTCCGACTTCTTTTAGACTTGTATGGCCCAGTGGGTAACGCCCTTGCTTTCCACCTGAGAGACCTGGGTTCGATCCCGACGTGAGTCAGAAATTTATTTCTGTTCCACACGTGATTGTGTGTTGATGATTTCTATCTTATTCACTCAGAAGGGATAATTCGAATGAAATGTTGTCCATTGGGTCATTGCTGAGTCGGGAAGTTGGGGAAAACTCGCTGGTATGCAAGCAGTTAGCTTGCCCAGGTAATTCCTTGGGTGCAGTTGCTCTCAGGTTCCGACTTCTTTTAGACTTGTATGGCCCAGTGGGTAACGCCCTTGCTTTCCACCTGAGAGACCTGGGTTCGATCCCGACGTGAGTCAGAAATTTATTTCTGTTCCACACGTGATTGTGTGTTGATGATTTCTATCTTATTCACTCAGAAGGGATAATTCGAATGAAATGTTGTCCATTGGGTCATTGCTGAGTCGGGAAGTTGGGGAAAACTCGCTGGTGTGCAAGCAGTTAGCTTGCCCAGGTAATTCCTTGGGTGCAGTTGCTCTCAGGTTCCGACTTCTTTTAGACTTGTATGGCCCAGTGGGTAACGCCCTTGCTTTCCACCTGAGAGACCTGGGTTCGATCCCGACGTGAGTCAGAAATTTATTTCTGTTCCACACGTGATTGTGTGTTGATGATTTCTATCTTATTCACTCAGAAGGGATAATTCGAATGAAATGTTGTCCATTGGGTCATTGCTGAGTCGGGAAGTTGGGGAAAACTCGCTGGTATGCAAGCAGTTAGCTTGCCCAGGTAATTCCTTGGGTGCAGTTGCTCTCAGGTTCCGACTTCTTTTAGACTTGTATGGCCCAGTGGGTAACGCCCTTGCTTTCCACCTGAGAGACCTGGGTTCGATCCCGACGTGAGTCAGAAATTTATTTCTGTTCCACACGTGATTGTGTGTTGATGATTTCTATATATATATATATATATATATATATATATATATATATATATATATATATATATATATATATATATATATATATATATATATATATATATATATATATAGTGTGTGTGTGTAACTGTAATAACTAGATTGCTGTCTTAACTATTCGAATTCTTCACACTTTTTTGGATACGCTTGTCGCTACAAATCCTTCGATCCAAATGCAAGAATATGGAATAATTCTGATGTCTGTGACAGGAATCGAACACGTCAGGTCAACAGCTTCCCTTTTTCTGGAATCTGGGTCGAATCCTGTTACGTACATAGAATTACTCCATAATCTTGAATTTGGATCCAAAGTTTTGTAACGACGAGCGTATCCAAAAAGTGTGCAGAATTCGAGAAATGAAGGGGTCTTTACGGTTTTTAAAGTTATACATGCATCTGCTAAAAAGTGACCAGTAGATGCTATACACACATATATACATGTATATGTATAAATATGTTTATATAGATAGATAGATAGATAGATAGATTTTACTTAAAATAATGGAGAGAACTAATAACAAAAGAATTACTATCTGACGAGTAGTACGTGTTTAGAAAATTCATTTTATGGAAATTTGTTTCCAAAAGAAAACAAGTAAAAAATGCGCCAAAGTTTCTTCCGCGCAATCGAATTTTCTGTACAGCGTATAATCAAGGCCACCGAAAATACAGCTATCTTTCAGTGGTCTCGGTATAATGCTGTGTGAGCCACGGCCCATGAAACTTTCAGCCAGGGTCCGGTGGTGGCCTATCCTATAGCGTTGCCAGGGGCATGATCATGGCTAACTTTAATCTTGGATAAAAAGAAAACTACTGAGGCTAGACGACTGCAATTTGGTATGTTTGATGACTGGAGGGTGGATGATCAACATACCAATTTGTAGCCCTCTAGCCTCGGTAGTTTTTAATATCTGAGTGCTGACAGAAAAAGTGCGGACGGACAGACAAAACATCTCAACAGTTTTCTTTTACAGAAAACTAAAAAGCTGTTTGCCGTATACACGAATTGCAGGAAATTTATCTTAATGGTAAGGAAAGTGCTCAAGCCACGTGGTGTATAAGGTAATAATATAGTGAAAGCTATTACAAGTTTCTGTGACTGAATCGAAATTTGAGTGGAGCATTTTGAAACTTTCATTGGCATGTGAAGAGAAAAGAAAGTGAAATGCAAAAGATATTGATGATGCTTTGTGGAATAAGAAATATCTGTGAATGAAGTGAGACGTTGCTGATACTCTACAACATTTCGTAGATGATATTGGAGAGAATATTCAGCTGCCTGTGAAAGACTGAAACCAGTTGTAAGATGGGTGAGCTAAAATTTAATGATAGCAGGAGTTAGGTTGCGCAATGGTGTTAGATCAATGAATGTAATTATCAATAGTTAAAATTAAATAATATTGACTGAGTTAATCTAGACACAATAGATGATTTTAACATAGAAGATGGGAAGCATTACTGATTGATGAAGCAAACAAAATTGCAAAAACCTCGGAACAGGATTCCAAAATATAGACAGTGCCCATATAAGTGAAACTAGGATGTGCGTCAGTGAAGCGATTGTTGAGCCAACTCTCCATAATACAAGTAAAGTATGCAACTTTAATGAAATATATGAAGGAAAACATAGATGCTGTTAATATTATCTTTGTGTGTGTGCTTGTGCCTGTAAAGAATACTGTACAAGGAACTAGTAGTGTTGAAGGAATATAGCTACGCAAAGGAGGATTAGTATCCTGGGATGGTTTGGTCATGTGCAGAGCATATGGCACGTTAGGTTAGTGTTAGGAGGTGCTCGAATGTTTACAGAAGAATGTTTACAAGACCAAGGTGAGAGGTACATTATGTATGCGGCGATTCAACGCACAGATGAACGATAAACTCTTTTAAGTAGGCGTATGGAGTGACTGATGTTGTGTAAGTTTAATGCACCCGGTTTTAATTCTTGATAACTTAAATAATTGATGAACGATACAGTTACTGCGTTATGCTCTTCTCCGAAGGCAACCCTGCCAGTGAAAATAACTTATTGTGTACATAAAATAACTTACGGTAAATATAAAAGGAACAAAGGGTAAATGAAGTAAATTTTTAACCGCAAGTAGCATTAATGCAGAAGACGGTCAAAAAGTAATATACGAAAATATATGGGCTGTTGTATCACTAAAGAAAATTGAGCCGGACAGGATCCCATTATCTTGTCTCCCTGATAGCGTATTATAAACGTGAGAGGAAGGAGGCACGGAGATAATCCCATTTCATATTCA
>JANJGK010000003.1:22949174-22959174 GCA_039081455.1 Macrobrachium rosenbergii | reverse complement strand
TGATGCATCGTTTTCTTAATAATACTAACAATAATAATAAAATACCTTCATGACTTTTTGTTAAGATTGAGAAACGGGAAAACACAGTCAAATAAAACGAAATGTTCATGCAAGGCTGTAGGCAGAAAACATCATATGATATATGAATATTCCATTTTGACCGTGTTAGTTGAGATTAAAAAGGACTACGACAATAAACCTCTTTCAACTAGGCATATGAAATTTCGAAATCAGATTACAGCTGAACGGAATTTCTTCGGCTGCATTTTCTCAATTTTAACTGTTCTTTTTTTCCCACAAAAATATTATGAATATGAATAAAAATAATAACGTAATGAGGGAACCTTGGTAGTATATAGCCAAGCATTGCTGTAAAAAGCGGTTCCTGGAATAGAAATCATGACTAAGCTTAATGACTTAGTTGTCTATTCCAAAAACACACATTTCTCGTTTCCTAACAATGCAAGCAGTCATTGCCGTTAACTAATGCGTGGATTATTTAATCGTAAAGCGCCATAATGACAACTTCTAAATTAATTTAGACACTTCCACAATTAAAAATGTTTGTTCATTATAATCCTACCCTATTAATGAAAACACGGGGTTAAAGATAAATTTCACTGTGTGAAAAGGGTTATAATGATGATTTTTTTTGTAGTGATATGAATAAAAAACGTAATATATATTTTCATATATGGCATAACTTATATATACACACACATATTGACTCACACATGCACACATTATATATATATATATATATATATATATATATATATATATATATATATATATATATATATATATATATATATATAATATGTAAACGGACATTTAAGTAAATTACCAGTGATAATTATCAAGATAGAGCTTAGATAATAACAAAATTAAAAATGAACAACGCATATCATAGTAAAGTGAAGGAAGATGCAATGAGGACACACATGAGCGAACTATTCACCCAGGTACCAGACTCACGAACAGATTCCGCATAATTTTCTCACGCACTCTGTGCCTTCAACCACAGCTTTGATTTGCACTTAAACTTTACCGCACACGAATGCGTACACATGAAAGTTTGCCTACTTTGCTATGCAAGTCTCACCGAACGCTGCCATCCATTGAATATCGGATAACACTGAATGGAACTGTAGGTGAAATGAAACCGATACGTCTGGTGGAGGTATTTTGTATTTAATCTCTTTTCTCGGCACTGACTCGCCCCATCCTCTCTCTCTCTCTCTCTCTCTCTCTCTCTCTCTCTCTCTCTCTCTCTCTCTCTCTCTCTCTCTCGTACATAAATATGTTCGTCTCTAGAACAAATTTTGAGAATTATAATTTTATTAATGTTTCAGGCAATTCATGAAATTTTTAAATGGGTTATCAGCTGCAAGCCGTCTGTATCTAAAAGGTAAGAATAAAATTAAAATGAAACAGTGGCTGGATTTTATTTGTGTCGTCCACGTTTTCGGTAACATCGATTACGAAAAACGATGAGTGGGGTAAAGAAATTTTTGCATTTTGATTATGAAGCCCAGAACAACGATTACGAGTGTTAAAGATGTTTTCTGAACACTACTGATCAAGATTTTAAATGTGGTTTCGCATTCTGCTCTCTGCTTAAAAGTAAGTAGAATTGGCCTCACATGTACACATGCGTAGAAAGGTTAAATAAACAAAAACTAAGTCCAAACCTTTGAAGAAATAGGTTTTCTTTGAATAAATTAGATCTGTCACACCCTGAAGACAATCGGACATGACAAATGAATACGGCTATTTGGCAGGCGGGTAACAAATGAGCAGCAACATAGTTGGCATTTTCATTCAAACAAACACAGATCTTTTCGTGACCAGATTTTAAACTTTATACAGATTTTAAACGTTATACAAATAGAAACAGAGAAGTCATGTTGGTTTAAACATTATTCGTGATGATGCCATTCCATATAGGCTAGATTGCAGAGAATTATCATGTTGCTTAAAAGGAAAAAAATAAAGATAAAAAATAAGAATAAATCAGTGAAGCATTCCGGGTATCTGTTAATTAGCCTGGCATCAAAATTGTCTCTTTTCACTGAATATAAAGACCAACGCTCCTTCAAGATGTTTTAAATATGATATCATAACACTAAACATAGTGGATAAAAACTGGCGTAAAATATCCCAACTTTTTTAGGATTATTTCTAAGGAGTTCCATGCAAATTCTAAGCTCATGGTAAACTCTAGCCAGGCAAATAATGGAATAACCTTGAGTAAAAATGTAAAGAGAGAAAAGTTCAATATTTACACTATATCATTTCATTCGTTTACAACTATGACTGTCCAAATAGTAGCCGAGATGACTTGCGTTCTCCAGTTGGGATATCTGGCATTGTATGCCGATTATCTTTTTAACTCCTCGCTTCGTTTTGTTTCTGCCCTTCGTTTTACTATGTCGCTCTGAAAGTCATTCCTCGTTACTTTTGATATTTATGGTAGCCTGTCTATCTGTCGGTCTGACTCCCTGGGTTGTTTGCCCTCATTCATCCTAGTATTTATTGCCTGTCACTCGCTGTATTTTTTCCCCGACTACTCTTCTCTCTCTCTCTCTCTCTCTCTCTCTCTCTCTCTCTCTCTCTCTCTCTCTCTCTCTCTCTCTCTCTCTCTCTCTTATTCATATTACATCAGGAAAGTGGGTCTCTTCGACGTTCCCAATCCTACTTCTTCTTCGCCATCCTCTCCTCCCTCCGGGTAAAACGTCAATTTGCCTCCTGGGAATCTTTTGCTCTCAAACACACACGCTTCAACTCGTCCGTGAATAACTCTGAATAATGCATAGCCAGTCACGCTTACATGAATCATGATGAATCTTGTTACCCGATAAGAACCCGCGAGAGGGGGAGGCGGGGGAGGAGGGGGAGGAGGAAGAAGAGGAGAGAGAGAGAGAGAGAGAGAGAGAGAGAGAGAGAGAGAGAGAGACAGGCACTGAGAAGCGTATTAGACGTTCCCCTTTAATACATATGCATGGAATCCAGATTATTTAATGTGTCAATATTTGCACAGGGAACAATGGGTCCTCCATGTATCAGACCATGACAAAGTGAATACCGAATGTCTATTATTTTCCAGCGGTAGCTGTAGGCTTCCTGTAAGAAAGAAAAACTTAATTGCTTTTTCTAAAATCCCATTAAATGTTTTCCAAGTTTCAGTCAAAACGAAATGGATCTTTTTCCGCACCGTCTGACGAACTGTGAAAGGAAAAAAAAAAGTTGTTAATTGACAAAGTTGAATTGTTTCGATAATTCCATTTATTGAAATCTCGTTGGACCACACACGCAGTGGAATGGACAAAACTGAAATCTGGTCGAGGAAGGTTAAACGGAACACTTGATTAATCGCGTTAATTGACTTGTTGTTCTTAAGTTCCTAATGAGAGCGAAAAAAAGATAGAAAAGTTTTGAAAAGGGAGGCTTGAAATAAATGGTCCCATTAGCTGAAGTTCAAAAGAACTTTCTCCTAAATAAACAAATCAAGTACGTTTCACAGAGTGAGGAAAATCCTCCAAACTTTTATTTATATATTTTCTGAATCACGTTGACTTTACCCTCAAAAACAAACTGGGAAAGATTCATAAAGTGAAACTAAAGGGATTAAGAATTTAATCTAATCTAATCTCTCTCTCTCTCTCTCTCTCTCTCTCTCTCTCTCTCTCTCTCTCTCTGGGGAATTTATATAAAGTTAAGTGAATTTGAAAGTTATACGCTTTATGGTTCCTTTGGGATTTCGGTATTGCTACCTTTTCTTTACTTTTTGGTTTATACCCAAATTGTCTCAGTTTGCCATCTCTTAAATCAATGAGATCATTAAAAACAGTTCAATTCGGCGTTTCAATTTGGTTTCCAATCCCTTGTATCGTCGTAATTAACCGTCTGTTATTGAAGTCCCCGTAGAGTTTTGTTAAATTCTAGATCAGGCATGCGTGTGCATATGCGAGTTCCAACCTTCACGTAAACGCATAAAAAGATAAAAATGTCCCTTATTAAATGCTTTTTGTGAGCACAGTTTGAAAACTGAAGAGTGTCTTTTTGTTTTTACTACCAAATACATAGCCGAAGATCGGTATGCGTTAATATTCATAGTTTACTATCTTACAGAACAATGAAGTTACCAGTCTTCAAGAAATGCCTTCAAGTTGATGTAGAATGTAGGGTAATGTTTTTAATTGTATTTATTGGTGTTGTCGTTGCTTATTGAATTGTTTCGCAGAATTTGACGTATATTACTTGAATCAACAGTGATTAGTGTACAGATTAAGCGAAAAACACGTTGATTATTAATCTTACTAAAATAATGGAAAATGAAAGTTTACTTGGGTAAGAAAAAATAAAGATCACATCTTAATAATACCGAGAAAATTAAAATGTAACCAGTTTGATCCTTTCTTGTGCTTCCCATGTTTCGTTAATGAAAAGGAATTGCACATTACTTTTAACATTAGTTTCACTGAATGTTAGTATTTGGAATGTTATCCGCCTTAAGAGTAAGAGCAATGTAACACAGTATATTGCTAAGAACCGAGTACCATATCTTGATAATCAGAAATTAAGCCTTATTCATTATGCTTTATTTCTCAGCTCGTACTGATTTAGCTTTCCTGTAATCTGAACTTTTTCATTACATGCGAATATCTCTTCCTGACACTGTCTTAAACAAAGAAGCTAGTTTAGTGTCTTTTATCTCTTTGCTGCTCATCAGTGACCACAAACGAAGTCTTCAACAAACCACACTCGAAAGGTCTTTGGTTACACCTGAGACCGTGCCTGCAAGCCAAACCACATGACGCTCCATATGCAACTCTAGTTTGTGGTCTTTGCCCAAGTGAGGCAAATCGACGCTGCGATATTCATTTCTAATAAATCTCAGATAAAGAGTAAGTCTGAAAGGAGCTTAAAAGTACTGGTATAATTTGTGGGGTTGTCATATAGGCTAATACCAAATAATGGAACTTGTGGTGATATTACAGAGATTGCCTTTTGACGATGGAGCTACTTTCGTTGATAACTCGCGTTTCATGCACACACACATGCACACACAAACACACACATATATGTGTGTGCGTGCGCGCGTGAGTCTGTGTGTCTGTACTCATCATGCCCCTTTTAACCCTGGTTGCGGCCACTACAGTCGCCTAGCTACCATAAATCTTTGCAGGGGAGATTGCTGCCGATCACTCTACGAGACTATATATATATATATATATATATATATATATATATATATATATATATATATATATATATATATATATATATATATATATTTATGTATATATATATATATATATATATATATATATATATATATATATATATATATATATATATATATGTATATATATATATATGTATATATAATATATATATATATATATATATATATATATATATATATATATATATATATATATATATATATATATATATATATTATATATATATATATATATATATATATATATATATATAATATATATATATATATATATATATAATATATAATATACATATATATATATATATATATATATATATATATATATATATATATATATATATATATATATATATATATATATATATATATATATATATATGTATGTATAAAGGCAACTTTACTAACCCGAGCGATCCCATTTAAATCACGAAACGAGCAAGGAAGGCGAAGCTCTTGGCCTTTTCTATTCCCAAGAGACAATGGTGTAGACCAACATAGCTTTGCCTGGATTTATCTCCTCCCGAAATTAACGCAGTAAAACATCCCCTTTTACACCTTGAGAACTAGAGACCGGATGGTATTTTAAAGACCGCAGCAGTAATCGTCGAGAGCTGAACCCCTAAACCTCGTGAGAATCGGAGATTTAGCAGAGCTTGTAAATGTATAGCCTGAGGCTGCCTTCCTTATGATCTCGGCTCACTTGCGCATTGCTTTGTTTGTACAGTTTTCTGGCGGAATATAGAACTGTTCATTTTCTTCTTTATTCTAAGCCTTTTCCTTTCTTCACTTGTTTGAGTGTTTTCGTTTATTTTGGCTATAAATATTTACTTGTTTTATTTTAGGAATAAATTACTGCGGGAATATAAATCATTGTAATGTTTCAAGTTCTGTTCTCTATTGTTTGAGCGTGAATTTTATAAAGCAGTTTTAGGTTATTATTGTAATAACGGGATGATATCCGATGAGAGTTCCGTATTTGTACCTCTCGGCCTCGGCTTCCCTTTTTATCCATTGTTTGTTGTCTTCTAGATCTAATTTCTTACCAGGCATTGTTTTCAGCCGACCTCGCTCACACCATTATTCGAATCCTATTACTTAATTCATATTCTGTTATTTTGCCTTTCCACTGCTCTATTTCCCCTTCCTTACAGACTCTCTGATTAAATCGAAATATTGTTTTGACAGAATAAAACAGAAAAATACGTATTTCCCAGAAAAGAAATAATAATTTCGCATACCTGTCTGAAATGTATCCTTCCGCTCTTCCAATGGCTGTTCCCTGAATTCGATTTGGATTTTAATCTAAAGAAGCCAAATGATATAGGCTCTCTCTCTCTCTCTCTCTCTCTCTCTCTCTCTCTCTCTCTCTCTCTCTCTCTCTCTCTCTCTCTCTCTCATAAAAGATGGCCTTTGAACGAAAACGCGTTCGCTCTTTTCTGTATGGTTGTTGTTTTCTATGAATACAGCGTATTGTACTAAAAAAAAATTAATAAAAAAAATCAACCGTATTTTAAGGTAGGAGAGTAATTTTATGTATGTTTTATCAGTGGAAAGATATTTGCAGTTTGCTAAACTATTCCCCCAAAAAGGAAAGAACAAATTAAAGCAGTTGTACAAATTACCGCACTTATCATAAACATATAGACATGTAATTATTACAGTATTTGAGGGAAATAATTTCCCGACGTTACTGTATATCTCACAAGGTCGGCTTGAATAGTCTTGAATTAGAGACTTCTTATCCCAGCAACGAATGTGCGTTGCTCTCGTGTTTTGTCAATAAATACCCAGTTGTATGTGAAGCAGTAATGAGCGATCATCAGATTTAGTTGAAGAAACGCCGATTGCATTCAAGACTGGGAAAGTTCAGCGAATCAAGGCTCTGTTTCTTTTGCTAATTATAAACGACAGAGAAGTACAAATATTTTCAGATATGCCTTCCAAAACAAAGATGTGATGCTTAAGTAAATGTAAATGATATGAAGTCTTAAAAAGAATAATGACGGTAAGTGTGTCCACCAGACCTCAGATCACAGCCAGCAAATGTCGTCGCTAATTCCTCCTCTTTGGTTGGTTGACTCTAAACCAATCACAAGAGGATGGAGGAAAGCCAATTAAAGCCTTGTAATTGTTTACGAAGGGTCTTTGAAAACTGCATTGTTGCTGATACTCTGTTGAAAAACAATTCCAGTGGGTGAAATAAGCCGGTTGTTTTTCTTTTATAGTGATGCCTTACAAAGATTGTTAATCATAAGGCAATCAGGAGTTATTTAGGTTTGTCTCAAAGGGAAAATTAAACAATAAACTCAGATGTACTTTTTTTTATATACAAGCATACTCGTTCTAAAGATGTTTCAAACAAAATTAGGAGAGTAAATGACTGGCACTTTGTTTGGTCATTCAGCATTCGACACCAACTGTAGTGTTAATTGCACGGATTGTTCCCTAATGACTAATATTGATTCTTGATCACATCTTAACAGACATTTCGCTTCAAGTTCACTGTATGCTAGGTAAAAATGAACTGGTACTAAGCAACTGTGAATAAGAAACATTAGCCTAACTACTTTTCCACGCTGACTTACACTCTCAGCGCTTTACAGGAAAAAAACCAAAGGTTGTTGATCTATGAAGCCTTCCTCTCTACTGAGAGGGGACTGTTAACTGGGCAAGTTATACAAATAAACAGTCATGTTTTCAGAATAGCGCTCTGAAGAAATCTCTCTCTCTCTCTCTCTCTCTCTCTCTCTCTCTCTCTCTCTCTCTAGTTCTTCATTGGATGGGTCGATATCGTACTCACCTAGCACTCTCCCAGGCCCGCGTTCAATTCTCCGGGTAGCCAATGAAGAATTAGAGGAATTTATTTCTGGTGACAGAATTTCATTTCTCGGTATAATGTGGTTCGGATTCCACAATAAACTGTAGGTCCCGTTCCTAGGTAACCAATTGGTTCTTAGCCACGTAAAATAAGTCTAATCCTTCGGGGCCAGCCCTAGGAGAGCATGTTAATCAGCTCAGTGGTCTGGTTAAACTAAGATATACTTCTTCTCTCTCTCTCTCATTCTCTCTCTCTCTCTCTCAGACTTTTGTGGAAAGAAATATATCTGCATCTTTGTCTATATTTGGCCTTCTTTAAGAGACCGACTCAGCCAGAAAGGACTGCAAATAAAATGTCTTAATGCAATCATCACTCCATCTATCCCCTTTAGCAGCGTACAGGTGGCTATGAAAAAATCAAATGGACACATTAGACTGAGAGTCGCCACTTAACAACAAAGGGGTAGTGCTGAAGAGAGCGGAGAAAAAATAACACACTTGAGCTAATCAAAAATCCTTAATGACATCACCGAAGCTTCCGTCTTATCACAATTATAATGGAGACCATTCCTTCACATGAATGCATGAGATGGAAAATGAATAATCTTTAAAATTCAGCTGATGCAATTAACACGGGTCATTATAACAAAAATAAGAAACTGATGGTGCTCTAATTGTTACAGTGACTTCGCTTTGTAATACTAATTTGATTCGCTGTAGCAATTCTGTAACTTCCTTACATATGTTTTTATCATTTGATATCAGAGAAAATAACAAGTTTCCGTCGAACTGTTAAAGGTAATGAAAGTTTTTGTCATCTGGTTTTTGCTTGAACGAAGATCTGAGAGCAATTTTATTTCTGGTATTTGCTTTTTTTGGGAGTGGCTTTTCAATACAGACTTCAGCTACTTCATGGAACTGAAAATTAATCACCTGGGCAACTCTTTACTATTAAATTGACTTTTGAGTTACAAAGGAAATATTGCTGCTTAACTCCGAATTAAAGTTTTTCCCCATTTTGCTATTCACTTTCAAACTAAGATCTAATTAGCAGCCATTGGTCCTCCAGGTTCTAACAAGTGATAGCTGATAAATAGGTGCAGGCTTGATGCTTTTCTTTGCACTTTATAATTCATCTCACTAAACTTATATTTGAATAAATGTATTGTAAACTGCTAATTAGTACTTGATCAATGACCTTTTATTATGACCTTGGCCTTGAACTCGATCTGTAACTTGGCTCCATCGGGAGGGTATATTGTACCAAATATGAGCTCTATCTTATATAGTTCAGAAGTTATGTCCAGAGTAAAAAACAAACAGAACTGTAAAAAAATCTCAAAACTGAGGGGATGGTATATCGAGGTCTAGGCAGGCAGGCAGACCAACATGTCAGTAACTAGGAGCCCCTTGATGGTACAACTACTAGTATAAAAAAAAATAAAAGTTGATTCTTTCTATACATCTCATCCCTAACATTATATGGTACCAAGCATATACTTCTGATTATTATTCAAGGAACTACATTACCAAAAGTATAGAGGTGATTGAAAAAGTTTAGAACAGTTAACAACAACTAAAATGATCATTGAAATGAATATCAATATTTATCAACGTTACAAAACCATTGTGCGTTTATATTGAGTAGAAATTGATTCTACGATACTTCCAAAAAAGCCCTTTGTTTGAGTAAAGAGAGAAGATTTTAACAACAATCTCTCAATAGAACGCTATGTGCTGCGGGGCAAAGAGTAATTTCAATTTCATCACGCGTGAAGATTGATACATTGATTTTTGTGAAAATGAGGACAACAATATAATTATGATGATGGTACTGATGAATAATAATATTATTATTATTATTATTATTATTATTATTATTATTATTATTATTATTATTATTATTATTATTATTATACCCAGCAGTAA
>JANJGK010000003.1:22926025-22946574 GCA_039081455.1 Macrobrachium rosenbergii | reverse complement strand
TTGGTGATACCTGTATTTAATGAAAGTTCTCTCTCTCTCTCTCTCTCTCTCTCTCTCTCTCTCTCTCTCTCTCTCTCTCTCTCTCTCTCTCTCTCTCTGTGGGTTCCGAAGGTCTAAGCAGACAAGTGAGGCAATCTGCCAAACTCAGCCGACATTTACATTACAAACACGCAAAACCTCATCGCCTTCGCGGCTGTGAAGACCTCCACTGGCTTCGCTAACAACTAAATATAATGTAAATATCTCTCTATCTCTGTCACTTGGCAATATGAGTTTCTTTTATTATTTCTTGTATTTAATCACCTGGAAACAGGCAGGTAATAATTTCGAGGCTTAGTGTAGTTACATTGAATCATGGTTTTAAATATAAAATCTCCCATTTATATTGCTCATTTCAAAAATAAATTGGTTGATTTGTTTTTTTTTTTTTATAGGCGAGTCACCATGGCCGTCGGCCCCTTTGATCTATGTTTGTCAAGCCAGCCATCATAAGCTTTTACGGCGTCGATAAACTCGAGATTACTTAGACGGTATATATATTTTATCTCATCGTAACTCTTTGGATATTTATTCTTAATAATATATTTTGAGAATATTTCTTTAAAATATCACCTAATTTCTGAATAAGCTGTCCACCACTTCATCGTTCATGAACCTCAAAAACCATTCCTTAAAAACCGTGTCCCACTCTTTATCCTTTCCGCATATTTTCCATACCTATACCTATCCTCCTTTTATAGCAATCTAATTTTGACCCACCCGCCGACCACCTCACCAATGAATCCCCTTCCACTCGGTGTTTTCTGGGAAACTCGTAAACTGCGCCCTTCTCCTTATCTTGATACTCTCACTCCCCATTCTCTTTCCCATAACTCCATTATATTTCTGATTCATTTCCATTATCTATGAACACTCTCAGAATGACTGAAATAATTTCCTATATAGTAAAGGGACCTCCGTAATGATTACAGTATCTGAACGTTGTTAAGGTTCGATCACTATGACAATCATTAACTTAGTACGAAATCTTCACATAAACTGCAATAGTGACTTTGTCTTTTTTTTTTTTTTCTTTTAAACATTGCTGGGTTCCTTACACGGCTCTACCTGTTAGTTTTATTCCATGTCCTTTTGTGTGTCCGAACGAGAATTAGAACCGTAGAGTGGTTGAACTGCGCAAACACTGTTATAGTTGTAATGAAGAGGAAGGTGCTATGTGAATCCGAGACTAAGTTTTACCTTGATTCTGATTTTAGAATGCCAAATTTGCAGTCTTTTATTTGTTTGTATAATTATGTAATCAAATTTGAAGTTTGTAAGGAGAAAAGACAGTGATTATTTGGGGTATGAGGATGAACAACTGGTAACATGATCGTGTAGTGTAGGAAAGAGTTGACAGCAGCTGCTCTTACAATCAGTGATGGGATATTTGCGTTGTTAGATTGTTAGGTACAAATAGTAAGTGTTCTGCAAGTATTAGCTTGAGTTCAGATTCTGGTATTCGAACTTTGGTTTTTCTGTGGTGTAATGCATCTGAGGCATGGGGCTAGGGGTTGGAATTAGGTTGGACCTGTACAAATACAGAATTTTGTGGGGTAGGTTTCCATCTTGAGAGAGGAAAGAGTAGCTGAGAGATGTAGATGGAAGGCTGGTTATTCTGGATCTCATGTGATGATTTGATTTCACATGATGGTGTGATAGGAATTTAAGACTGGTTACATTATGTCTAGTTGCCTTTATTCAACAGTACTTACTGTATATAATTTGTAAGGGTTTCACATCAATACATGGCAAAGCAATATTAGCGAAATTTTCAAGTATTCCGAACTTCTGGTGATGAACTAAGAATTACATTACAAATTTGGCATCAAAATCTAGATTATTTTCTCTATAGCTATATCGATTTGGATATATATTTAAAACGTGTGTGTTTGTGTGTGTGTGTGCATGTGCGTCTTGAGAGAGAGAGAGAGAGAGAGAGAGAGAGAGAGAGAGAGAGAGAGAGAGAGAATTTTGTCATTATAAACCTTTCATTTCAGATCAACATGAGCAGCTGTAGTAACCAATTCTCAACTGGGTCATATGAGAGTCAACCAATAGTGAGCGTTTTCAATAAAGATGTTATTACGAGCTTTGGTTTTTTGTTGTCATGTTTGCGTGTATGTTTTATCTATATATATATATTATATATATATATATATATATATATATATATATATATATATATATATATATACGTATATATACAGTATGTATATATATATATATATATATATATATAATATATATATATATATATATATATATATATATATATATATATATATATATATATATATACGTATATATACAGTATGTATATATATATATATATATATATATATATATATATATATATATATATATATATATATATATATATATATATTATATATATATATATATATATAATATAATACATACATACATACATACATACATACATACATACATACATACATACATACATACATACGGCACATAAATAATTTCTTAAGATCAACGGAGGCAGAAATATTTATAAAGTGCTTTATTTTGTTTTATATTTGCTTCACTCGCATTGGGAATAAGAGCGTGTGTAACTGAAAGTGATGATGAATTCAAACTTATCTGAAAATTACTTCATGTCAGACTTGCAGGCGCCATTCTTTGTATTCTTACTTGGGTATTTTCTGATATGAGAGACCAAACAGGAAATGATTGAAGCTTGCTCTAAATTTCATTCCCTTTCCCTTTCTATTTTACGAAAATGTTTTAATGGATCGTTATTTTTCTTTACTTTAATAAAAGATGAAGCAATATTTTAGGCAGCAATTTTCAATGACAGTCAAGCCCAAGACTAGAGAAATAACTGAAACAAATAACAGCTAATTCACATTTAAAAAATTACAATATGTATAAAATACAAATACGAATGCATATATATATATATATATATATATATATATATATATATATATATATTATATATATATATATATTATATATATATATATATATATATATATATATATATATATATATATATATATGTACATACATACATACAGTACATATATATATATATATAATATATATATATATATATATATATATATATATATATATATATATATATATATATATATATATATATATATTATATATATATATATATATATAATATATATATATATATATATGAGACAGCCATTTAGGGGAAAGAATAATACATTATGCTCGGACGAAAATGTCTTTTACCTTTCCTCACACAGAAATACGTATGAGAGAGAGAGAGAGAGAGAGAGAGAGAGAGAGAGAGAGAGAGAGAGAGAGAGAGAGAGAGAAGTGAATAAACTTTGGTTTTTAATGAAACGTTCTTTCTGGATAATGATCTGGCGACACACGAGAACGATCTAGAGATAACCACCAGTGATAAAAGTGGTAAAAATTTGTCTGGCAAATACCAAAATGGTATGCGTTCCTGTTAACTGTATCAAGTTTCATAATAAACTTAGCAGTGTAGTGAAAGGAATGAACAAACCTTAGGAAGGCGGGTTATATTACCTGAGAGAAACACTCAAGTATAGCGAAGTTGCCATTGGTGTTACTCTTATAGCGAAACAGAGAGAAATTGGAGACTGCCACCCAGACGAGTTTGGGCATCCATTAGGTTCTTTTTATACTGCAAGCATCAGTGATAGGAATTATATTCTTATTTCTGATCTAAAATAGTCCACTTTTAAGAAAAGTAATATAATATTTATGATAAAGGATGGAGGAAGTAAGAATATGGCATTTAGAGAAAATATTATCTTCTGAACCGAAAAGGCTCTGCTTGCTGTGGCACAGCATATAAGGACACACTGATAGACACAACAATTCGGTTCCTCTAACTAACCCACCCCACCACACCAAACAGAAGAACAAATAGATAAAACGATGAAAGAGCAAAGCTTCTCAAGTATGCTAATATTAGTGATAGTTGTCGAATATAGGTCTCACACTCCCAAATTGTCCATTTACGAGTTTTGCGATCAAAATATTATCACTTGTAATTTACATCACAACTTAGAAGCCTGAGGTCGGCAATTGTCCACTAGCCTCAACATAGAATTTTCAAAACAAACATTATCCTCCGTGTGTTTTCATAACTCGAGATCTCAAAAAAAAAAAAAAAATACATAAATAATTTATTGCTATCAACATTGGCATCCGATTCTTTTATGGGCTTTCAAGGCTCTCTCTCTCTCTCTCTCTCTCTCTCTCTCTCTCTCCTCTCTCTCTCTTCTCCTCTCTCTCTCTCTCTCTTGTTTTGTCTGGCGCAGCATGGCCTGGGTGTAATCTTCTCAGGTCTATATTTAAGAACGTGCACTTAACCACCATGAAATCGGATATATTTTCGCAGATGTCGAACGTCCTGAGTGACACATAAGACCCGAGTGTCAAAGGGGATCAGGGATAGGGGAGCGGGAAAGAAGACCTTTGGACTCAGGTTAACTAATAAAAGATGGGGACTCTCAATGTCACGGTAAGTGAGACCAGTAAATATGAAAAGCCTTTAAGAACAAGGGAATTTTATGATTAAGTATGCGCGCTCTCTCTCTCTCTATCTCTCTCTCTCTCTCTCTCTCTCTCTCTCTCTCTCTCTCTCTCCATAACCTTAGCCTCGAAAGCTCGCCCCATCTAGGTACAAATAACAAATGTGTTTCAATGTAAAAGAAATGGAGGACAGTTGAAGACCATTCTCTGTTGAGGTTTATCATAGGAGATAAGGTCTATTTTTCTGAATGGGAAAAAGGAGAAAATTTTGTTGTCCTCTGAAGCTTTGTATTAAAAACTGTGTATAAATACCGTGTGAAATAAAGTTTTACATGTTTTTAAAACAGACAAAAAACAATCATGTAAACGCTTCAATGCAGTTACATTTTTCCAAAAGGACCGTGCATTAAAAGGAAAGTAAACTGTAATTTATACAAGTAACAGTGATTGACAGTGTTCTATAAACATAACTTGGGAGTACTGCATGCAACCCAGCCATGCAATATTCATCTGTGGGGCTTAGCTGAGGGACGATGAAATTCGCAGGCAGGAATCGATGCGCTACTACACGCTGGGTTCCCAGTTTTTGTCCTGAATATATCTACTTTATTCATGCAAGATTTTCGCGGGCGAAATTTCACTTAACCTTTTAAAAAATGTACAATATTGCTCCACATGAGACTCATAACTTTGAAAGGCGGCAATGTTACCGATACCGTTAATTTTCAGTTGGGATTAGTGGTTTTACATTTTTTAGCATATTCATAAACGCTCCTGTCGTTCATATTATTTCTCTTTCTCGTCTTACCAGTGATAGACGTTCACAGGACGGACCTAAAATTTTATTAACTAACAAGAAGATCCTGATGTAGCCTTCTGGTTGTTAAGGCTATTACAAAGGCAACGTAAAGCACCTGTAACCATTGTATAAAAAAATATAAAATAGAATAGCTGAACAATTATGCATATGTCTTTTCATTTTATGTGAAACTGATCTTGCAGCGAAGGAGAGAATATCTTTATTCTTTTACTAATTTTAAAGTAATAAATTTTTTCTCCTTTCGCATCGAAAACAACGTCTCTCCAACGCGTCCAAAATGCAAATGTTTGAGTTAGTCCATACATTGTAAAGTTCTATCATTTTAATAAATCCATTGTGTTTTCCACTGAGCAAAGAAAATAAATGGTTCTCAGATGTTCTCTATTTTAAAATTAATTAAAAAGCACATGAGTTTCAGTAACTGACAAATAGATGCTTAACTAGAAAACGAACTTCTTACCGAGGAAAAATATCCCTGATAGTTGAGTATCCATCCATTGGTTACTTTTTTCATCTTTTCTCTTCCTAAAGCAACTGTTGCCTACATCTATTTTTAGTGCTAATCCTTTGCTAAGATAACCAAAGCACCGTCGAAAGATATCCCTGAGGGTTCTGTTACTGAGAACACGTAATCTATTATTAGGACAGTGAAAGACTATACAAGGCTCTTGACGAAGAAATAATTATCACCTATAAACAAAGAACGTCCTTATTACTTAATCCTGGGGAATGATGTCATTCCTTCTCGTTGTGCTTGCGTGAAATGAAAGACTTATAAATACATTTAAACAGTCATTGTGTGTATTGATAGCAATTATTAAGAACAGAAGTTTGTGGAATCAGTTGAACTTTAACATGGTTAGAATTTGTTACGCGATATGTGGAGACGAATATGACCATACAGAGAGAGAGAGAGAGAGAGAGAGAGAGAGAGAGAGAGAGAGAGAGAGAGAGAGAGAGGATAAAAGTTCCTAAAAGAATTCATGTTGATAGTCACGAGAAAATTTCCAAGCACCGTATCATGAAGTCCATAAATGCAGTAAGCTATAGATCATGATCGAACTTTCACAGACTTAGGGGGATCATTGAAGCTTCAGAAATTCAAACTTGGTGCAAACGCGTTCTCTTGAGCAAGTTGTCATGAGTCTTACTTCATTGTTTATTTGTTTTTTGTGTTCTTTAGTTATCTGTTCCATACGTCATTCTTTACTTCAAAGTTTTCTATTCTAAACTGGGCTCCTGTCCCTATAAGGCCTTTGGGCTTGTTTTAATTTGCTTTCCAACTAGGACTAGTTTGGACTTTGTTAATAATGATAAACAAAAAAATAAAGAGATTTCAAACAAGTGGTCTGGTTAAACATACGTCATCGGCATCTCACTATTGTACTGTATTGTACTTTATACAATCTATTTCAAGGTAATGCGAAGTTAATGCGGTCATGATAACACACAAACAAACATATACATTACATATATAAATATACATATACATATATGTATATACATATACATATATATATATATATATATATATATATATATATATATATATATATATACATACATACATACATACATACATACATACATACATACATACATACATTACTGTTTATGGTGTGTCCCCAACTTGGCTGCTGACCCACTACCGAAAGAATAGTTCTTATTAACTCTGTTGCAAACCAGTAACGGTCACCCTAACTTTGAGTGCACACCTAGGTAAGTTGTTTGGCGATAAATAAATTCCATTCATGAACAAGATGAATCGAACCAGCCAAAGAGTGGGCCCAAAGAGTGGGCAAGGAGGCAACTGTACCATAAACCGAAATAGATTTGGAATCTTCTTTTCCCTACTGGCACCTGCAGGTCTTCGTATTTTCTTCGGTGGAGTTAAGAGGGCGAAAAAGTATTCCTTATATTCTCCGTGCTGAAAAGAGAGATAATGATGAAAATTGAAGTGATACCTAAAACGAAATTGCATTTAATTGAAGGTTTGTCCAAAGCCAGGGTACAGTAGCAAATAACACTTGGCAACAAATAGTAAAATTGTCACGAGGATAAAAATGCGTAGCAAGGGGTAAAAACGGTTAAAACTGCAAAATAACATACCTTGCAGTACCGAATGAAGCTAGTATGAAGTAACTGGCAGCAGAATGATGGTAAATGAAATTACAAAACGAATTAAGCTAAACTATCAAGAGATATTTGTAATATATATATATATATATATATATATATATATATATATATATATATATATATATATATATATATATATATATATATATATATATATATATATATATATATATATATATATATATATCAACCGCAAACCTTGGATTTTCTTGTCCAGTAAAAGCTAATGTACTGAATGAGTGGAATATGCCTTATCAAAATTAGCGACTGCACAGAAACTATCTATCTAACTTTATATATATATATATATATATATATATATATATATATATATATATATATATATATATATATATATATGTATGTATATATATATTATATGTGTGTGCGTGTGTGTGTGATTATGTATATGTACACTATATATATATATATATATATATATATATATATATATATATATATATATATATATATATATATATATATATATATATATATATACCATATAAAGCATAATAGTCTTATAGGCATGGAATGGAGTGGGCGGAATGCTCCGAGGTTATTGTGAAAAGAAAAATTTTTGCGTAGTTTTGATTCGCAAATGAAGGGATTTTTATTTTGTTCAATACGACATAATTTTTATGGTCTGAAATCTCTGGAAAAGCCATAACATGATTTCTTTCCGTGAGACACCAGTAATTAATTCGCGCCATTTTTTCCTGATACGCGATCCAGGTCAAACGAACATCATATCAAAACACCTTTTGCTAGAGCGAGAGAGAGAGAGGTATATGTATGAGTTACACTCCAGCCACTTTCATTGAGTTATCTCTCGAATAAAGATAGCTAACGTCATAAAAAATTACTAACCGGTATCATACATATATGACAGTAAAAATAATCTAAAATAAATCCGCTTGTTAATTTTAAGAAATGTGTTCTGCTACTGTAAATTTCATTCGTCTAAGTTACCAATCGCGCAACCCTAAGCAACACTTTCTATCATCCTGTATAATCGCAATGGATAAAGAGAAGGTCCTACATAGACTGATATATTGCATTTATCCTTTTTTATCATTTCCTTTATTGTCCCCTGCAGATAAAATGTACACACGGCATATTTGCACTCTATAAAATTATAGCACAGAAGTATTTCTAATTCTATTGAACTCTCCTGCTCCCCGGCAATTGTATACTCTTTTGAAGTGTACAAAAATTGCTGTTTAGAGGTGCCTAACTTTGCTCACTTGAGCAAAAAGCATACGATTATGTCTGCTAAACTGTATTGACATGTTTCCTACAGCTGGAGTAATATTATCTTTCGCTATGTTAACAGAGACACATTTGCATTTATGAAAACATATAAGATTTCAGTGCTAACCTTATATAGACTGGTGCATTTTCTAGCACAGATCACAGGGCTTCGAGAAGGCGAATCGGTTGTTTTTGCTATTGTTAGACTTGTTGTTCTTTTGCTGATGCCTGATAAGAAACAGGTTTAATTTGAAAATCATGAATAAATAAAACAAGATTGATCAAAGAATTTCAACCGTGATATTCATATTTTCCTATTTGTATAATGGAGAGCTGATGATGTCTGCGCTTAAAGTAGCATTGTGAGTTATAAAGCACTCGGAACTCGTACAAATCAATATAAAAGTATTAAAGCTCCTCCATCATTTATTTCTAAGCCTAGATGACATCTTATTCCAACCCTTTATATTTATTAGCCCTTTCTGAAACTTTAGTAGATTCATTTCCCCAACATTTTTGCCTTGTTAATTTTTTTCTCTCTTTTTATCAACATCTTCCATCCTACCTCACCAGACACATATTTAGCTTTATATAATGGATTCTCTTGGAAAGACCTATCCTTTTCCCTCCAGCTAGCCTAAGGTATCACAAAACTTCACCCTGAAGAACTGACCCAGACCGATTAGATCTTCGTTACTTAAAAGTCTCTCTCTCTCTCTCGCTCCCCGCCACCCCCCCCCCCCCCTCTCTCTCTCTCTCTCTCTCTCTCTCTCTCTCTCTCTCTTCTAATGATGGTAGACCTACCACAGTAACCCAGGGGCTCGTTCAGCGAGAGCATTCAGTGTGATAATAAATAATCAGTTAATCGGTTTAATAAAACATGCTTATGCCTGAAGTCGACGAAACTGGCCTTTGATCATAATTGCTAAGAAACGTCCTTAATGAGGCGATCCCGCCATAGTTGCAACTGATAATTACGAGATCCTCGTCACGACTGGCGTAACAAACCCACCATAGAACACTCGAGAATGGCGCAGTGACACGCAACGCAAGAGTCGTGAAATAAGGAGCCGAGGCGTGACACCGTCTGCCCTTTCATTTTCAGCGGGTAAGGTCCTGAGACGAAGATAGATCCGCTTATCCCTGGGTTTACTAATAAAGGAAGAGTTATCCCATACCAGTACTTAGGGGTCTAATTATACGGTGGTCTCCACGGCTTTGGCCACTTCACCGTCCTAACCACTGGACCGTTTAGTTTCTACTTTACAGTTATCACTTCCCAACGTAACAGTCTGCTGACTGTTATTCGTCCGATAAGGAATCTGTTGATTAAAACGCCGTTGGCTAGAAACTGAAAATTGGATAGAAGTGTCGCTGTAGCGGAGATGAAAATTTTCAGAGGTGTCCCGCTGGGTTAAAACTTTGTGTGACTACAGAAACATATCTTACGACAGCAGACGATGGTCTTTCAACACTTACGGCATGTCACTGATTTAAGCATATTTTCATTCTACTTTCTTTTCAGTATGGTATAGCAAAGTTGAAATAATGCAACGTAACTGTAGCTTACATTGCAGTGTAACATTAAAAGCAGTGTTAGAAATAATAAACTTAGAATAGAAATAAACTAAAATCTTATGACGGCGTCACTTTGTATTGTGAAAAATTTTCTCGGTTACTTCTGTACATTCCTTTGATGAAATTGCCAGAGCTTCGCTGGAGAACTTATTTGGTGAAATTGGCCACTTCAGCCTCTTAAGAGGCAGCATATTGGTATCTTCTTCTGAAATGGCATTCCAATAAAGAGAATTTAAGTTCATCAGCTGCAAATTTATCGGAAGTTATTTAATTTGAAAGAGGTTGGAGAGGTAAAACTAAAAGTTTATTTCTCTTTTTTATTCCACCTCACTGTCCTCCTTCTACGTATTATGATTATCATCGTCGTTTTCACGCATTGTCAACTCCATCATTATCATCACCTTCACCATCGTTATTTCGATAAACAACATGCGTATTGCAGATAGAAGCAATGATATTTTCAAAAGCGTAATTTTAATGTATGTTTAATAACCATTATAGTAAAACTGAGCAAGAGAAAGTAATCTGTGTGTAGATCGGAGGCAACAATTTCATTTTCGTTTTCATTATTATTGATAATGATCATAAAGTTTTATAGAACGAACCAAATGGTATGAAGAAGATTTACAAATTGAATGCAAATAACAAAACACCACAAACATGTTTGATTATAGACGCTATCACAATACAGATAGTTAAGCTACATGGTAAATGAATGCCGGTAAAATATTAAGTAAAAGATTAAATAAATGGAACTCATACCCAAAATAGTGTCAAGCCAATATTCTTAAATCAAAGTTCGTGAATACGCCATCAGGAAAGGATACCTAAAGCAGATTTGACATCGGTAATCAAGAGGATTACTGACATAAGGGGATCTATAAGATCAAGTCTGTCCACATTCCAGACTTCCAGACAATGCATCATAATGCTTACCGTTCATTAAGCTCCTTTGTACTGTCTTGAGAGAAACACTGTTATATTTCATATGCAATATTATGTAGTCATCCCCTTTAACATGAACCAAGAGAACAATAAGCGGCAATAACTTTTTCTGACTACTGTCATGATGATGCGAGTTATGAACGACGTTTATGTCAGGGCTTTATGAATATTATATTTCGTTTACACACTGTCATGTTACTTCAAAAAATCAAATAAGAAAATCTCTGAGAGAGAGAGAGAGAGAGAGAGAGAGAGAGAGAGAGAGAGAGAGCGTTTATTACAGACGTTAAAAATGAGGGCGCGAGTGGCTGTTAAACTTCTTTCAAGTCTCATTGGACTTGGCCATGGTCTATATTTGAGGATTTTCAGACCAATCTCAACTTTAAACATCGTCACAGGTTTAAATAACTTTCAGAACTAATGACGAAATAATTAGAGATACTTGACAAGTGGGCTAGTTAGGTTAGCCATCAATGTCCGTACACGTGACGCCGAACAAGTTGAATTGTTTTTAAAATTCAGGTAAAAAAGGGAAGAATAATAGGGATTCTGTATTACTAAACACCACTCTAATTTCTGCACCTTATCTCTCCAGAATATTAGAAGAATAAAGAAACGAAGGAGAAAAGAAAACGCGAGAGTTTTTAATGTATTTTCATGTGGTTGTTAGATCAGGGCCGCCTGTTGCTTTGCTCAGCTCTACGCTTTTATTTACATTTTGTAAGATAACACGTGGAAAAAAAGTAAAAGGGAAATTCATTATTACATTTAATGCTCTCCCCATTTATGCGTGGATGCATTATTCCCCCTCAAATGTTTTTAATAATACAATTGAATGTAACGTACCACATTTTATTCCTATAACGATAATGTTTTAACTTGACTCGATTTTCCTCTCAATTCTGTAATGTTTTAGTGACAAAAAGACGTATGCAGCGATGCAAAGGACGAAAATGACAATGTGATTTATTTCGTGCAAGCAATAACTTACAGGAGCGGGGGAGCATTGTGATTATTTGCAAAAACTGCACGATATGTACACTGTTTGTATGATATAGATACGGAAAGACAAAATTGTACCTGAACACACACGCTGGATCGTTCTCGGTGTTAAGGCTGTTTCAGACTACCGAATTTACTCATTTCCTTGGACCTGAAAGATACTGGAAGCTAGTGCGCAACAACATTATAACTCATATTTATGATTTACTGGTAAACTAATTCATCAGTAATTAGTTTGTAATTAGTGACAAACTACTGTCGTGTGTGTATATATATATATATATATATATATATATATATATATATATATATATATATATATATATATATATATATATATATATATATATATATATATATATAATTTTTTTTTACTTGCTTATTTAGTACTTAGCTATACTGATGGAGATGAATCGATTTATATTTTAGAAACAGAACCTAAATTCAACTGGGATATGTACACTACAGAAGCGAGACCTGGATCTAACAACTTCAGTAGAAAAGACTCCTTGCCTACCTCTGCAAACACTCCAAAATCTAAATGAACGACGTTTCGCTAAAGTCTATATATTTTTTAAGTGTAAGAGCTCTGATTTCGTAAAGCTTTTGAAATGCTTATTCAGGGTACTGTGATTTATTGCATATCTATGCATCTCACTGTTTACACATAGTAGGGAACGTAGATCATAGACTCTGGAAAATACAGGAAAAAAAAAAAAATCAGCCTTATTTTTGGCCTAAATGTAGAAATAGTTTAGCATATTAATAGAGACTGATAAGTGTCAGAATCTCCAAATTGTTCTAGACCAAAACAAACCAAAAACAGAGAAGGGCTGATCCTAATAAACTTACTCTAACACTGATGTGAAACATTTTGGTTCAGATGTGAGAGGTGACTGGGAACTCAACATTACCACCATAAACGTACACAGGTACTAATATTTGAGAGGTATAAAGTCCATTTGAGCGTGTCACGCCGAGTGACTGGAACTAATACCGCATAAATCGAGCGAGTTTAGGAACTTCATTTCGGAATGCCCTCTGTCCTTCGTGGTTGATGGATCTTCCCATTCAAAGTCATTTCAGTGTCCTTTTAAATCCGTGTCTTTAGCCTGAACCCTTAAACTCTTTTCTTTTATTGAACGAAACACTCTTTCATCCCCTTTTCCTCCTAAGACCATTCAATTTTGAATAGGAGAGCTCTACTCAGCGTAAGTTGGTCACCTATTTATGATGCTACAAACGTCGATTCTTGAATCATATTTTTTCACCTTTTCAACAAAAATACGATTCTTTTAAATATCTCTTAAATAAAAATTTTTCTTAAAGCTGAAAGAAAGTATCCTAAAAATAGCCAGTGTAAATACAGGATAATGATATTCTTGTCGAAAGTAAGTAAACTTATATATTGTTATCAGAGTCTATGGTTAAAAGAATTATGGGACTATGAAGTGCAATTTGGAGGGTTCTATAAGGTTAGCAAGGCTCCATGCAGTTAGCAACACTCGCTGCATTATGATATCCAATGTTAGGTTACCGAGCAAACACAGTATCAGGACTATGATTTAATCTGGTAATTTGCTTATAAACTGGCTCTCACCTGAAATGAAATGTTAAAAACTCCTGTACGTAATCACATGTTCCATGTACTCACGAAGATGGAATATCGTATTAAAGTTACCTTCCATATAATTTACAGAAAGGCCTCTGGCCAGACGCTTACAACTCAGGTGGTCTTAGAGGAACACAAAGTTACTCACTTTAATCTTCCTAAAGGAACTATTAATCCAACCAGTAACAGCTGATGTTAAACGTCTTCAGTCGCTGACTATTAATGTGAGCATTAACATATGACCTTGTTGCATCCTGGACTCTTCTATTTTATGTCTAATGAACTTATTAAGCTCTTTTCAAATAGATGAGAAAGCTCTTAGGGCCTGCATATGATGACCAACATTCTTAACATTATAAATGGCAGTATTACAGATCTAAATACTCGCGCCATTATAAGTCAGCAGTGTCTGTTCATTACCTTATTCAAATGAAAAGGCAGAAATTAATCCCATTTAGTTTTGCAATGCTAACAAGTCTAAGAAATAAGCATAATGGGAATTGCTTTCTGGCAAAATTGCAGCCAGAGTCAAGAAGAGAAGCTTTAGCACGGCGATCCCCCTAAAAATAAGATAATGACTATTTATCCTTGAATACTCAGACGTGCTAATTGATTGGATGTTTATTTAGATTCAACCGGCCAAACTATTAAAGGCACTTTGATACCTCTCATGACGAGGATATGATGAAGTATGGTTTTTAGCACCTCATCTTCACGCTGAAATAATATATATCCGCAGGAATCCAAAGAAGTTTTGTACTCAACAACGCTCCTTTCAGAGCATATGAATGGCCGACAAACTTACTCACGAACAAGCACTGAAAAGCAAAATCTATACTTTTACGCAATGCATTTACGTAATGGAGGTTCATAAAGCTGCAGTGGGGGCTGAAATATCCTCTCATTTGACCTTAATCATCAAATAATTCTCCGACCATTTCCCTTTCGCCACATTACGCCACCACGAAGATTTATACAACTTGCAGGATACGATACCCCAACGGTATGCAAATCTACTTACCGTGGCAGAAACATTTCGGGCAACTCCCTTCTGCTTCCAATCGCTATTTTTCCTCATTAAACAGTTTGCATTTTAAGGACGAAATAACCGAACCTTTTTAAGGGAAAAGTTAGTATATTTATGGTTATTTCTCATTTTGCGCACCTTTTATGGCTTAATAACAAAAATGCAAACAAAAACATGACAAAACGCAAAGTAAAAATAAGAGTTTAGGTTGCTATTTGTCTTTACAGTAATATTTAAAGCAAGCACCCTGGCTGTGAGGGTCAGGATTATTTATAAATAACGTCATTAAAAGCCAGAGGATTAATGAAAGGAATTCGAATAGGAACAGGTAAGTTTCTCTTTCCATTATGGGTTTGAATTTTTGAATCAGGTTTATCGCTATTTTCAGCTTTCCCAGATGTTTATGGTCGATTCATTTTGGTATCCCTGTTATCTTTGTCGATTAATTAGCTTAGGGATTTTTCACTAAGCTATTCATTAGATATTCTTCATATACGTGATTCTCCATGGATTATTTTAATCGTTATTTTATCATTTGATTATCAGCCAAGGCTCAACCCATAATCATACCATGTTCGATTTTTTATAGCGAAAAGTATAAACTGACTTCAGCAGTAATTTACATTTCAGGTGCAAATGAGTCTAATATATTTTACATATTTCATATACATTTTATTTTTTTTATTAAATAATTCATTTAATATAGACTTTAAGTTACTAAGAAGCCAGTTAAGACTTTTTAGTAAGGTTAAAGCCTGCGCAGGAGGCAATCACATTAGCTAATCCTTCCTGGAAGTACAACATAATGTACAAGCGAATTAAACTAACGCTCCGATATCCATGCAGTGGGTGTAAAGGCAATTGTTTGTTTTGCATATTACTTTTAATTACAGTGCCGTAGTCTTATACAGAAACTTGGCTTGACGCTCAGGTTCTGCACAATCCCTCCCCCCCCCCCGTGCTTAAACACATGCGCACACACATAAATATATGTGTGCGTATTTGTATTTGTACATGTGTATCTGCTATCAGCAGGGATAACAACCGAATGGACGTGTAACCTGTTTACACACACACACACACACACACACACACACACACACACACACACACACACACACACATATATATATATATATATATATATATATATATATATATATATATATATATATATATATATATATATATATATATATATATATATATATATATATATATATATATATATATATATATATATATATATATGTATATTATATAGTGTGAGTGTGTATGTGCGTGTGTGTGTGTGTGTGCGCGCGCAGGGACGCATGCATGTGCATGGCTATTTGAGTGCATATGAGTGTCATGTGTTTTTTTAAATGGGCAAGAAAAAAATATTCTTAGTCTAACGTACCCGCTGAATAAGATTAGTTTAAATGTGACATTATAGATAAGAGAACGTTGAAATCTGAGTGAAAGTGAAGCGAAAATACCGAATAATATGCAACAACTGGGATACTTTCTTGTCCCGTTGCTCTACAGGAAGTGAAATTCATTCGGTTTAATTTTTTGTGCTATTTTGCATATCTTTAAAATGTTCATTTGGACTTTGATGTTTAATGAATAGTTTTAAGCATACTTACTGTAGCGACATTCACAAAATACTTAATATCAAGGCTGTTCAAAAATTAAGGAACAAAGAAAATTCTTATTTTTCCGACAAATATTTATTTGATAATTTATAACTCTGAACATTTTTTATAAAATGAAAAGGGAAATGTATAAATCAGTAAAAAAAAAAGACAGGCATATACGCGAATACTGTAGGTAATATTTATTTGCGGTAGTTATAGGTCAGAATTATTGCTGATTACTGGTAATATGACAAAGAAAAAAATATTATCCATCACTCCCAGAGCCAAGCAAAACTGCTCTGATATCATTCTTCTCTCTGTGATCCTGTTACGCTAGGATAGAAAATGTTCGCGTGAGAGAGAGAGAGAGAGAGAGAGAGAGAGAGAGAGAGAGAGAGAGAGAGAGAGTTAAAAAGTTAAGTATATCTTAGTTTAACCAGACCACTGAGCTGATTAACAGCTCTCCTAGGGCTGGCCCGAAGGATTAGATTTGTTTTACGTGGCTAAGAACCGACTGGTTAGGCTACCTAGCAACGGGACCTACATCTTATTGTGGAATCCGAACCACATTATGACGAGAAATGAATTTCTATCACCAGAAATTAATTCCTCTAGTTCTTCATTGGCCGGTCCGAGAGTCGAACGCTGGGGCAACAGCATGCTAACCGAGAGGTCTACCCACCCCTCCAATGAAGAACTGAGAGAGTGAGAGAGAGAGAGAGAGAGAGAGATCTAACATTCGATAGAAATAAAATCGGAGAATGTTCAGGGAATCTGGAGTGCCTCTTCGCGAAATTTTCCTTCAACCCACTCGGCCACACTTTAAAGTTGAATTTTTCTTAGTGGTGAGTAACTACATCTTGTCTAAGCCAGAGGGTCTTTCCCAGTAAAACTTCATCATCGAATGGAAGAGCCACATCAAAGGCTTTCCGTGGTAAGAAATTTTTTATCCCTTTCAACCCTCCTAGGTCTTAAACAAATTGGAAGAAATTTTGTTCATATATTCAACGTTTTCAATTTATCAAATGAATAAAGCTTAAGGGAAATGTAAAATGTTAAATAAGGTCTAAAATATTCCTGAAGAACAAACCATCTTGCCAAACCATAATAATTTACAACGTTAGTTAAATGTCATGGTTAAACTATCTATTAATAATAATGATAATCTAATCAACCGGAAAAAATTAAAAACAAAGAGAAACTTCATTTACATTATGTAAGATATAACATTTTGCAGATGTATGATTAATCATTTATATTTAGGATGATACTTCCCACCTTTGATAAGAAAATTATTGTGCTCGGTATGAACTACAATCAATGGATGTTCCTAGCATTTTACAAGTAACGATTATTGTTTGCAGGAGTCTGATGATAGTAAGCGACATAATTTAATGACTGAATTGTTTGTGAATATGAATATAAAAAAAAATGATTTGTTTGATCTCACATAGACACAGTATGTATATATATATATATATATATATATATATATATATATATATATATATATATATATATATATATATATATATATATATATATATATATATATATTTATAAATATTACTGCTGTTCGCCCTCGATGTATTTAGGTGTAGGAATATTAGTCAGATTGACCTTGACAGAGAACATCTCTGTCCCGCAGGTAGGCCAGGCAATTCAAAATAACGATCACAGCAGAGACAGATGGCGCCCGAGCATAGGCTGGGTAGTTCAAAAAACAAAATATGCTATGGCATTAGGGACCTAAACCTCAGAGAGGGTTTTCACTCAATAATCTCTAGTACTGGTGGCCTTAAGCTATCTTTCCCTTTACTCTATGCATTCGGCGATGTCTTTGTCAAGGTCGGAGTGCCTGGGGCGCCGTGTAAAGTAGGCCGCCTCACCTTGCGGGACCACGAGCGAGGTCAGAGAGAGACAGACCACGAACGAGGAAGTACGCCGCGTAGCATGCCAGAACGGTCTTCTTTGTTCCTTTACTCGACTTTGCTCCTACGTCTATATTAATTAGTGAATTGGGAAGACTGCCAGAATCCTGACTCCTGAGGTCCATCGTATGCGCAAACGACTCGACGTTCAAGGTAAGTCCGATTCTTGTTAAAGCTTCGTCGATTGACTAATAACTTTTCTGTATTTCCGTTTTCTTTGTTTCATTCTCCAGTCACCACTTATGGGATATGCTATTACGAAGTCTAGATTAAGTCAAATTATTATATTGTTAGCGTTAGCCGAAGTGTCCCAGTAAGTCTCGGGGATTTAGGCAAGCAAGTCATCTTTAATACTCTGGTATTTGTTATGCCTAGCGCTCATTGTTTGGGGGGAGAACCGTTGTGTTTTTTGTATTTAATACCATCTTAACAAGTAGAGATTTTTCTGCGTCCGCAGTTGGTGACGTTTATCATGAAGCCTTTATTCCTTGAATATTCTTTGTTAAGGTTAATTACCCTTAACTGGCAACCTTTGATTAATTAACGTCTGTCTTTGAGGTTAACTCTTGGCTTCAAGAGACAGGTTACGTGTATTCTTGACCTGCAGGGCCGTGCAACTTTACGTAAATTAACCAATAACTGATCAGCCAAGACACACACGTAACAATATATATATATATATGTATATATATATATATATATATATATATATATATATATATATATATATATATATATATATATATATATATATATATATATATATATATATATATATATATATATATATATATATATATATATATATATATATATATATATATATATATATATATATATATATATATATATATATATATATATATATATATATGTATATATACATATATACATATATATATATATATATATATATATATATATATATATATATATATATATATATATATATATATATATATATATATATATATACATATAAACAGCAAACAACCATCGTAGCATCTATGGTTGTGTGCTGTTTTATTCCTGGTAAATCGTCGGCCTTCCAGATGCCCCAATCTTCCAGCATGTACAGTATGTATATATGTATGTATATAATATATAAATATATATATGTGTGTGTGTGTATATATATATATATATATATATATATATATATATATATATATATATATATATATATATATATATATATATATATATATATATATATATATATATATATATATATATATATATATATATATATATATATATATATATATATATATATATATATATATATATATATATGTATATAGAACTTAAGCCATTTCTTATATCAGGGTGTGGTCCCTAAAAACAAAACTGACGCTATATACACATTCCGGTTGCCGAATAGTGGCTGTTAGAAATTTCCACGACCTTAGTCGCAGCATTTGCCTATTCAGAAGGCTCATCGGCAGTGCATCGAATCCCTTTTGGCATTCTGCGTTGTTCCCCTTCATTTCGCAAACGATTTCGTGCATCCGCGGTGTTATGGTTGGTCCTTTCCATTACATCTTTCACAATCTCTTTCCGAATTATAGAACCTCTTAATTTCCTTGTTGTCCCCCGTTTTCTCCACTCGAACAAACCATCTCAAAACATTCTGATTTAGCTCTCCTTACATGTATTCTATTGCCTTTGCCATTTTTTCTCTACTTGAATTCAGGATGCACACCTCACTTCTATGAAAGACAGATGCCAAAGAATCCTTTCATACATTTCCACTTTGGCTTTCAGAAACATTGTAATTCTCTCCCAATTTTTTTGCATGACCTCCGCTTCCTTACTTGCTTTGCTTATTCCAAGACTCAGTCCTTCTCTTATTTTACAATCACTCATAGTATTTCCTTCCACATTACCATATGAATCAGTGACTTCAATTCTTCTATATTCAGTGCGTCATCTTCCCCTTATCACGTTTATCACTAACTATCTCTTCCTGTCTGCAAACAGTTTTATACCCTTAAACTGGTTTCCTTAACTTCTCTTTCATATCCAGAATAAGTATGCACCATCTCCAAATGTCACTCGT
>JANJGK010000003.1:22903525-22918525 GCA_039081455.1 Macrobrachium rosenbergii | reverse complement strand
CATCAACAAAACACATTTGATGCTTAGCTGTAATGGTGCAAAGGATTTCTTTAGAATAAGAAACACCGTCATACAAAATTTAACTTTCTTTGTTAACACGTGTGTCTAATAAGACTGGTAATGAGAACCATAGGAGCATAAGTACGTAAAATGATTATAAGTATAGATTTCGCTTTCAATTCCCGTCATGATCCGTTGAAGTAGAAGGGAAAAAATGAGAAACAAAGAACCTACACTGAAAGTAATACCTCATGATGTCACTGTAAGCAATGACACATGCCTTCAGAAATAGCCTAAGCTATGAAAGCCACCCACTGCCTCTCTTACTTTCTTTCCTTCTTTCTTTCGACTCTTATGCAGCTCATGCCGACGTTGATGAATTTCGTTTCTCGCAATTGCGATGAAGTTAATCCTATTTTGACGCTAATAGATTTCTTCCTGTTGCCGCTGATCAATCATCGTTGGCAGCTCAGCTGGTTACTTTTACATCAAGCATTCCATGTACGAGAAAAATCTGTTTTTAATTGCAGACAAAGTATTCTGAATGAAGAGGGAGGAAAAGCAATTTCATTGGCGCACATTATTCTGATTTTCTGGAGTTCTGTGATTTCAAGGAGACAGGATGTTATGCCATGGAGATTGCATCTAGCGATGCCTGCCACTGCCTATGTAATAATAATAATAATAATAATAATAATAATAAAAATAATAATAATAATAATAATAATAATAATAATAATAATAATATTATTATTGTTATTATTATTATTATTATTAGTAGTAGTAGTAGTAGTAGTAGTAGTAGTAGTAGTAGTAGTAGTAGTAGTAGTAGTAGTAAGGATTTAAATAATGTACTCAAAATAATACTTTCGTTTCCCACTTGGGAAACGATGTAAATGTCCCTTGTAGAAAAGATCATCATTAAGTTGCCTACTGATATATCACATTTGGAAATAGGAGACAGTAATGATGGAGCATTGCTGCAGCTTTCGTTTCACCATTACCCACATCACCACACACGACGATCACCCTGAATGATGTGATTAAGTTTCGCGATGTTTGCCGGACCTATGCCAACATGGAGGTGTGTCACCACAACTTCAGAATTGGCCCTGTTGCATGACAACCTCTGCTTACGATTCATTACCGTGATGTATAAAGGCTAACGTGGAATTTGCCTATTCATGTCTGCAGTTCTTCCACTGAGTGTTTTATTTGCATCGTCTCCTTCTTCTCAAGAAATGTTAACAATCTGTGGTTAAAAAAATATTCACAGTAGCATGAGTCTTGAAATGTTGAAATGAAGAAACAAATCCTCAGTTATATACATGTGCATTATTTAAAGGTAAATCTGCCAAACAAGCTTTCGGGAAACTGTTCGATTCCCATTTTCAGTCTTTAAATATATGTACATATACATAACTGTGGATTTGTTTCCTTAGTCTCTGGTTTTGTAAACCACCCTGAGGAGATGGAATGGTAAAATAGATGGAATGGTGAAATACCGATTGGTATATCCTGCTTCACTTCTAATGCGATGACCTCCCTATAGAGAAGTTAACGCCTCAGAAAGAAGGTTTTCCACGACTTAATTTGCACAGTCACCAGAATTTCTGTAACTTTCATTCACCTGGCAAAGGGAAGATGAAGGAAGATAATGACCCGGTTCTTTCCTAAGAAGAACAGGGAGAAGAGAATGAGTAAACACTCAACTGAAACATATACAAAGTTTTTGTCCTTTTCAATATATTTTTTATGATTCAGGCATTTTTTTTTATTCTGGTTAATGAAATTGATATAAGGAAAAAAAAATCACTCCCATTCGGTAGTTACTAGAGTAATATTTGTAAAACAAAGGGCGTTTTTGAACCTCAGGTTATCAGTGTAAGCTATTTACTGAAAGGGGACTTGGAACCCTGTAACTAAAGTAGCGTAGTGAGTTACTCAACACGATGGCTGATTTTCCACTGCATCCGGATTCAGTGTGCGAAGTGTGCTGTTTTCCTGACATTGTTTTTAAAGACATTAATATCTGTGTATTCCTTAGTCTTGTGACAAATTATGTTTGTATTGAGTTTGGAGATAAAATTTTAACATTTATTATTATTACTGCTAATAACGGGGGGTGGGGGTGGGGAAGGCCTTCCCCAGAGGCAGTGCTGTTGAATAAATAGCTGTTCCTGCAGCATGTAATGTGTATAGTCCTCTCTATGCGTCTCATATTCTTCTCTCCATCAGCATCTAGCGGATATATTAGGTTTCCTAGGATTATATATCCTATTACCATTTCTGCAATTATGCTAATAAAAATGAAGCCACTCAACTTGGACGTTTATGACATTATGTTTTCATGTCATCTTTGCTCTCATTACTATAAACTGATATGTTTTACCTCGGAAAGAATCTTTAGTCCTTTATCACTTTGGTCAGAATAATATCAAGACCCAAGTGAGCATTGCATTCCGCGTAATAATTCAGGCGCATGCGGAATTCATGTCGAATCGTCAGCTCCAAATTAGATGCCAATAATGATAGCGTCCAAATTGCAATTTCCAGATAAAAATCATTTGGAACGTTACAAAATTCCAGGTCCCTGTTGCAGTGGGGTCCATTCCTTTTTTCATAATGCCTGACTGTTTACCTTGGGGAAATTCAATTATGGGCGAAACAGTAATTTATCACACATTTCATATCTGACCGTATGTAGATAGACAGTAAATGAAAGAGTTGAAGGCAGCATGAAATGCCCGACACGATGTACATTAATCATCAAGTGAAAATTTGATTTTTTTTTTAAATAATGACCTCCGAGTCTCTCCCCTTCCCCCAACCTCATAAACAAATCATCCCCTGTAAATGGATATATAGAATAAACCAAAATGTGTCGCCTTTTCCTTTATATTTGAAGTTCTTACTGGTTTGCAGTGCATTAAAAATCAATGAAATAACTAGTTGTAGGTAGACAAACGACAGGCTACCCTGATACATAGCCCTATTGATAAGAAACTTTTGAACGAAAAATGCATACATAAAAAAAATTCTACCATTTCAGAGTATTGAATTTCACCTTTAGCTGACTGAACCTGGCAAATATATTTCCAGCCAAGTGCAAAATAATTGTCAAATGAGAGAAAAAGAAAGAAGGTTCATGAAATTTTTGCTATGAATAGGAGGGATAGTTTTAGCTACATAATATTTAGCCCTGAGATAACTAAAGGTAGAAAAAGAAAATTGAGGAAATATATTTGATCTAAGGTTGAATATTGAAACTCGAGATATTACATGCAACTGCAAACTTATTTCCAACTATCGTCTTACTTTTTAAAAGTTATATACTCTGTATAAAGTTTCTCTTACTACTGCCAACAATGGATCCTATTTTATATTCACACATCGCTTATCAGGAAATGTAACTTCGAGATAACTGAGAGCTTTCTCCCTACTCCTCAACTTTCCATTCCTCATAACGTAAACTTCTCTCGGGTGTTCTCTCGGCTCTTTCATCACTTCTTATTGCAGCAAGTACGTTTCTTTGTAATCAGTCCTCTGTACTTGTTATCATAGCATGATCATTTCCCAGCCTTTCTTCTTCAGTATCCCCTTTAAACTTTGACCCCCTTCTTTTTCAACCTTACTCCGATGACCCTTTCGTCATTTCTTTCCTTTGTTTCAGAAGAAAATATCCATTTATAAACCATTCATAAGCGGCATCGCTGAAAATATTCATACACCCTCATAAATATCCCGTCCACATTATAATTGCTTAACGAGTCCCTAGGCGGATTCTGAAAATGAAAATCGCATTAGTCATGAATCAGAATTCAAAGCCTATTCAAAGCAACACAAGTCTATGTCTTTGGCTAGTCAAGTGTCATTTCCTCTCGGTAAACAGAGTATGTGTGTTCTTTTCACTCTGACCACAGAGAGAGAGAGAGAGAGAGAGAGAGAGAGAGAGAGAGAGAGAGAGAGAGAGAGAAGTCTGGTTGGGTGGGGGTGGGTCAAGGGGGTTCGTTAAAATTCCACTTTACAAGTCTTCGTCCTTTGTAGTTGTTTGTTACTATCTTTGCTCCTTCACCAATAGTGACCTAAGAACACTCCTTCATCATCCAACTAACGAGGTAAATAATATCAAGAACCCACTTAACTCATTTGCTGGTTGAAGGAGTAATAAAAGAGAGAGAGAGAGAGAGAGAGAGAGAGAGAGAGAGAGAGAGAGAGAGAGAGAGAGACTCAAGTGCGTGCTCAAGTACATGTCATCAATCCTATATTTGTCTAATGAACCAGAGAACCCAGTGCATTTGTTTGTATCTGTTAGGTGGTCCAAGATTCGGTAACTCCAAAGGCATTTCGACAATGTCTGTAGATGGTGTTTTATAATCACTCCGCTATCCCTCTTACGCGTAGTTGATTATACTTAATGACCGTGCACGGCCAAAAGGCACGGCCGTTAATCATGTAATTATCCAGCGTGGAGTATATTCACTGATACCAAGCACTCATTCAACGTCAGTTTGGTTCTGTGTATCACTTGAGTGATTTCGATTTGTTAGATACAACTCGGTCACTTGGGCGATTTTTTTACAGTCTCTGTATCGCTTATTTGTGTGCTAAATCTTTTTTTTATGATTATATCATTATAGTAACCTTAAAGTCTTATTGTGTTAAGATGCGCGTCCACCTGCAGCGAGAAAAGGACATTTGAGGCTTTCTGCCATCATTTGCGAATGGTAGAGGATGCCTGGCTGCTATAAAAGAAAATTATTTTAATTCTTAAACATAATGAAGTTTTTCCAAGTCGTTACAAATATTTCTACCAAATATTCAGTGAAATATGAATTTAATTCTATACTGTATTTGTTCAAAAACATTATGAAAGCAAAGCACTGAACGACGATGAAATGAATTCTTGAGGTGGAAATCTTTCGTTTCCTTATGAGTAATTAGCCCAAATAAAAGAAAACAATGACGAGAGCTTAATGAGATAGCTCAGAACGATGAAGATTTTCATGACCATAATGAAATGCAAGAACCTCATTCCCAGCCCAACCTTGCACTGTAGCATTCCTCCGGACAATAAAGGCACTCTTGTGAAGAGCCTGACCAGATGACTTACCAAGTGCATTTCCTGCTCTTACACCAGCGTGGATCTTTTGGACGGATAAAAAAGAAAGCAACAAATGGAAAGGAACTGTCACTCTTCAGTTTACTTCACCTTATCAGACATCGTTACAATATGACTTTTCTGCGGTAAATGTTAAAGTTGTTTAAATGGAGATAAGAGGTGAATTATACACCACAGTAGATGAGAAAAGGAAGGAAGTGGAAGCTTACGAATTATTTTGATATACAATGACAGTTACTAGACGAGTAAATGTTGAAATGCATGACGAGTAATTTTGAATAAAGTATTTATACAGAAAAGAAATGTGACTATGGATGTGAATGAAGGGTACTTTAGGGGTGAATTATCCGAATAGCATGCTTGGAAAACAAAGAGATAAGTAGCTTTGGTAAAAAAGAAACTTAGATGTGAAGAGACTGCTCAACGTTTCATGGTACTTTGGTCACAAAGGCTGTTGTACAGAAGCTTTTTGAAAAGAATGAAACTAATGGAAAGTCCTGGAATGAAAGGATGAAGCAGGGATAAAAAAAAAAAACAAAAACAAGTAAAAAATGCGCCAAAGTTTCTTCGGTGTAATCGAGTTTTCTGTAAGGCGTATAATGGTGTATGAAACTCTCAGCCAAGTCCCATGAAACTCTCAGACGCGACCCGTGAAACTTCCAGACACGACCGGTGGTGTGCCCGTGTTGTTGGCACCTATAGCAGTGCCAGACGCACGATCATCGCTAACTTAAACCTTAAATCAATTTAAAACTTCTGAGGCTAGAGGGCTGCAATTTGGTACGTTTGATGATTGGAGGGTGGATGACCAACACACCAATTTGCAGCCCTCTAGCCTCGGTAGTTTTTAAGATCTGAGGGAGGGCAGGAAAAGTGCAGACGGACAGACAAATAGCCATCTCAACAGTTTTCTTTTACAGAAAACTAAAAATGAACGTGCTTTGGTGGGAGTGTTAGATGGCGTTACAGAGGTAAGTGTTGAAGGGCTGAATAAGAGTGTGGGGCTGCTTACATCAGGGAGTGAATGAGACTGATCACATTTCTGTTTAAATATATGAACCGTTTATGAGACTGGAAATTTTTGCACAGTAGTGCATTGTTGATTCCGCAGTTTTAGAATAATGTGACGATGTGTAGCGATGAATAACAACCACACTCACCTCCCTCCCTCTCTCTCTCTCTCTCTCTCTCTCTCTCTTCTCTCTCTCTCTCTTCTCTCTCTCTCTCTCTCCGAAGCCTCATATTAGAGAAAATGAGTCATTGGTTAACACAGTATGTACATGGGCACTCACAGCCAATGCTGAATCACTTCAGCAGTAGTAAATTTCAGATTGCGTTATTTATACTCTAATAGGCACATGCAGTTCTTATTTTAGATTTAATATCTACATTATTTAACACCCAAAAGTGAAAATATTCCATTAAGATAATTAAGCTTCTCTCTGTCTCTTTGACTAACTAGCTGTGTGTCTAACTAAATCCAATAGTCTATTTATTTTCGACTCGGAGCATCAACTGCAAGCTCTCCATTGTTCAGCGGAGAAATGTAAACATTTACCGCCAAGGCTTGCAAGTAGTCATGAATCTTTCTTTACGTCAGAAATATCTTGGCAAATTGCTGGAGCGACCTTTACCCTTTTCCAGCCACTGACAAAAGCAGGCGAAGATATTATCCCATGAACACCCCGTGTGTGTGTGTGGCCGTTGGTTACAGACAACCTTGTACTTGCACCCGTCGGCTAAAATGGGATTTACTTTCTCAATGTGCATGCGGCTATTGAAGAGAGAGAGAGAGAGAGAGAGAGAGAGAGAGAGAGAGAGAGAGAGAGAGAGAGAGAGAGAGAGAGAGGATATTTACAATGCTGCTGGAACTGTTATATCTATCCACAGGTAGTGGACTTTTCGCCGAGGTCCTACTCGGTATGGATTAAGTCATTATTTACAATGATTTCTGAAAGTAATGATTTGACATCACACTTCGGAATTGGATGCCATTTTTTATAACTCCTTGTGTTAATAAGATCGTTAAAATGACCCATAGCATCACATCTTGACTCATCTGGCAGAACATCTAAGAAACTGAGAGACAAAGGTATATAAGTTCTGAACTAAATCATCCGTGATTTTGTCCATGTATAATCATATATATCATTCGTGCCTGTGCTAGAGGCTTTTATGTTCCATTGCTCTGAGTCTAACAATATGAAAATACTATGCATACCTTCTAATTTGTTGGAGAGGTAAGCAGCAACTTACTAAAGTAGTTCTATTTGGCTGTAGTTTCTAGGGTTGGGAGATTATATTGGGGCGCAAACTAAGCTCGGCCTCATCAACATCACTAATAAAGAGCTTACGGTACTGATATCTCTTTTAATATTTTTAGTATCTACCGTATGCCACCGAATATCAAAATTTGCTGTATCTCTTTCTAATTGAGCAGATCATGTTATGCCACGAGAGAAGGTTCAGTTATCTTTGATTTGGGTCTTTTGGGTCAAGAGAGTGTGCGAAATTTCGCGACTTCTCACCAAATTGACGGTGTTTAAAAGTAATTCTAGTTGAATGCCTTTTTGCTTCTCTTTGCTTAAGAATAAAGATCATTATCGAGTTCGTTTATGAACTTGTTCGCAGTTTCTTTTTTCAAGGAGAGAGAGAGAGAGAGAGAGAGAGAGAGAGAGAGAGAGAGAGAGAGAGAGAGAGAGGAGAGAGAGAGAGAGAGAGAGTTTTGATTAACATACAAGAGTCCATTTTTATCAGTCAAAGATATCACTGTCTCCGTAGATTTTCAATAATATCAGGATGCATCTCCATGCAAGTGATTTTGACACGATAATTCGTAGAATATGGTACCTAATTCAAGCGCGCATGAAGATAAAATATACAGAAAGTTTAGCAGCAATATCTTCCAAACGCTAGAACTTTTCGACCCTAGAACTTTTGTTCAGTTCTCTTACACTGAAAATTCTATAGTTTTCACACGAACTTTACAAGCACCCCTTTTTTTGTGGCAGTGTCATAGATAAATAATTTTTGTAGCAGAAATAATTGATTTTTGCTTCGTAAAAAACAATAAATCAATAATGTCTGCTCTGTATATGTATATATATATATATATATATATATATATATATATATATATATATATATATATATATATATATATATATATATATATATATATATATATGATAGATAGGTAGATATATAGATTAACAAATAGATAGATACATATTTTCGATATCCCAGTAGAGACAAAACTAAACCGTTATTTGTTCTAGAGGTAAAAGTCTCTCCAGATCAGTTTTGGCAATCAGCTTTCATAGACTATCCTCTTTTTGATAAAATCAGTGTCAATACAGGCTAAGTTGTCCACCTGAAACAAAAATCTAATGTAATACCCCTTGTGAAAAGAAGATTTTGTCTTGCGTTTTGAAGAGCAAAGCTCAAATAGTCCAGTAATAAAATGTTCGAAAAGGAAATTAAATTAATATCTCATTTGATTATTATTTGTAGGGAATAAGATTTTTAATCCCTAGATGATGTAATGTTTTTGTAATAACGACCCGTTAGTATGCACAGTTAATCTACTATTAAATAATAATGTCTTGAAAGTATATAATAGTGACAACATAGATAAAACAAATCAATATATAAGTAATCATGGAAACAATTTATTTTGTCAAAAAACCTGACGACCAGAAAACGATGAGACTTTTGGCTACGTTATCCATCAACAAGCGACCCGTTAGTGTCACTCTGGTTCTCCAGTTCATTATTTTGAGTGAAATAAAAACGTTGAAACATTTTTTTTTCTATTAGCCCCTGAAATTGAACAACGGCGTATGACGTTGAAATCATTAGTTGGAAAAATCAACCAAAGGATAAATTAATTGGCAATGTATAACGATACAGTCAACGGAAGAAACCGATTGTTAAAATAACACAGATAACAGGACCGAGGAAAAATAGATAGATTTGTTTCTGCCAGAGTGATTAAAAAGTTATTATATGAAAGGAAAAGAATTGGAAAGAGAGAAGACTCGAGGAATAGGATGTTGAAGATTGTGATGAAAATCGTATTTAAATGAATATGAATTAGTGATAAATTTCAAAAGTATGACTGAATAATTCAACAGAATGTTTAGCATTGATTTCATTTTTCATCCAAAGTTTCCTTTAAGCCGCACCTTTATTGAATCATCAGCTTCATGCTTCATTAGACCTTAGTATCCCTGTATGCAGCTGTGCCTTCAGTGCTTTATCCAGTAACTTATATTCTCTGAACCTCTCGCTAAATTATATCCCCCTGGGCATAAAAACGGCGTCATGATTTCATACTTCTTATTCAGTGCTGCAGCTGTCTTCGTGTATTTAGATAAACAATAATTTATCTCATCTATTTTCTTTTTACTTGATGATGAGGAGTACGCCGCAACCCTTGGGTTACACACATGCACAAACACGCATTCTCTCTCTCTCTCTCTCTCTCTCTCTCTCTCTCTCTCTCTCTCTCTCAGACACACACACGCCACCATAGAGGAACACCCAGTTTTTCCATCGCCTCTTGACCCCTTTGCAGTTTGAACTTTATCAACAGTAATACCCCATCCATTGTTAGGTTCCTTTGAAGTTTTTTCAACTTGGTATCGTTGAAGTTATTACTCTGCTTCTATTAACTACATTTTAGAAACAGGAGAGAGAGAGAGAGAGAGAGAGAGAGAGAGAGAGAGAGAGAGAGAGAGAGAGAGAGAGAGAGAGAGAGTCCTTCGTTTCCTACTCTTCCTCCCAGTTCCATTTTATTACTCGTATTACGCTGTTACGCTAAGTGCTAAAAGTGCTCTTTGCGATTTGCTTAATGAAAATAGTTTTTAAACTAGATAGGGTTTCAGAGTGAAGGGATAACACATAAGCGCAGGTTTTCCCACTAATGTCAAACATTTATAAGTTTTAGTGTCTCAATATACGTAAAAGATTTCTAGATTCTACAAAATGTGTAACGAAACAGTCACCAAAATGTTTGTCCAACTATAAACATCTGCGATTGAAATTTAAATTCCCTGGAGAAATTTAAGTGAAAATTATAAATGAAAAAATTAGTATTGTTCATGTATATTACTTATTGACGTTATAAACTCCGAGGCAATTCATTTAACAATGCATTAAAGACAAACTTGTACTGAATGATAAGAAATATATTCAGCAGCAGGATGTAAATATCAGTCTTACAAAGTTTCAAATGTCAAGATGATTGTGTTACTTGAAAGCACAGTTATAGAATAGAGATTTAGCAAAAAAAAAAAAAAAAAAAACTTACCATCTCTTGATAATAAAACGCAATGTGCATCAGTGTATTTATTTCCTTTGTGTTTAACAGCCTTAATCTACTATTGAAGGACTCCATGTTTAGACTTGTCGTCTTCCACGCCCGGATTCACCCTTTCACCACTGGACTTTATATCATGGTAGCCATAAGTTAAGTACTGTATATCTTAGTTTTACCACACCATTGAGCTGATTACCAGCTCTCCCAGGACTGGCCCGAAGGATTAGACTTATTTTACGTGGCTAAGAACCAATTGGTTACTTAGCAACGGGACCTACAGCTTATTGTGGAATCCGAACCACATTATAGCGAGAAATGAATTTCTATCACCAGAAATAAATTCCTCTAATTCTTCATTAGCCGGCCGGAGACTCAAACTCGGGCCTAGCGAGTGCTAACCCACAACTCTACCGACTCTTCCAACGAGGAACTATCATATTTGCCAAATGACAGCACGAATGACAGCACGTTACAATATCCTTAATGTCACGCCTTACCATTTCGACCTCCCTTATAGTCATTGCCGTTAATACTGACGGTGTGGGTGCACTTATTAAAAGCTGTCGAAATGTTTTCGCTTGTTATTCTTTTCCGATATGAAAATTTCATACACGCGCTTGAATCATATTGCTAAAGAAAAATTGTTTATACGATTTTCATTATTTTGATGAATGTCTCTTCACGGGCATACAACTGATATAATTAACTGTATGGAATACAGTCCTTATCACATCCAGATTTTTAATCAAAATGGATCGGCATTTAAAACATGATATTAGACACATCACAAGAATATTAATTAAATCATTTACTGATGTTAGATTCCGGGAACAGTTTCATCTCACCCTTTCATCAACATAGGGACGTTTGCAGTTGATATCATAATTACGACCAGTTTCATTTTTGTTCTATAAATTCGCCAGAACAGGGGAATTATGAACAGTAACAGTGGGTTCATTTTAGAAAATATTCCCTATTATTTTTCAATAACAATGGAAGAGCTCGATGGCATGTTTTCAGCGGTAGTTTACAATAGTTATTCGTAATTTGAATATTTTTTTTTATTTTATAGTACTATCGAGTTTATAAATAAAACGCTCGAACTTAAGAAATTCGAATTGTCAACAGCAGGAATAATAAGAGGCCTGATTATTATTATTATTATTATTATTATTATTATTATTATTATTATTATTATTATTATTATTATTATTATTATTATAACAATAGGATCGCATCTGTAAAGAATAATTAAAGGAGAACGTTAAGTTCCTAACCTTGTAAGAAATACAATGCCATGTAACAAATCTATAAAATTGATGAAAAATAAATGTGTACTCAATGGAATAGATGCTGATAAAAGTCAGTTAGGTTCAGTCTAACGGTGAACAGCATCAAGTACCGTTACTGTTTCTCTCCAGAGCAACAAGGTCCGTAACTCTACGAGGAATATGGGTTTATAATTTACCAGTACAGGAATAAAAAGTGAAGTACCTCTTAGTTTAACCAGACCACTGAGCTGATTAACAGCTCTCCTAGGGCTGGTCCGAAGGATTAGATTTATTTTACGTGGCTAACAACCAACTGGTTACCTAGCAACGGGACCTACAGCTTATTGTGGAATCCGAACCACATTATGAAGAGAAATAAATTTCTATCACCAGAAATAAATTCCTCTAATTCTTCACTGGCCGGTCGGAGAGTCGAACGCTGGGCCAACAGCGTGCTAGCCGAGAGCTCTACCCACCCCTCCAATAAAGAACTAATATTGGGGTACCTCAGCAGAGTAGAGTGGCATCCGCTTTGCAAAACAATTATCACACCCTAGTTCCAAAGTGCATAAAATGAAGGTGTTGACAGGAATGCTTTAATAAACAATACAAGTCATAAAGCTAGCCGAAGAGGGTCTATCCTGAAGATCCAAATTACAATTTACTTGGACATGAAACGAACTAGAAATTGTGAAAACTTTGTCAAGAAGATAAAGATCTCGGGATGCGTCAAACATCCAAACAGGAGGGCAATATTTGATCAATGGTAATGAAGCAAATCTGAAATTTGGAGCGTTAATACCATCATTTCTTCAGAAACCGGAAAGTTCTTCATTGGAGGGGTGGGTAGAGCTCTCGGCTAGCACGCTGTTGGCCCAGCGTTCGACTCTCCGGCCGGCCAATGAAGAATTACAGGAATTTATTTCTGGTGATAGAAGTTCATTCCTCGTCATAGTGTGGTTCGGATTCCACAGTAAGCTGTAGGTCCCGTTGCTAGGTAACCAGTTGGTTCTCAGCTACGTAAAATAAATCTAATCCTTCGGGCCAGCCCTAGGAGAGCTGTTAACCAGCTCAGTGGTCTCGTTAAACTATAATATTCTTAACTTTTCAGAAACCGGAAGCCTTAAGAATAATATAAAAGCTTTTGTCAGCATTTTATATGTTTTTGCCTGTTGAAAAATAGACAGGAAGCTTTGACCATGAAATACTCTGTACTAATATATAAGGTGTCGCCTATACGCAGTGAATAATGGCGTGTGAAACCGACATAAGAAATAACGATAATAATCATTATTTCAGTAGATGAAACCTACTCACGTGGAACAAGCACACAGGGGCCATTGACTTGAAATTCCAGTTTCCAAAGAATGTTGGTTTCAACCTCCTACCGCAGGCCCCACACTGCAGCAGTAACAGATCCTGATAAGGAGCCAATGATTTTTCATCGGCCTGGGGGAGACGCGAACCCGCGATATCTGAGTGGCATGCCACGACACTAACCAGTATACTAGGGTAACCAGCTAAGATAGAAAAATCTAATCAGTGACGTCCAAGTTTTGCTGCAGTCCGGTTATATCCTCTTACTTTTTTTTTTGTGTTTGACATCCCTAATATACGAGTCAAGAACTCCATGTTTAGACTTGACGTTGTCCAGCCCGGGGTCACCTTCTCTCACCAATGTAACTTGCATAACCGTTATTATAGATGTTAATGGTGCACTACTTAATAAACTAAAGGTGGAATGTTTCTGCGAGTTATTCTTTTTCAGTATATAAATTTCATACACATGCTTGAATCAAATTCTAGAAATGTTCTGTTTATAATGACTTTAATTAATTAGGTTAAATAGGTCTTAACTAATGTAAAATGAATTTAATTGAATGTCAGGAGCACCACCATTTTATGACCAACTAATTAACAAGGACAAAAAGCTGTTTTAATCCGGTTTTCAAATAAATTACAAAAAGATTAATAAACCATTTACTAACGTTAATTTTTAAAGATCATATTTTAGATGAATCGGTGAAAGGCAACGGTATAAGGTCCTGGTCACTGATCCTTACGAGCTTAAATGTTTTACAATGTTTGTTAGATTGAACTTGAATTTCTCTCCTTCCAACTCCCAATTTTAACATTGCAATCAAGTTCTGCAAAATGGAAATGCACCATTTTTCATTTAAGTATTTATTTCCTGCTACTCTACCACTCTCCAATTAGTGTTGTGAATATTCATTTTATTTAAATGGACTATGTTGAAGTAAGATTTTAACTTTCATTGAGAGAATTGATCAGTTGGTTGGCTTTCAAATTGTTTTTATCCCTGTACAACCCCTTGTGCTCTAGAAGGAATAATCAAGATGCATTTTTTGCTGCTAAAAAAACAACAATAAAAAGTAAACAAATATCCGAGTACCTTGAACACTGATAACGTGTCTGAACAAAGACTGACCCTTTTCAGACCTGAAACTATGAATGTTATGATTCTCCTGAAGAATCCGGGAGATTTGGATGAAAGACCAAATTCATGCTGGTAAATATTCGCACCTCGGTCGACTGATGGGCGGGTGGCCGGAATCGAAGAGAAGCCTCTGTGCAATCCAGTGTAATCCAATCCCTTAGGGGACTGACTTCAAAATAAAATTAGTCAGCATCCACCACCAGTCTCACCACTAAACTCAAAAATCATACGTATTCCATCTCTACAATAGGCAACTGCAGAATTGGTCACTTCATATCATACCTGTGCAGGAAGTGCATAGTGTACAGGTAAAATAAGTTACTGTTCCATTCGCCTCTATGTCTCCCTCTTTTGCTTGCCATCAAATTTAAACAATTATGCTCACTTATCGCCAACCTCTCATCTTTTGACTCTCATCATGTAACCAACCTAATACGTTGATTTTTAGTTTTCTCTAAAAGAAAACTGTTGAGATGGCTTTGTCTGTCCGTCCGCACTTTTTCTGTCCGCCCTTAGATCTTAAAAACTACTAGGGCTAGATGGCTGCAAATTGGTATGTTGATCATCCACCCTCCTATCATAAAACATACCAAATTGCAGCCTTCTAGCCTCGGTAGTTTTTATTTTATTTAAGGTTAAAATTAGTCATGATCGTGCGTCTGGCACCGCTATAGTGCCAACAACACAGATCACCACCGGACCGTGGCTAAAAGTTTCATGGGCCGCGGCTAAGAGTTTCATGGGACGTGGCGGAAAGTTTCATACAGAATTATACGCTGCACAGAAAACTCGATTGCGCCGAAGAGACTTCGGCGCATTTTTTACT
>JANJGK010000003.1:22872486-22898425 GCA_039081455.1 Macrobrachium rosenbergii | reverse complement strand
TCACCACCTGTCTTAAATGAATCCCAATGAGAAAGCTATACGTGGTGTAATGTGTCGTTAATTTGAAAGTTCTCGTCATGGTTTAAAGAACTTTTAGATACCTAGGCTTTTTAATCAAGAAATTTATTACACCTACAGGTTGTAATACTTGACGTTAAATAATAATCCCGGAAGGAGAGTCACAGACTATAAAATTGTCAGTCACGGAAAGAAAATTTATCATGTGTATTAAAACGTTTATGTTATTACTAATTCTACCTGCATTGAGCTATCAATATATTCTGTAAAGGAAGAGCATTATTATTTTCCATATTTCCTTAATAAAAAAAAAAGCTTTTTCAAGTGTCAAATTTCATTCTACTAACGACCAACTACGTTACTACGTGATAGCAATTCACTGACCATCAAATCCCTGAGATTGATCATAAAAGGGAAGACCATTTGGCAAAGCCTTTTCGCAAGTGATAAATAGCTTAAATCTTTCGCTTCTAATTGCATATTGCTAAGTAAGGAAGCTAAGTTAGGGACCTTTTAGCAAGCCACATGAAGGAGCCTTCTTGGTAGTATCTTGAAATGTTTGAGATGGACATTTCAATTTTGATTGTGTTTTGTTTTAAGAAATGTGATCTATTTGTAACATATCTTTTTAGGAATCCCGCATATATTTTGTTTGAATATTTTTTCTAGCTGCGATGGTCTTTGATATGGACATATTCTTAAGCTTAATTGATCTAAGAATATGTCTACTAGTATTTAAACTATTCAGGATACGAAAAGGAGTGTGAGTGCTACTACAGAATAGGAGTAAGGAAGCTGTGTGGAAAACTGGGAAGAGTTCTGCGAGAGCAGTTGTCAGGTAAAAAGACACAAATACAGATGATACAAAAATATAAACAAATTTATAAAAAAAAAAAAAGTATTGATATTTTTATGGAACATTCGAAGATTTATATTGTTACCGAGAACGACTTGAATAACACATTTACGCAGATTTTCAACCCACCGACCTCGGATGATGTTTGTGGAGTGAAATGACCCAAGACTTCGGCGAGGTCCTCAAAATTTTCACGTTTTCCTCCTGTAATAATGCAGCCCCTGGATAATCTGGTGTTTTTTTCCAAGCCGTCTTAGGCACAGGAAAGGGGATATAAATTTTAGAACTGAAAAAAACTTAAAATGAGTGTGGGCTTATTTTTTTTAATGTGTTTTCTAGTCTTTCGTTGTAGGCTACTGGACGTTGGCATAAAACTAGTTGCCCACGATGTTTCTCCACATAATTTGCAGTCATTACGAAAGCTCTAATTTTATGCATTGGATTTAAGAGAGAGAGAGAGAGAGAGAGAGAGAGAGAGAGAGAGAGAGAGAGAGAGAGAGAGAGAGAGAGACGAACTGAGGCAATTATGAATTCATCTTTTTTTTTTTTTATCTCCTATACGCTTTTTCATATTATAGCCATTATTTGAGGTGGACAATAGGGCATTTTAATTTATGGTTGAGACCAGATCTCAAATAGGTTAAAAAATAACCGATAACTGAAATAGAAACCCTTTAGAGTTTTCAGTTTTTTTTTTTTTAATGGCTTCATGTTTAATAACTTTACTCATTTCTTTTCGCTAATAATTATTGGAAAGTTATGCTTGTAATTCCTACTTCCTTTAGAGAAGTATAATATACTGTCATATGAAAATGAGCTTCCGATAACACAAAACAAAACAAATTACTTAAATTGTTTCAAAGCCGCTGGTAAAACGCCAGCAAAAGAAATGAGTAAAAAATGCGCGGATGTTTCTTCGTCGTAATCGAGTTTCCTGTATAGCGTATAATGCTGTATGAAACTCAGCCACCGCCCATGAAACTCTCAGCTACACCCATGAAACTTTCAGCCACAGCTCGGTGGCGGCTTGTGTTAGCGGTGCCAGACGCACGATCATGGCTAACTTTAACCTTAAATAAAATAAATACTACTGAGACTAGAGGGCTGAAATTGGGTGTTTGATGATTGGAGGGTGGATGATCAACCTACCAATTTGCAACCCTCTAGACTCAGTAGTTTTTAAGATCAGAGGGCGGACAGAAAGTGCGGACGGACAGACCAAGCCATCTCAATAGTTTTCTTTTACGGAAAACTAACCATTTCAATGATTTTCTTTTTCAGAAAACTAAAAGCAAGTCAACAAGATTGAAGAATAAGAAAACATACCCATCTTTACAAATACTGTGATGACTTTTAAATGTATGTGAAATATAAGTAAATAATTAGATCTCTGTTTTTTCTCCTTCCTCAGGTCTTACAAGTTGGCCTGGTCACGTCCTACCAAGAGCCACCATCATACTATTCGTGGGCGCGGACGAAGGATGGGACGTCCGGTTTCTCCCATCGGTCTCACATAGGTCCCAGACCCCATGTCAATGACGTCATGACAGAGTGGTCTCAGTGGAGTCCCTGGGCAAGATGTTCAAGGTGAGTTAAGAGCTATCTCTCTTCCCTTCGCATTCAAGCGAGCACATAAACACACGTCCACTACTACATCATTGTTATGAGTTTGGTTTATAAAAACGCTCAGAAGTTAAATTTCGTATCGAAAACCTATTTCTATTGTCCTTTACCCTCTGGGTTTTGAGCTCTTTTAGTTCGTTATTCACAAACACTGAAATGACTGCCTAGAAATTTTTTTTATGACAATTATGTCATGCTGGTTAGGAGTTTTAAGTGGTTTTATATAAGCTTCAATCATAATTGTCATTTCAAAGTTACTGAACCGAGACATTTACCTTTGCAAAATGCCTAATGTCTTTGAAATGTACCTACGTTCCAGGTCTTTTTTATTTATATTGAGTTAACTGCTAAAGGTGGAAAGAAAACTGAGCCTTAAAGTATCACAAGGAATTTATAGTTCTTTATCTATACTCCAATGGACCAAGAAATGAAACTTCATTTTTGGATCTAAAGTACGGAAAGTCTACTAACAAACCGATAGTAATTCTTTAATAATTAACGGAAGACCTTGTGATTTAATATTTTTCCTCTTGCAAATATAGCAATAAAGGTAGCATTGTAAACTATTTAGCAGAAATCGCAGGCCTCTTTCCAAAGGAAATTTATAGCGTCAATATTTCCAGAAGATTATACCAAGCACTCACTTTTAGTCAACAAAGGAGAGATGCAAATCAGACACGATATTAGCATAATCACTAAACAGCCAGTCGTTCATTCTACTATCGCTTTAATACCACTGAATTAGGCTTATTTTGATTAATGAACACTGTATTTAAGGAATGTTCGTTGACGGCCTTGATTGTTCTTTTAAAAAAAAAAATTGAATCCTTTCACATAATCATATATATATATATATATATATATATATATATATATATATATATATATATATATATATATATATATATATATATATATATATATATTGATAGGAATAAACTTATCAGACATTTACTGTTTTAGAGTAATTCTCAGTAATATGCAGCTCGTAAATATTATTACAATAATTGTAAAAGACTTCCAATAATATTTCTGATTTATGACTTGGGTCCGTTCACATGCAAACACCTTGCAAGAAGACAGGATTCTTAAAATTGAGAGAGATTGTATTTTTAATAATCAGCATAGAAGTAGTTGCTCAAATAAATATGACATTATAACGAGCTTATTCATAACAGGTATAATTGGAAAACACCAAAGGCTATTTTCTTGCAACTGATGAGACCTGCTATTCCGTATATTGTGCTCTTTATAGGTAGGGAAATAATTCGTGATACACAATTTTGATGTTTCTTATATTCTGTCATTCTTGGTGAATGAAACTCACAAAAACTGACACGCACCTCTTGAACAGCAGGATCTGAAGGACTGTACAGACTGTTAACAAGAAAATCACTCACAAGAGAAATGTTAAAATTATACAGTGCATTGATGACTGGAAATTTATAGTTCATTCGAGTTAGTGAGACAAGGTGACCCTGGATTAGGTAAGGGAAGATAATTTACGACATGCGCAAGTCTTCATAGCTAATGGAAACTTCTCCTAACTGGAAACCATACAAGCAAGAGACTATACTGGCATAAGACCATCTTAATTTAGCAATAAAATGTATGTGAGGAACAGAAGAGTTTCTAGTAATCCCTCAAGTCGTATCAACTGGAGATCAATATATTTGTACAGCGCAGAGTCTAAGGAATAATCTAAGACATTCCTAATCTCATAACCATTACTTGCTGAGAGAATGAACTTTTATCTTTACAACGAAGGTAGATGAGATATAAAACCTAGATCATCTCTATTAATGCGCAAAATGCCTTTATCCTGATTTAAAACACAATAGTTTTGCGAAACACCAGCAGTGTTTTGAAATATTTGAACTGTGCTTGAGGATAAGTGGCTTCGAGATGAACTGTCTAATGAACTTTAGCTGAATCTATTCGGCTGTGCCAGGCTCATTGTTGCTACTGCAATTCCTGAAGTATTTATTTCTCTACTTACTTAAACCTTCAGCTGAAAACTCTTATGGGCAGAACCAACGGCGGACTATCAAGCCACAAGGGACCCAAAGAGAAATCAGCCTGCAGAGATTGATGTATATATATATATATATATATATATATATATATATATATATATATATATATATATATATATATATATATATATATATATATATATGTATATATATATATATATATATATATATATATATATATATATATATATATATATATATATATATATATATATATATAAATATATATATATATATATATATATATATATATATATATATATATATATATATATATATATATATATATATATATATATATAAATATATATATATATATATATATATATATATATATATATATATATATATATATATATATATATATATATATATTAGATGAATGTTCAAGTTTTTAAGTTCAAAAGTAAGATAATCCAATTCTCTCATTTCAGGTCCTGCGGAGGTGGAGTCAGATCTCGTGCGCGCACTTGTGTCACTACATTCCCGAGGTAAGCGTCTGTTCACCATTTTCGTCAGTGTTTGAAAATACATTTGGAACAAAATCAGTCATAAAAATCTCCCACTACTCATTCACCCATCTTTTGCCAAACTATTATACAGTATGATCATGCACACCTGCTATATTTCAAGACATAAGAGTTGCAGACCTTACCCATCCTAATTATTAGATTTTATCAAACAAACAGTTTCACGTACGTGAGTTGTATTAATATATAAGCACATTAAGTATCAAACGAGTATCAGTTAAGTATCGTGTCATTTCCTGCTACTAAAAGGAAACTTAATTTTAAATTATACATTTATGAAAGTTCATAAAATTTTCTCCCCGGCCCGATATCATTCATAAATGTGTGTGTGTTTTAGCTACAATGAGGATATCTTCATCTGACCTACTACAGTATAGTTATAGACTGATCTTATTTAACCCTATTTGAATTCTATAACGAACAGCAAAATCCCGTATTGATGTTATACAATAATAATAATAATAATAATAATAATAATAATAATAATAATAATAATAATAAAAAGTGTCAGGATAATTATCCTCAGTTAAAAGGGACAAACAAGTTCCAAGCACGAACTTCGCAAACCTTCAAACTTCATCATGTTTTTTGTCGGACGAGAAGAAAAGTAGCAAAGACAGCGGAATGTGGAGGTCCTCGACGGCAAAGACTTGCTGACAAGAAATGGGTGGACGCTGCCGGTCGATTCAGAAGAGAGAGAGAGAGAGAGAGAGAGAGAGAGAGAGAGAGAGAGAGAGAGAGAGAGAGAGAGAGAGAGAGAGAGGGGGGGTGGTTGTAAGATTATTTTTCTCTTCAGAATTTGTGCACGGCCTTGGTCTTTCATCGTATTAAAGACAATCAAGTCCTGTCACATCTCCAGTCAGTCTATCTGTCTATCTGAAGAAAAGAATGACAATGTGCTTGGCTACTAATGATTTTTTTTTTCTTTTATCATCACCTTAATAAACAATTCCGAAAAATAAGTTTAGGGCCTGAAATGCGACCTGATATTTTATGCAGTGAACTTTTGAATCTACCTAAATGGAACTCAATTTACATAACCACTCTGTCTTGGGCTGTGTTATATTCTGGCGCCCAGTTCATGGAAGCAACATTGCGTTACTCTCTGTTCCTCTCTCATCCTCAGGACACTCCTTCTCTTTTGCTTGCTTTTGTCCGTGGTAAGCATTCAGAGGTGGCTTAATTTCTCACTTGCAACGTCTGTGAGAGGCACTTGAAGGTATTCATTTCATAAACATTGTAACTGCAATGGCTGTGACTATATTAAACTTTATAAAATAATAACTCCATTTGAGAAATAAATCTTAGTAGTATCTCCGTTCTACATAAAATGAAACTGAGGAATATAATTTTGCGCAAACGTCTCAGTATATTTTCTTCTTTCTTTAGAAATTGAATTGATAATTTCTATATGTTATCCCCATCAAAATCTATCATAATGGATTTTATCGCCAATTAACTCTGCTCAAACGGTAACAGAGTTTATATTTTATAGAGATGTCATTATGATGATGTCTTCATGTGTTCGAACTCTGTCTTGAATTTCGCCTGTCCTGTAAGTATGGTTGAATGGGAGTCCCTTACTTAGATTAGATTTAGCAGTCATTTCTGTGTTTTCTCTCCGTCCACTTGACATCAATTCTTCCTGATGAATATTTAATTAAATGCTTCACTTCAATCGCCATCTTGGGCCAGCAGGTCATTTATAGCTTATTTCGGAGAGGTTAAAGAGCTTCAGTGGTAAATGTGTGTGTGTGTGTTTTAGCTACACTGAGGATATCTTTATCTGACCTACTACAGTATGGTTATAGAGTGACCTTATTTAACCCTATTTGGAATATTGCTCTCTTGTCTGAGGCAATTAGTCTTTTGCTTCCTTTCGTGACATAATTGAATCAGGTGTAAGTTTCCAGATCGATTTCTACGCCATTGCCAAATTTCTTGATCTTCTTTCTCTCCACCGTAATGACTTCACCGTCACTATTTTGAGGGTATTATCTAGACTACTCTCCTGTTAGAAGAGACGACCCTAAGACCCATCAAACCATTTCTTGCCTCATTTACCGAAATGAAAAAAAAAAAAAAAAAAATTCTCGGGTTCCACATCTGGGTCACTATTTCTTTCCTCCAACTGACAAACTTAGGAACTCTTTCCACATTTTAGTTTTCTCTTGATCTTACAAAGTTATATTCTTCAAGAACAGGTTTAACGATTTTACCAAGATTAAGTCCAATAAGTTTTCCTTTTCCTCTTTTTTATTGCTAACTTTTTCATCCAGGGAATAGATACGTTTATTGTGGCCATTGTTTGTTGGCCCTTATTGGCCTCTATATCAGCAGAAATGAGTTTCAAATTAAGTGACTAAACTGACCTATGGGAAATGATCATATCCGCCGCTTCGCAGTTAAGCGACGTACTGTACAACAATTTATTTTCCTTGATTGTAAGTAGGCAATTTGCAATATTCACATTAATATTTCACTTCAAAAAACTGTTTTTAGCTTCCCTGTGTTCCTGGCCATGTGAATTTCCTACGTGTCTTTATGTCATAGAGAATCCTGTCCTTTTTGGAGTATTCATCGTGCAAAAGCATCACTCAGAATACGGTATATAGAAAAGTGTTTGCAATGACTAAAAAAAAAAAATGATTTAGATACACCTGGGAATCTTTGACCACTCTAATTTTCCAACGTGATTCAGGGATGCATAATGTATAGAAAATCTGCATTAATTACATGATTACGGTAAGACGACGTTAAATCTTTGCGAGCATGTATGTAAATTAGACTAGGATTATGTTTAACATATAAACCAGCGTTTCCCATCATTGCACAGTTGGCTTAACTTTAATGCTAAAGAGAGCCGTTAATGCATGTTCGAGTCAATTCAAGAAGGGCCAACGACCATAACCAATGCTACTAAAGTTTGGATAAATCAGTGAATCAACTCGGTCACTGATGGTTTTATAAAGGTTTCAATTTAGTCTTACCTGCTACTCTGGCAGTTTATCTATTGCTTATCAATGTTACGTCTCCTGAACCCGGTGAATTTGTCTTGTAGTTTTCTGAGCTCTGAGTTGATTCAGAAAGATTTCTCCTTAGCTAAAAACAGGCAAAATGTGCTGTGAAGAAACGAAAGACCTTAGCCACATTACACTAGTCATGAAATACTGACTGTATAATCCAAGGTTCATCTTTTAATAGGTAAAAACATGGAGCTGAAGATATGAATACTTTAGATCAAAATAGCCTCTGTAGTTAACTTTTTTATGCTGAAAACCGTCATCTACACTTCAATGAACTCTCCTCATTCAAGGAAGAATTCAAGGTACATTGAAAAGACATACTGCTGTAAATATTCTTCCTCTGTTGAAAGTATGTTGTCCATCCACTGACCAAACTCCCAGTAAGATATTCTGAAATTCTCTGTCCAGGGTGATGCCCGGATCCGGGGTGAGAACGACCCACGACCAGTGTGGTGGGGAGAGCATCGAGTACGGCGTCTGTGGCACAATGCCCTGTCCCCCGGGCCAAGTGTCTGCTTTGTCTTTCAGGGCGGCTCAGTGTAGGCATTACAACAACAGAAGAGTCTTCGGCAGAGTCGTCAATAACTGGGTGCCTTATACACAAGGTGAGTGAAAATGAGTCCGGTAATCTAAAGAAAGTCTATAACCCCTTCTATTAGCTACAGCTTTCAGAAAATGCTAGAGTGTTGTTTTGTGATCTGTTCTCTATAAATAAACATAACATTTTGTGTTTCCTGAAGAATCATAACTAACGCAATAAAAAATATAGACAGAAATATTTTGTACAATGTTTTTCCTCCGTGGCATACAGGCTCAGTTATTTTAATTAATATCCACAGGCATGTAATTGTGTTTCATTTAATGTCCTTTAAAAGCTATTCAGTCTCTTTCAAATTACTAACGACTGTAATGAAACATGGCTGCCTTGATTGCTTTAGGGTATCGAGGGTGTAAGGGGTAATTGTGCTTTGTGTAAGGGGTAATTGTGTTTTATTTAAGACCTTTAAATAAAAAATAAAAAATAAATAAAACAAGTTTTTATCAAAATGCACTGAAAAGTAAAAAATTATTTTTGGAGACACACCAGGAGATTCTTACAATTACTCATGTCTACACAAACAAAGGCGTGGCCACCCACGCTTTTATTTTTGTAGTCGTGATTAATTGTAAGAAAATCCTGTTGTGTCTCCAAAAATGATTTTTTTACTTTTCAGTACATTTTAATAAAAGCATGTCTGAAAATTATTTTTTATTTTTTTATTTTTATTTTATACTCTTTAGTTTTGACAGTAATTGTAACCGAATTATGATTGTAGCTAACGAAAAATTAACGTATTATCCTGTCGAACCAAAGCAGGTTTGGAAAATCCGTTGAGTTATTAACTTATTCTACCGATTCAAAAAAGGTATGAAAAATCCGAAGAGTTTCATACAAATCCTGAGATACTGTGAGAGGTCACTGTAGGGTCACTAGAGGTCACTGATGACATACTGATCATATAAAGTTGTATTGTCTCCGGGACTGAGTAACCATGCAAAATTTCAAGTCCATAGGACGAAGGGAACAGGTCGAAAATTGAGTTACAAGATTTAACCCAAACAGACGCAGGAGTCAGGTTAAATAAAAGCATGTAAATACAATTCAGTTTACTTCAAATTACTGACGGCTGTAAATGAGAAATGGGTTGCTGATATGACTAAAGGGTTTTTAGATGTGGAAGGAGGCAACTGTACAGAGGCTCTGAGCAAAGTAAAACACAAATGGAAGTCCTTGTCTTGAGATATCCTAATATGACTTACGATCTTACTGTTAATGTCCAATCGCACGATTTTTCCAACCCATTTAGGCGTTGGAGGGATCAACCCATGCGCATTGGTCTGTGAAGGCGAAGGCGAGGGAATCGTGTACACCTTCGGCAAAGTTACTGACGGAACCCATTGTAAGACTGACGACTCTCAAGACGGGCTCTGCGTCAACGGCCGATGCCTGGTATGTTTCTCAATGTATTGAGCTCGATGGTTTAGATGTTTTAACTTTTATGCCCCCCCCCCCAACCACAAAAAAGAAAAAAAAAATTAGCATAAAAAACTCTTCCTCTCTACCTGTGACTTACAAGTTTTGACTCCCTCGTTTTCCGCGGCAAATACACGACGTTTTATTTGGGTCACAATCCAAGATCTTAATGTAATGGGGCATTCATCTTTGGGTGGCAGATTTCTCATGTATTGTCATTTACTAATAATCATGTGTGTTAAATTGAAGAAACTTTAGCATCCACTTTTCTTTACTAATGAATGTTTAAGCAGACAGTAAAATGGAAATGAAATAAAATGGTTAATTTGGTTACTGATTATTTTCGTCTGTGAAATCTTTTAATTTTAGTGGAACTGAAAAATGGGAAACATTTTTATAAAATAAATGTTTCACTGAGATACTCTAGGAAAAAAAATGTTTCCTTCTTGTGGCATCTTTTCTTTTCTTTTTCGCTCGAGTCAGCGCAATCTTTTTGAAATATTTCTTTACCAGACTTCCGAGGAAAACATTTCCCCGGAGATGCCATGAGAAATATGGAAAACATGAGACGAGGAACCACTTCGATGTTATTTTCACAGCGAAAAGAAAAGTAACATATTTATTCCTTACCTGCCCTAGTGTTAAAGAACATTAGGAACAAGAAAGTTATAAAAGACAACGAAGACGAGAACCAATCCATAACCGATGCACTGTGGATGAATGTCTTTCCATGCTTAGTTCCTTCCACACTAAATAGAGCATGTAACATCTTTACCTCTAGCATTATCATAGCTAGTAATATTACCACTGTCATTTGTTTACTCTCATACAGCGCCTGTCATGTGACGGTCGTCTGGGTGGCACCGCCAGGGAAGACATGTGTCGCGTATGTGGCGGTCATAACGAGACGTGTACAAGACACGTCGGAGTCTTCCACACCGATTTACCTGCAGCAGACCAACCATCAACTGGCATCAGAACGAGAAATATTACTCCGCGTGAGTAGTGTCCATCTGAACTTTGAGGTTTCGGAGTTAATAGCAGTTGTTATAAACAGAACAGCCGCAGCAGTAGTTGTAGCAGGTCGTACATAAATTATGAGGCCTTTAAATGGCAACGGCTATCCAAAGTATCCTGATATTATGGATCGAAGCGACACCTGGAACGAAATGTTTGCTTGTGAAGGGAAAAAAAAAAAAATTCTGCGAGACATCCAGAAGTTTAGTGCATCATAATACTAACATACCAACGCATTCACATGCTCTTTATCACATGTACACCTATTAACCAAGTTTTTTTTTTTTTTTTATAACGGACCTTTAGAAAAAAGACAAAAATGTCACATCTATCCAAAAATGATGATTCAAGTATGAATCTCCTATTCAGAAAACCTTTCGGTAATTGGCCGTTTCTTAATCTTACATAAAAGCTTCTTCAGCCTGGGCAGAACTCTATCCGCATTACCATTCATAACTATTTTGCATACACTATCAATTTTATTCATTAAGACCCTATCTTTCTAATATTCTTAGTAAAATGCTTCTCTAAATATCTTTCAGATATACAACCCGGACTCCTGTCACTCCTTCTCATTAAGACTAAATATCAACCGTTACATTTATTCTCAAGTACTTAACTGAACAAAACTAACTCTTCTTCCGCCATCAACATTCACATATGTTGCTCCACCTTCCTCAAGTTCCTCGCTGGGTGAGAGGGTTCCGTTCTCAGCTACCACTCTGTTGGTCGCGAGTTCGAATCTCCGACCGACCAGTGAAGAATAAGAGAAATTTGTTTCTGGTGATAGAAATTAATTTCTCGCTATAATGTGGTTCGGATTCTACAAAAAGCTGTAGGTCCCGTTGCCAGAGAACCAATTGGTTCTTAGCCACGTAAAAATAAATCTAATCCTTCGAGCCAGCCCTAGGTGAGCTGTTAATCAGCTCAGTGGTCTGGTTAAACTAAGATATACTTAACTTTTTTTTCCACCTTCCTGGTACCCTTTTCCTTGCCTTAACCTTACTCCTGTCATAATCACTTTTAACATTCTCCTCTTACAGTCGCTTTGAAGCTCTGAAACTAGCAATTTCAGTATCTTTATACTATTGCAATTCAGCTCTGTATCATCTGCCAATACCAGGCATACAGCATTCCCGGGTCAACCAAAATTAGCCTAACATAACTAAATATCGCTTGTTCCACATGAATAGGATTCCTCTACTGAATAATAATAATAATAATAATAATAATAATAATAATAATAATAATAATATCCTTTTTTACATAACAGGTAGATATGGTTACTATGAAGTTTCACGCATCCCTCGAGGTGCCACAAACGTCAAGGTTACAGACAACTCAGCGAATTTCTTGGGTAAGTGACAATTTCAGTGACGTTCAATAGTTAATGTTCCGGTTAAAGTTAATCACTCAATGAAATGTGCGTTAACAAACTGATATGTGTTTATCCTTTCAAAGTTTTCCTTGAGTATGGAAAGCACCAACTGATTTCTTTATTATATCAATCATTGTTTATAAAACATTACTTTTAGAGCTAGACCACACTGTACCACCTAAGACCAGGTAGTGTATTAATCGTCAGGCTGAGCTTGTAAAACTTAATCAAGACGGATTTTTTTGGTAAAATATCCAAAACAATTTTCAAAACTGAGTAAACATTCGAACAATTAGGCATAGTGGAAATTTTTATACTTGGAATATTGCGGTATTTACTTTAATGCAAAAATAGGCAGTGAGAGTTTAGGTAGAGTTTATTTGTAAATTTTAAAAAGATCAGTGAATATGAACGTATACCGCCCCCCCCCCCCCCCCCTCTCTCTCTCTCTCTCTCTCTCTCTCTCTCTCTCTCTCTCTCTCTCTCTCCAATCTTTATGCTATTAATACTACTTCCTTTATTTTGATACCTTAATACTTTTTTTTTTTCTTTACAGCACTGAAGGCAGATGACAAGTTTATGCTGAACGGCGATTGGCTAATAGACTGGCCGGGGGAAGTGGATGCCGGCGGCGTGTCCTTTAGCTATCAAAGGGCAGAGGACGACTCCGAGAGCTTAACCACGATAGGACCCACCACTGAGGATCTCACTCTGATGGTTGGTCACCCTTCTTGCCTTTCTAAGTACTCATTTTTTACTTTGCTGACTTTCGATTACAATTGCGAAATTTATAGTTAATGAAAGTAATAAGTATTATGAATTATAAAACGGAATATAGAGTTTAGGCCAGTGGTCTTCAAACTTTTTAAGACCGTGGCCCACTTTAGGCATTTCCCAATATTCATGGCCTACTGCCCTTCAGATTTAGCATATAAATTATCTTCATAATAAAACATACGGTACCAGGTACTTAAGGAACTTTTTTACATTTTCTTAATATGTTCAAACAGAATTTTCATAAATGCATTATATGGTAAATGCATCTAAGAAATTTTCATGATAGTTAAATTTAATAACCCAGAAATCAATGACTGAACTTTGATTATTGTAAATAAAATTCATGTACTGAACCTTATGGCTTGAAACATGGCCAAAAGATAAACATAAAACACAACTTCTCTGCTGTTCATGGTAACCACTGGCTCAGGTTAGGCAGCTAATAAGATGGATGTACTTGTTTCATATCTACAAGTTTATCAAATCGGGGGAGAATTGTGGACAAGACACATTGCATGTCATCCTCCACCTCTAAGCGGTTTCTTGCTTTTGTTTTGATTTGAAGCAAGGGAAAAAAGCCTGATTCGCATAAGTGAGTGGAGGAGAAAGGTAGAAGTGTTTTCAGTGCACGCTTACCAATTCTAGGGTATGATGCACTTACTCGAGCCCAGAATTCCTGTACGAAGAGCTCTTTTTGCAAACACTTTACACCGGAATCAAATTTCATTTCCAAGTATTCATCTTGGTCAGGGTCTGGCACAGAATCTGGCTCAATATTAAATGGATCTGCTATTAATGACAGATCTATGGATTCAAGATCAGGAGAGTATCTGGAAAATTCTTGACCCTAATTTTGAAGGTGGTTGATTATTTCATTTTGAAGACAAGGATCTAGTTCTTTTTCACCTTCAACAACTTCACAAAAATTCTCAAACATTGCAAAATTACCAGCATTAATTTTCCTAACCCAGTTCTGGATCTTAGCAATGAAGGCACGCAATGAATCAACAAAATGAGTTACAGTTTTGACTTTACACTGAAGTTTTAGATCTTTATTTCTTTTGTTTTTATTGTATTCTCTTATTTTTTTATATAGTTAATTTTTTTATTGTAATCTAGTTAAATGTCCATGGCCCACCTGAAAACCAGGCCATGGCCCACCTGTGGGCCATGGCCCACAGTTTGAAGATCGCTGGTTTAGGCCAAAGGCCAAGCGCTGGGACCTAAGAGGTCATTCAGCGCTGGAAAGCAAATCGAGAGTGGGTAGGTTTGAAAGGTGTAACTGGAGGAAAACCTCGCAGTTGCACTATGAAACAATTGTTAAGAGAGGGCGGATAGTAAGAAAGAAGAAAGAGATTATGAATGGAGGTACAGTAAAAGTAATGAAAGGAGTTGCAGCTAAGGGTCGAAGGGACGCTGCAAAGAACCTTAAGTAATGCCTACAGTGCACCCCGTGAGGTACACTGACGGCACTACCCTCCTACGGGGAATATGAGTTATAGATACGCCAATGATGATATCACTAATCTAATATTAACATCTTTATTACTTTCAAACCTCAGATTGAAATTTCCTTTTATTATACCGTAATATCCCAATGGAAATTAATGAGCTGTCGACTTAAGACAGAAAATTGCTTCCGATTTGAAGACATTGGCACGTTGCCACGCCATTCTGTATACTTTTCACACACACACACACACACACACACACACACACACACACACACACACACACACACACACACACACACACATATATATATATATATATATATATATATATATATATATATATATATATATATATATATATATATATATATATATATATATATATATATATAGTTATATGTGCACACACATACACACAAACACACACATGTATATATATATATATATATATATATATATATATATATATATATATATATATATATATATATATATATATATATATATAATTATTATCACTTTTGTACGTGATTCATTTATCACACATTACCACAGGTGAAAAATAAGAAACGGGGTGTAGGTCCTGACCGGTTTCGACTTTATTTCCAATCCATTGACGAAGGACTGATACAAAGTATGAGAAGTAACAAATATATATACTACAGGAACAGCACTGACGAACATACACAACAGTTAGAGGCTACATATCCCCCCTCAGGCCGGTGCCGAGATAGGAGTGGCCTTCAAAACTAATTTGGCTAAAAATCACAATATACTCTCAGGGGACAATGCTGATAAACAGACCATACGCGACCTCAGATCCACACCTGACAGGTGTCAGGGAGGCGAAGTTTCGAAACTCATTAGCACTACTACCCCTATACTGAGTTTACAAATATGATAATCCTATTTTCATACATCTCTACTGCCTGCCTTAAAATTTAAACAATTTACAAATTTCTTTTGATATTAAAGGATCAAGTTTATACATACCTTGACTGATATTCATATTATGGTTGTAACTTTCTTTTATAAAGCTAGATTCAATGATATTCCTTTCCAGTGCATTATTAGAATATACAATCCTTTTTGCCCCTTCCCAGTTAATAGCATGATTGTTCTCACTAACATGTACAAATATACCACTGTTCCCCTGTGCATATCTCACACATTTCTTATGCTGTTCAATTCTTTTTTCCAGTGTTTTCCCGGTTTGGCAAATATAAAAGTTGTCACAAGACTTACACGGAATTTTATATACACACCCTTTAGTATTGTCAGGGGAGTTCTTGATAATCACATTTTTCATTGTTTTATTGTTCTTGAATGCGACATTAACACCAAAATTCTTAAGAAGATGAGGGATATCTTTCATATTATTACAAGGCAGAACAAGCAAATTTTTTGTGTTGTAAGGTTCTTTTTGGTTTTAATACATATTCTTTTTTGTTGCTTCAAATGCACTGTTTAATACACTATCAGGATATTTCAATTTCTTGCCTGCATTCCTAATCTTATCTTATATATATATATATATATATATATATATATATATATATATATATATATATATATATATATATATATATATATATATATATATATATATATATATATATATATATATATATATATATATATATATATATATATATATATATATATATATATATATATATATATATATATATATATATATATATATATATATATATATATATATATATATATATATATATATATATATATATATATATACTATATATATATATATATATATATATATATATATATATATATATATATATATATATATATATATATATATATATATATATATATATATATATATATATATATATATATATATATATATATATATATATATATATATATATATATATATATATATATATATATATATATATATATATATATATATATATATATATATATTATATATATATATATTTATATATATATAAGGGCCGTGTTCAAAAATTACTTAACGCCTTTGCGGGGGAGGGGATATGGTGAAGTGTTATGAGTGTGAAAGTGGGGGGAGGAGGGTGCAGCCATAAGTTACATAACATTTTCAGATTTTTTTTCCTTTTTTCTTTTTGAAAAGATATAAATGTAGAAGGGCAAAAGACAGATAGAGAAGATTTTGCAGTAGACCTTTATTATATTTTTGTAATAATGAGAGCATGGTTATTAATTATTTTTGCATAATTATGTTTAAAAATATCACAAACTCAACCCTTGTTTGTACTTCAACATTTTCTACCTTATACCTTACATTACATAGAATAATATCACAAACACATCATTTTCTGAGCTCCAACATTCTCTATTTATGCATAAATATGACTTGGAAAAATATCACAAATTAAATTAATCCTCTTCTAAAATTGGAATAAGAGAACATTTTCATTCTAAATTTATCTGTGATGCTTTAATATCATAACATAAAAGTATTAAGAAAAACCTAAAGGCAATAATTTACAGGTATCAGGTTAGACTTTAATATGTTATTGCAATAAAAAAGGGAAACATACTAATTCTGCTGAGGGGGTGGGGTGGCGGTATTAGCTGATGTTACATAATCTTCTGGGGCGTCTGGACATGTAATATGAGGTGTGACAAGGGGGGAGGCGGTTAAAAAATTACCCAAAAAAGTGTTACGTAATTTTGAACGAACCCATATATATATATATATATATATATATATATATATATATATATATATATATATATATATATATATATATATATATATATATATATATATATATATATATATATATATATATATATATATATATATATATATATGTATATATATGTATATATATATATATATATATATATATATATATATATATATATATATATATATATATATATATATATATACATATACAAACACTAACACACACATTCCCTCTGGGAATCCCCTGGTACGCTCCCACAAGGTAAGAGGACCTCCTTGAGTTACCCACTCGGGTGAAAGATCCTTTACATCCTTTACATTGCCGTTTTATTTGCCGTTCTTAAAATTAAATGAAAATTAGATTAAGTTACTTTGATAGGAAGGAAAAATAGTCTAGAATACCTTGGTGATTTGTGGCTAAATATAAATATGCAGTACTACAGATAAGTACTACTGATTACTGACAAAGTAGACACCACGCGACTCTGGCGAATTGTTGGACTACAATTCGTCTCCAAGTGCTGAAATGAAAAACGTAAGGGTTACTGCCCATCTTAAAAATATTACTTTTGTTTTAAAAACAATCTCTTGATGAGTGTTCTATATAAAAATGTGATTACGTGTGTCATAACTAGAATGGACTATCACTCACAATCTGGTTAAGCCACAAAATATAGGCCTATTAGATATTAGAGAGGAGACTAACACACGATGTTGCACCTTGCGACTGGACTACCCCTGTGTTGTTTGAGTTGCACAGACATCCTGTAGCCAACGGACAGTCAACACAAGTTATTGTTTAAAGCCTTTAAATTTTCAGCTCCAAGACTGCAAAGATTAAGTCTTTCAAGGAAAAATCTAGCTTTTTTTATTCTGTGTTATGCTGTGCAACGCCTCAAGTTGTGTTCAGTATCATGCGAAGTCAAGAGGCGAAGAAATCTCCTTGTTTCTCATATTTAAGTGCTCGTGAATAGCAACTGTGGCATTTTTATCAAGTTTAGAGCAACCGAGCAACTAGACGCAAGAACAAAAGCTGAAATTCACTATTCTAAGCCTAAGAAATCTTACTTTTGAGATATAAGGAGCAATGTCGGTCTAGGGATCTTACAGGAACCCAAAACAGTCGTGTGTCGGTAGGATCAAAACCTTGTTCGTTCGATTCGCTTAAGCAATGCCAACTCAGTATTAATCAAAGTAAAATTTTTATAAATAACTGCGAATAAAAAGTTCTGCACCCAAGCCTCAAGAAGAAAAAAATATTGTATAATGAACCAAATGAATTTTCAGTATCAGAACTAAAAAAAAAAAAAAAGTTTATTTTTTTTTATTCCTGCTCCAGTTTTATAAGATGACTATTTATGCCGGAAATTAAATTATGTCGGTTAGCCCAGTTGAAACCTGAGCTGTTTGACAATCAGTACAAGAAATCTCAACACGAAGGTTATAGTTAAAGTGACAATTATGCCATCTTCATAATGAGATTAATGATAAACAGATACATATTCCAAACAGAACGTCACTAATTACTCCTTCTTCCCCCTAAACCTTGACAGGTCCTGCTGAGAGAACACAACCCCGGAATCCATTATGAGTACTGGACCCCCAACAATGGCGTCAGCGGCACTCCTGATCTACCTCCTATTATTGTACCTTTATCTGGGAACGCCTCTTCCATACCAGCAGATACCACTACCACGACAACCACGACCACGACCACGACTGCCATTTCCACGACTGTTCCTTCGACCACAACGACTCGATCCACTACTTCCACTACGACCACCCCTCGTCCCGCGATCTTGACACGTATCAATGTTACTCGATATCATCGGCCGCTCCAAGAGAGACCTCCCTTCACGGACTCCAGCCAAACAGATGTTCTTCCTCCTCGCAGGCGCATCGACAATGACACGCACAAGACATCGCCCTCGCAGAAGCCCAGGAAGAAACCTAAGAAGGTTCCCAGTATGGGCAAGGACTCTAAGGACGCCAAGAGGAGGAAGGGCAAGAAGGAAAAGGGTCGCAGGGGGAAGAAGAAGAAGAAGCAGCCACATCCTGATATTCCAGCCTCCTGCGGTCCGTGTGAGAGACTCAACGGAGCCAAACAAATGTTCTGTACAAGTGACTTTGGTGAGTTGCCAAATGCTGTCATCGTGAGCATGCTCTACCGTAGTTCCAAACTGGATTAGGAATATATTATACATATATATATATATATATATATATATATATATATATATATATATATATATATATATATATATATATAAATATTTATATATATATATATATATATATATATATATATATATATATATATATATATATATATATATACATTATATATAATCCATAGATTATACTCCCTGTATAATCTATGGAGAATACCTATAACTTGAGGAGATTATTCTAATTTCACTTAGTTTAATGAAAGCCTTATATCTGGCATAACATTCCAGACGAATTTCCCAGTGTTGGTCACCTTGATTCTGTTTTTATTAAGTGTCCCTCCAGCGAAAGATTTATTACTAATCAAAACAAATTTAGATGATATATACTTTGATGATCTTGCTACTTGATTTCGGACATAATATTTATTCAAAATTATGAATATCTATGCAAATAATTTTTAGCCTGTGTGTGAACACTTGATAGACATAAGTTCCAGTTATGTAAATTTCGTGTCCCAACACTGAATTCTGTTCTCTTCAATTAATTCCTCGTTGGACGAGTCGGTAGAGTTGTGGGATAGCACTCGCTAGGCCCGAGTTCGAGTCTCCGGCCGGCTAATGAAGAATTAGAGGAATTTATTTCTGGTGATAGAAATTCATTTCTCGCTATAATGTGGTTCGGATTCCACAATAAGCTGTAGGTCCCGTTGCTAAGTAACCACTTGGTTCTTAGCCACGTAAAACAAGTCTAATCCTTCGGGCCAGCCCTAGGAGATCTGTTAATCACCTCAGTGGTCTGGTTAAACTAAGGTATACTTAACTTTAACTGATTAATCACTAAAATATCCGTGATCTCCTTTCGAAGTATTTCTAAAGAAAATATGTTTTGCTTTAATTACAGCATAACTTATCTTTTTCCACAGTTTCAAGAGTAGAGGTCATCAACAGTGAAGCTGTTGGCGGTGAACGCCGTTACGAAGTCTTGGTCCACCAGTCCTACAAGAACACAGTTCCATTGCTGCACAAGGAGTTCCTGTGGGTAGATAACGATTGCCTGTGTCCCAAAATGCGACATGGGCGGTCCTACCTGGTTATGGGCATGACACAGGTCACCTCAGGTCGGGAAGTAAGACTAGTCTTGAGCAGAGGTAGCTATGTCCGCAGATATAAACCCAAGAACCTGGCGAGGATACTTAGGATACGACATAACGAGATGCGATTCTGCAGGCCCTGGAGGAGGGACCTCAGGTTCTTCCAGCCTGTATCAGCCAACAACACAGTTCCTGCGTTGTCGACCACGTAGCCCTTAGCTTGCTGGGAGAAACGGGTCGGGGGAGGCTCCCGTTTCTTCTACTGTTGACCTTTGTCAAGCACGACCACCTTAAGTTTAGCGAAGGACGCTAAACAGTGAGACAGCATAGAAAGTATCCTCTCGCAAAGAGGTCTTCAGGTGATAAGTGGAGACAGAAACATGCCTTCTCGTCACTTTGTCATCCCAAGACAAAGTGGCTATTTTACTCTTTTCTTGAGACGGGTCAAGCCCATCCAAGTGAAAGTCTCCTTTGAATAAACCTGATGGAAATTTATAAATATTGTAGATGAACATTATAAGATGTTTCAAGTTCGATAACTCCTCTGCTTCGCTACTACAGGCGATCGAACAAGTGCTAAAAGAAACGTAAATCTTTTCGTAGTTGCCTACAATATAAAAACTAAATTGATCAGCTGGCAAAACGCACCAATTTTCTGAAAGTTATCATAATGGTGGACAACAGCGTTGATGAGGAACATGCACAGAGAAAACATACCGCAGGAAACAGACGTCTCATAAAACTACAGTACATTTCATATCCTGTGTGTACCCGAAAATGGGTTTAAGCGTTGCATGACTAATTCTTGAAAACGCTCGGATCTATAAACAACTGGTGTAACAGTGGCAAAGTCTATTTAAACCAGGGTATCATTACAAAATGTAGAGGACAACCGTGTAGTTATGTTAGCTGTTCGAAGCTGAAAGCCTTTACACAATGATTAAGGATTGCCATATGCTTGTATAATACTCTATAAGAAAACTATATATAGTTGCGGTGTGACACTTGTGTCTCAGAACAATTAATTTATCTTTTTACCATATAACGATGGTTGGTATGCATGATACCAAAACAGAACTGGTTGACATTCACAACAAGTAAATGTTAGAATGAAATTAATGTCTTTTTGTTGCACCAAAAGGGAATGAGTAATTTGTTCTTTATTATCAATCCAGCTTTCCTTGCCGTAATAATTTTAGTTTGAATATAAAGTAATGATCCATCATTTCTTTCTCAAAACATAAAGTTAATGTCGCAAGATCAGTTCGTCAAGGGAACAAGTTTGATCATTGTTTTGCAAGAAAATTCACTCGTTTTATTTACTGGCTTATGTGGAAAGGTCAAACATAATTTGTAGACTGAAAGGGAAAAAATTACGATGAAAAGGTTCAGCAGGAGAACAAAAACTCTCAGTGCTGTTTTGCAAACACTCAGTTGTGTTATTAAACGTAAAAAAAAAAAAAAATCTCCTTTCTCGCTCTCTCCGCCTTTTGTTTATAAATGTACCTCATTTTCTAAAGAGATGAAAACTGGTGTGCTTAGCATTCTGTATTATTATATGATGATTAACTAATTAATCAACAATTGTTGCTAAAGTTCTTCATATTCAAAGAATTAATGATCACCTTACGGTTGAGAATAGAAATGAACATCTGTTATTCCACGCTTTACAAGGATTTTAATGTAAATATCAATAAAAATTGAAGTGCGGCGTGAATTCTTAATCCATAGATGTGATTTTTCTGTTATACTAGTGTATAACCTAACCACTGTAATCATGCAAACTCATACACTCACAGATATATATATATATATATATATATATATATATATATATATATATATATATATATATATATATATATATATATATATATATATATATATATATATATATATATATATATATAGTATTTGTGTGCGCTGTGTGTGTGTGCGTGTGTCTGTGCAAAGCAAGAGACCCTCAGTAATTTTAGTAAAGAAAAATCATAAATTCAGTTATGAAGACAGTAAAAGAGAGAGAGAGAAAGAGGAAGGGAGAGAGTATATTTTGTTGTAAAACACTGTTTGTAGTCTAGAAAATGTTGAACACTGCATAGTGCTGGCAATTAAAAGAGAATCTGATAACTATAGTTTCATCTTATAGAATTGAATCCATTTATACTACTTGTGCCTAAAAAAAAAAATCCTCCACCAAATCTCACTCTAACTCTCAAGGGACAGAGATGTTGATTGCTTTGCTGATCTGGTCGAGAAGCGGTTATTATTATTATTATTATTATTATTATTATTATTATTATTATTATTATTATTATTATTATTATCAAGGTCTGCGATAGGGAAAGAGCTGGACAGAGATAAAAATTATGTAAGTTTCGGTTTATTATTATTATTATTATTATTATTATTATTATTATTATTATTATTATTATTATTATTATTATTATTATTATTATTATCATTATTTTTACGATAGCTGAAGACCAAAAGATAAAGAAAATAATATAAATGTCTGTTATTCGCCTGACAACGCTTCAGATAAAAAAAGTGAATAAAAGACAGTATTTATTATTATTATTATAATTTATTATTATTATTATTATTATTATTATTATTATTATTATTATTATTATTATTATTATTATTATTATAAACGAAAAACCATTCATCAACATCACTATTTATACCATATACGAATTGATCACCTACAGCTAAAGAGTAATGAATATTCAAGGCAGGGAAATAAGGTACCGCTCTGACCGCCGGAGACAAAAGCTGTACGTACCTAACAGCCAGTGAAATGCCTCCTCAGTGACAACTGTACATAGCCTTATACAAAGATCAGACTCCTTCAATGTTGTAGAATACATTGTAATTTTTATACTCTAAACGGTAGACTGCCAGCGGCATCTGTGATACTTGTAAATACAAATATTATTCATATAAGTCTATTTAACACCGCATGAATGAAGTGTCGCCTCTCAACACTTTAATTAACTTATTTACCGAGTGGACGTACTATAGGTAGAATCCCGTAGGAGCTGTGCTCTTAGAGTGGCACTTCAACACTTATGTTTTATATAATAAATGTAGAAACTAAGTTTGTTTGATTCTCCTTTACACAGTTAATTTCTAATGTATTTATATTTAATGCAAGCTTACTGCAAATTGTAAGTATATTTTACATCCGAATTATTTATTATGCTGACAGCGTCTAAAGAAACTTAAATCTATAATAAACCCAAGAAACTACAAAAGATTCAAGTGTCCATCGAACTTATTTTTAAAATAATGTGATTACCTCACGAAAATAATTAAGTCAGCATGAATAGACAAATAAACATACCATTCAAACACATACTCACACTGCATATATATATATATATATATATATATATATATATATATATATATATATATATATATATATATATATATATATATATATATATATATATATATATATATATATATATATATATATATATATATATATATATACACACACACATACATATGTCTGTATGTATATGTGTGTGTGGATGCGTGTGTGAGCGAAATATAAATGCAATGAACAAAGTGCAAAATTAGATATATATATATATATATATATATATATATATATATATATATATATATATATATATATATATATATATATATATATATATATATATATATATATATATATATATATATATATATATATATATATATATATATATATATATATATATATATATATATATATATATATATATATATATATATATATATATATATATATATATATATATATATATATATATATATATATGTGTGTGTGTATATATATATATATATATATATATATATATATATATATATATATATATATATATATATATATATATATATATATATATATATATATATATATATATATATATATATATATAAATCCCTGTCAAAACGGATTTCAAGTAAAAGATCTTTAGTGAAAACAACAAAACGAACAATAAATGCTCTCGGCATTATACAAACTTCTCCCAATGACAAAGGACTCAGACCTTAGCCTTTGCATTAATCATATCTCACTAACTTTTGAATCGTTAGTTACATCTCATCTCTTCAAATGAGAGAGATTCATCATCGGCGAATTGCAAATTTATGCCAAAATCCAAACGCTTCTTTGCCTCAGTAATTTTTTCCTGCATGACTTTGACTTGAATTGCAAGATAAAAACTGTATATTTTTATCAAGGAGTCTTGGGAATACAAATTTACTTCATGAAAAAAGAACTGTAAGTTGGATAATTAATAAACAACCGTTATAAAAAGAAAAATAATGAATGCCGTCGGTTTCTGAAGGGAAAGGACTGAGAGAGAGAGAGAGAGAGAGAGAGAGAGAGAGAGAGAGAGAGAGAGAGAGAGAGAGAGAGAGAGAGAGAGAGAGAAGAACAAAGTAAATACCCACCTTTCACGACAAAATAATCAGTTGTACTTGGTAGAGAATTGAAGGAAGAAGCGGGTGACCTATTTTCAACATCATCACATAAAACTAAGGATGCAATAGAATATTTACAAACATCCTTCATTTTATGTTGTCTGAAGTAAGAACCATGTAAGAATATATAATTCTTATCTCACTGAGATCCCAATGAAGCAAAAGTGCATCACCAGTTTATGAACTCCCTTGTAATTCTTCCGTACATATTCCCACGAGTTTTAATTTTTATAATTGTAAGTAAAATCGCTGTTTAAGAAATTAACATCCATTTCATGCAGCCTCAACACTTGGCTATTCTAACTTAAGGCATCTTTGGGGTCATTTACCACATATGCAAATTTTCACTGTTTTTTTTTTTTTAGCACCTAGCCAACACACATTGATCCTGAACTCATTCTTTTTCTTCTTCCATGAATTATGCTGTAATCATCACGCTCATTAACTTTCATCTTATTTATTTTTTTGCACAATCATGAACCGAGCGATAAATACTGTTGTGACCATTCATATTGGTTAGAAACATTACCAGGTAGATTGTTAGAATCGGAAAATAGGCTTTTATGGGTACCATAGGCCTGCCATATCACAAAAAAGAAAATCGAATTCAGTCTAACACGTCTTGCTATTTTTTGTTTATGATATCAAACTATTGGTTGAGTTCTTTGATGAATATTAAAGAATTGGAAAGTTTTCCATAGCCTAAACTACGTAAAGGACCTGCACTAGGAAAGTTCTAAGATTTTCCAA
>JANJGK010000003.1:22844986-22869986 GCA_039081455.1 Macrobrachium rosenbergii | reverse complement strand
TTCCTATAAATAAAAGGGGCAGAGGTTCCCACCGAATACAATTTTCCGATTAAATGAGCATAAAACGTCCTTCAGCAGAACCTCCATTCCTCTCTACTTATCTGGGCTGCCAGCAAAGACCCTGATGGAAGCTTTGAAATTATAATAATTGGATATAATTTAACACTAAAAGTCAAGGCGCCTGTGTGAAAAGACAAGAAAGAAAATCTGGACCCAGGAAGATTACTTGCAAGTCTTGAGGCAAATTCTCACCCATCCCCTACCAACCAACCTGTCTCTATCTCATTCTTTTTGTGTCTATCTTTACCTGATGATGTATATATATACACATGTATATATATATATATATATATATATATATATATATATATATATATATATATATATATATATATATATATATATATATATATATATATATATATACATACACACACACACCGATATAGGCTTTTTGCAATAATAATGAGTTTTTATTCTTTTCAGTTTTAATAATACTCCCACTATTGCCTTTTATTGTTGTTTGGTGACACCAGTCATTTATTTTAACTAGCAATCTGTATTTGGGGCCAGTTTCATTGATAAATATATCTGAATTGTTTTGCTTAATTTTAGAAAAATTATGACAAACAAACTGCTATTGCTTATTCAGGGTAGTTTTGAACAGTTCCACCGTTGGCTGGGACTCTATTATCCAATGTACATTTAAGCACCAATGGCTATTGTATTAAGTAGCCCTTTGTTGGCCGAGTTGGTTGAGCTTCAGACCGTCATTCGATGGGCCGGAGTTCGATTCCCGCCGCCGGCTGATGAAGAGTTAGAGGAATTTATTTCTGGTGATAGAAATTCATTTCTCGCTATAATGTGGTTCGGATTCCACAATAAGCTGTAGGTCCCGTTGCTAAGTAACCAATTGGTTCTTAGCCACGTAAAATAAGTCTAATCCTTCGGGCCAGCCCTAGGAGAGCTGTTAATCAGCTCAGTGGTCTGGTAAAACTAAGCTATACTTACTTAGTTCATATAAACAAACTGCTTGTTTTCCGTCCTTTTTGCAATCACGAGTAACTTCTTACCGTGACATTTTGTTGACTTTGAGCAGTTTCTGTTACAAATCTTTTGTATTTGAAGATGACTCTCGGAGTTGAAACGTCAAACTTAATTTTATAATACAGTTACCAAAAAGGGCTTTGGCAGCCTTATTTTTAACCTTCGAATTGAAGAAATCTTCTGTAAGAGAAATATATAAAAAAAAAAACAAGTAAAAAATGCGCCGAAGTTTCTTCGGCGCAATCGACTTTTCTATAAACCGTATATTCAAAGCCACCGAAAATAGATCTATCTTTCGGTGGTCTCGGTATAATGCTGTATGAGCCATGGCCCATGAAACCTTCGGCCACGGCTAGGTGGTGGCCCGCCCTATAGCTTTGCCAGACACACGATCATGGCTAACTTTAACTTTAAATAAAATAAAAACTACCGAGGCTAGAGAGCTGCAATTTGGTGTTTGATGATTGGAGGGTAGATGACCAACTTACCAATTTGCAGCTCTCTAGCCTCGGTAGTTTTTAAGATCTGAGGGCGGACAGGAAAAGTGCGGACAGAAAAAATGCGGACGGACAGACAAACCCAGGTCAATTGTTTTCTTTTACAGAAAACTAATAAGCAAAAAGCTATTATCCGCACATTTTGTGGTAATTTTCAATAATGCGCGTCTACAAGAAAATCTGCTTCCTAAATACACACACACACGCACACACACACACACACACACACACACACACACACACACACACACATATATATATATATATATATATATATATATATATATATATATATATATATATATATATATATATATATATATATATATATATGTATGTATATATATAAATATATATATATATATATATATATATATATATATATATATATATATATATATATATATATATATATATATATATATATAAATCATATACGTATGTACTGGCCTTTTTACAAAGCATTAAGGCCTCAACTACTTCAAGAAGCATTCTCTTTATGGATTGTATAATGATTACGTTATTATATTCTTATTGGAAGAAATCCTTTGGTAACATTACATGTGATTAAATACCATAGTGGCATTTTAATAATTCATTGACAGGTTTAGATTTTAGCTAGTTTGATTTTAATTTACTTAGAGAGTAGAAGAATTATGCAATCCTAGGTACCATTACTTCTCACCCCCGTCTGTGCCTATCTGTCTGTCTTTTTGAGGGAAAAAGTGTTTTGTTTCTTAATTAATTCGATACACCCTACATTATATTTGTGGGGTAATTAATAAATTCCACATCCTACGATTGCTTATCTTATGTGGAATCATTGTGAAAAATTACCGTCATTAAAGAGATTTTGAAGAAGGTAGGAGCTCCATCATCTCCACTCCATTATCATGCAGCTAGCAGGGAGCTCTACGAGCAAGACAGGTTGCCCGAAGTTGCTCGTGTGATAAGATCGGTGGTCGGAAGCCAGGGATCAAATAGGAGTGCTAAGCAACAGTGGGACAACTGTAGAATTACCATTCTGTAGGCGAATTGCTGAATGTATTGTCACATCACCCTCCTCCTGTTCATACTCAATCATCTTTTGTTGGTGCATCAATGAATGAGATTGGGACTGGTTATGCAAATCAACTAATTATTTGAAAGACATCGGACCAGCTTAAAATTTATATCTTGTTAGCTTCATATTAACGTGTAGCATGTATACGTCTGAAAAACAGTAATCCACATTTCTTAGAAAGATATATGGACAGGTGCAAAATAAAAAAAAAAAAAAATAGCCTCAATCCTTCTGTGCATAAAATACTTTTGAATACCTCAGCATGTGTCTAGAAGCGTATCTGCATATAAAGAGATACTACCGTCAACTGCACTATTCTTACCCAGCACCAGAAACAGATGAGAAGTGATTAAATTTACGAGTGCGAAGGAGAGGAACGAGGATTTCGTTCCTTTCAAGGAGATTATCAAATTAAACTTACCGATCCGCTAGACACGAGATGGCTACCAAGCCATTTCATAAGAGGGAATCCAATTGAAGACGCGTTCCTTCATCTGATTGTTTCAAAAGACCATTCTCACGCGAAACAGTCATGCGATTTTCAACGATAAGGGATCAGACTAAGAATAATGAAACCTGTGTCAAATCTAGTTTCACTGAAAAAAGACACCACAGTCTCCGAACATTTACATCAGTTTCGTGAACAGAAAAATTATTCAGACGCAATGACGAATTAAATTGTTTGTTTCAGCACCATCTCATCCAAGTAGATAATTTGTTTTTATAATATATTATCCAATCTTATTTCAATCTCTAACTTGTAAGCAGATTTCATTTCCTCATATCCAAGGTTTGCTAGACAATGTACGAATACTTGTGATGCTTTCCACCTAGACGGGAGAGGATTACGTTACTGACAACTTACTACCCGTGGTCATAATGTAAAGACAGTTTAGTGAAACTCCACGCTACATGATTCAAAAATTTTTCATTCTCTCGCTCGCGTCGTCTCCCCTCTCTAATCCTGACTGCGACACAATACAATCAGTTTCCAACAAGGTTTAAAAATCAATGGTTGCGTCAAAACATTTGCATTGAGTTTTATTGGAACGTTCCCAGATTGCTCCGTCCTTCGAACATGGAATCTCCCTCGTTTGGTAGGCGAGTGTTAAACCGCTTACATCTGAAGATGGAAAGAGGCAAAGAGAGAGAGAGAGAGAGAGAGAGTAGAAAAGAAATTATAAACTCAAATTACGGAAACAGGCGTTTGCTTCAAGTGCAAATGTATGGATATATATATATATATATATATATATATATATATATATATATATATATATATATATATATATATATATATATATATATATATATATATATATTTATATATATATATATATATATATATATATATATATATATATATATATATATATATATATATATATATATATATATATACATATACAGTATATACACTTCATCAGTCCAGCTCAGAGTTTAGTTAAAAGTAACCATCTGTCCAAACAGAAAACTTTGTCTGCTATTCAAAATCTAGCGTCAATAAGAACTACGATACTATTATTAGTCAAATACTTTGTTTGAGAAGCCGTCTGCCATCCTAGTCTATATATCACCGTTGAATTACTTTTATATTTGATACATGCATCTTTTAAATTATAACTGCCAAGGGTGTTCTGGGTACACGATATATATAAAGCTTATAAATTTCTCATTTGATTATCAGTTATAATATTCATGCATAAAACTGTAAAAGTAGTGCAGAAAAAGGGACACATATGCGAGCTCCAAAATCGGTCCTAAACTGCTACCCAAAAGTCCAATCAACTTCAAATGGGTACCCTGTGAGGGTTAAGAAAAAGGACATAGGTCCAACAACCTCATCCCTGAAAGATGTGGGAGAATCCGAAAGGTTGTACCCTGCCTGTGTTAATCTTTTCAAAGAGGAAAAAAGGTGCATGATGAATATATATATATATATATATATATATATATATATATATATATATATATATATATATATATATATATATATATATATATATACATATATATATACATATATATATATATATATATATATATATATATATATATATATATATATATATATATATAGAGAGAGAGAGAGAGAGAGAGAGAGAGAGAGAGAGAGAGAGAGAGAGAGAGAGAATTAACGGAAATTGATATTGTTAAATGGGTAACTTGTGTAAATACTAACCATAAGTAAATATAAGGCCAGTAACTTATAAATATTGATATTTTTTACGATGTCTTTCAACTTATTGTTTTCAGCTATGAAAAGAATACTTTCAAAACTTTTTACATAAGGGAATATCGAGTTTCATACACCCGCGAACGAAATTGTAGGTAAAAGAGCTTACCAGAAGCTCTTTTCTGATGCATTTGGCAGACTCGTTCTGAAAGCCTTTTAATGCATATCACTGGTGGAAGTTTTAAGTCTTTCCCTGCGGCTTCAGCTGCAGGTCCACGAAAACAATCGAGAGTTCGTTGAAGTGTGTCAAGAGACAGTGACACTCTTCCCAAATAGAGAGGGAGAGAGAGAAAGGTTGTTGGGGGTTTTAAATAAAATTGAAATGAATGTGAAATTTTTCCTCTCCCAGGGGATTTACATACTTAAGTACTATAATCGGCGTAAAATATTTATTTTTTTACAATAGAATTAGAAGAAATAAATTTCATATTCATCCATCAATCGCCTCTATCAGTTATTGACCAGCTGCTTTCGTATTCGTGGCCAGACCAGTTTTGATTTCCATTTTCAAGATATTTTTATAGTTGTTCTGCACAAGACAAACGCAGTGAAGCACTGTTTTACTGATAGATATTTATTGGGAAAAGTCTTTTATTAAAATTACTTATTGTTATTTAATTCATTACAACTACTATTATCAAGATTCTCGATGCCATTCTTACATAGTTGATAATACTTTAGTTACCTAATATTAAAGACGTTATGAGAATGAATGGTCCTGAGTAATTACACATGCTAGATCCTTATGCAGAATATAGATAAACAATTAACAGGTGAACACTAGATATGGATCCAGTTTGTTTCAAGATTTGCTGTCACTGGAAATCTACACTTTATTACAAAGACCTTTGATAACTAGCGAGAGGAAATCTCCGGATCAAGAGAAGCGTTCAGCTTTGTATGTGCTTTCAAGTGAACAAATAAGTTGTAATAGAAACTTTATATTTATCAGGGAGATAGTCAAGGAATGTTTTCTCATCTCTATAGGAGGTATTTGATTACTTAAGCACTACTGGGAAATCAATTATTATCACCATCACCTCCAACGTTGCGTGATGCAAATGTCCTTTGTGAAATTCAGCTGTTTATGTCGTACTTGAATTTTCCATTCCACACTTCTTCATTTATCTCATGCCTCCCTTCTTATAGTTATCATCCAAACAGGTCTGGGCCTTCCAAGTATTCTGATGCCCAGTGGAGCCCAGCTGACACTGTCACTGCAGGATTGTGCTAAGGACATGCCCAAGCCATCTCCACCTCCTTTTCATCACTATCTCATCTGCAGATTTATAGAGCTTCCGTAATTTCCATTACAACATAACTTCGAACTCGATATAGCCATTTGATGTTTAATATCAGTCTTAAAGTTTTATTCTTAAATCAACGAAATCTTTTAAAAAAGGTATAGAACCTTCAGAGCAATATTGTTTCTCTTTTTATTCTGGCGATTGTAGTCGTACCAAGGACATTTATAGCTGTGAATGTTTTTGGATAATCTAGACTACCTCACAGTAAATGGCAATTATATATCCAAAATGAATAATTTAGCTACAGTGCTACAAACATATGCAGCTAGTAAAATATGGCCTAAATCTGTGTGTAGGTTGAATGGCATAGCATTTTGGAAATGCTCCCTATTAAATTGTTTAAATATTTATTTATATATATTTCCTAAGGGTATGTGTAATATTAAACGAATTATTCTTTCAAGCAAATATGTTTACGTGCAAAAGTACCAGTAAATCGAAAGATGACTGGAGGTCTATTGTAAAAAATAGCAATACTCTGATTAAAAGAAATATTTTCAAGTCTAATCTTAAGGAAACTCTGTACATCTTTTTCTCTCGCAATGGAGCACACGCACTCTGGAAAAACAAATCTCATTTCATCCAATCAGTGTAAGCCCGAGGCCGCCTGTAACCAACGGGTACATATGTGACGCTCATAAGATGATATCAACTGTGTTTGTCAGGGGCTGGAAAAGGTCAAACGTCGCCCCGACAATTTGCCAAGAATATTTCGGACGTTAAGAGAGATTCATTACCAGTTCCAAGCCTTTGTCGGGAAAAGCTTATGTTTCTCTTCTTAACATTGTCGAAATTGCCCCAGTTCTGGACTGAAAAATATTATCTCTTAGAATTGCAGTTCGTTAGGTGTACAGTTGGCGAGGGCGAGAGAGAACGAGATGGCAATTTGAAAGATAATTTACTCTGATACGATAATGTTTAACAGAGAATAAAAAAAAATATTATGGAAATTATAAATGTGAAAGGCTATCCGTTATATCTGCAAGAAATGTGTTCATGTTTAACGAAAAACCGTACATTATTATGAGGTAACTTCGAAATGAGAATGAGGAAGCTACCTCATAATATTGGAAATAATCCCTCCTTGGTTTCATAGTTGGAGGTTAAATGTGATGCTGAAATATCTCGGAGGACTCATTTTCCCATTTACCTCTAACTGTGAAGTAGAGGATGAGTTACTGTGTAAAAAGTTCCAAACCTTCACCCGGTTCTTGCAAGCATACAGACCTACACTCAGCCATAATTATCTGTAAATCATCAATCACGTTTACCACTCTCTTAACTTAATTTCATGGTTTCTCGTGTTTTATTGGTGTTAAAGGGCTTCCTTTCCGACAGTTCTGCCATTACACCTGTTCCGAAGTTTTGGCCCCTACCATCAGTAATCAACTCCACGAAATTTCATCAGTTTGTTATTTAATAGTCGCATCAAGTGTGCGAAGCCCCATACAATGTTTTACAATCGTTTCACTGCAAGAAACTTTTTACTGTGACTTCTGCGTATACCTTCCACTATCCACACACTCTTTTCAGGCAGTTCACCCTAAGAGTTTTTAGTTAATTTCTTCATTCACAATCAACAGTCGAATTTGCTTTCCATAAAGAGTAACTTCCTCGAACGTTCCCGTCATGTAGCGTAAAATTTACATGACTAAACACCATTCATGCAACCCGAAACTTTAGTAGTTCCCTCTACCTTCTTTCCCTCTTGTACTCAGCTCTTCACCGCTTACTTCATTTTACCATCCTTTGTAACATTTACTCCCGACTACCTCATCACATTAATTCTTCTTAAAGTTAAGTGGCTGAGGACTGACAGGTTAATTCCATTTGTTTCTTCCTCTTCAATAACCCTGATAATCTAGATTCGTGAAGATCTTGAAATGTTCTTGGTAGGTTATCTGGTCATTGTCTTCGCACGAGAGCCATTATTGTCCAAATAAATGTTCCGGTCTAATATCAAACCCGAGATGAGGCTGATGTCTTGCGTTAGTGGCATAACACCCTTAACATCTGTCATTATTTCAGCAAAAAACAATAACTGCTTTTTCTTACTTAAATAATGATGAAGAGCCGTTCTTGTAATAAACTCATCATCAATAAGTGAAAGAATTTCTTACAAGAAGGCGTTACAAGTAATGATGTGTGAGATTTTGTTTCCAGTTCATAAGTTAACCTTCGTTTCTTCACTAGTAACGGAATGTTTCATTGAACAATTTATGAGATTGTTACTAGGAAATGTCAAATACCTGATGTGCAGGGTTAAGTAAATAACTTTATGGAATACGTTTTATGAATGGAATCAATGAACTTTTTATATCTCCTTTAGGTTTAATGATATGAACAATTATGATTCATCTAACCTTGGTAAGCTTTACTTATTCAAAACCGGTGATGAAAGCTCTTAATAGTAATTTATATCACAGGTCTTTGTAATACAATATATAATGAAAAAAAAAAAAACACGGAAAGCTGCAATGCATTCTTTCAGCGTAGACTAATGAAAGATGCTGTAGCATAAACATAACAAACAAATATTAGTGCTAGTCATCTACGCAAAGATCAGTATTATAAAACTTATGGTCTGGCCGGGTTGCACCAAGCAGATCGAAATTATTCTTGTGATACACATTACTACACTAACATATAGTGGGTTCTTTGAATCAAAGAGTATTCTGCTATATTTAGTCTGCTATACTGGATAATTTGATGATAAACGACCATTGCCTTCTAGTCGTGAATTATAATCAAGTATAATGAAGTGAGAGTAAGTGAGATATCCAAATTATTTTAAGACCCCTTCTTCTGACGGTGCTGGTAAGCCTTTGAGTTGCCGAATCTTCGACCGCTAATAGATGCAATCAAATGCGTTTGGATCTTTAGCTAAATAAATAGAGAATTATGGCATGCGTTTAAGCGCACACTTACGTTTCTCTCTCTCTCTCTCTCTCTCTCTCTCTCTCTCTCTCTCTCTCTCTCTCTCTCTCTCTCTCTCTCTCTCTCTTTTCTAATGCTCTTCTTATCAACAAACAAGTTAAGTGGGATCTTGTTGTTATTTACCTCGTTAATTGGATAATGATAGGAACGGTCTCATCTCTTTGATGGTGAAGAAGCAATGAAAGCTACAAGGAAGAAGAATTGTGGCACGGAATGTTTTAGGAAATTTATATTTAATAGGGCAAATTAAAATGTTGGAAAACAGATTTCAGATGGGATTATAAAAAAAAAAACGAAAAACGAAAGAAATAAAAAGTATGGAAAATCTGTTATCTCTTTTATTTTTGAAGGAGAGAGACTTTTTTATTAGTCCTGCCAATCCTTGTTGCACAGATCTTAAGCAGAAATTCACCTCAGGAGCTTCCACACTTCACATCCATTTGTTAGCGATGTTTAACGATATCTTCTGTATGCTTATTTATCTGTCTGTTTGTCTGTCCCCAAGAGCATGTGGCTATTCACTCTTTTTATATATAGGTAATAACATTTAAGCAGCTAAGCAAATACACAAGCATGGAGTGTTTTGAAATGACTTTGGATTTTGATCCATGCTTAGTTGATTTTAATTTTCGTTATCCATTTCAACTTGAAATAAAGGACTAACAGTATTGGTTATCTATGAGGGTAAAAAAAAAAAAAAGCTCTCAGTTTTACTGTGAAAAAGAAATACACAGAAATTGCCTGTTTTCTCTTGAGATAAACTAAAAGAATGACGAAAGGTTCTTCGGCGGAATAGGAGGAAAGGGTCAAAGTTGAAGGAGAGATAATGAAGGAGGAATGTTTGGGTAATGATCACGCTATGATAACAAGAGAAGAGCGATTGCATGGAAAATTAATTATTAGTTTTTAAAATAAGAAGATATGAAAGAGTCAGCAAAAGATACAGAAGGAACCAATGTTCTTATTGATGTAAAAGAAAAAGATTAAACAGAAAAGATTTCAGTTATTCTGGAATTATAGTTGCTCGTAACGTAACTATAGAGATTGCTGTTGCCTGAAAAGGGGTTAATATACTATAGAGATCAATTGCACTCCCCAAAGGAAGGATTAAAATAAATAAAAATGAAACTGTAAAACAACGATTTAATTCTGTATTTTTATATAAATATTTGGAAGGCCAAGTCAACGCACATCAGTGCATACTGAATCAAATTTTCAACTGATGGTAAATATATACAGTATTTCTGGTATTTCATGCCGCCATTTTATCTTTATATTGTTATCTCATTACAGACGGCCAGATGACATGCATGTTAGGTTATTGGAATATTCCAACCACCACATGATAATTCCGTAAAGCGCTAATGTATTGTAAAATAAAAAAGAAGAAAAATAAAAAAAATAGTAATTTCTCATCAACTAAGACCTAATAATTTTGTGACCCTCGATAACTGACTGAATTCCAAGTTCTTTCACCCGGAAATTGCAATTCAGACTCGATCATCAACATCTGTTTTGGAGTTGATAATTTGATTTGAATTTCGCATGCGCCAGAACTATTATACATAACGGAATTTTCATTTGCTCGTAATCTCATTTTGTCCAGCGTAAAGCATGACTGAAATTTGTTTTCAACAGACAACAAACTGTAATGTAGCAATGAGAATAAAGATGAAATTAAAAATAATATTTTTATATTTGTAGAAGTGGAATGATTGCGCATTTTTATTGTGAAAATACTATTAATAATAATGATAATAATAAAGAACGAAAAATAAAAGGCAAGCCAAATAACCGAATGGGGTCAGGAATAAAAATGAGTACAGATGCTACATATAGAATGGTAGTACTCATATGTGATTAATGGCTACTGATTTGCAAGAGCTTTGAATTTCACCAACCACGGCTCCCCTTCCCCAATGCGCCCCCCCTCCCAAACTTTAAGTCAGCTATTTATGCATCAGAGAAATGCATCATGCTTTCAAGATGAAACATCCCTAATCATGAAAATGTCCAGATAAGAAGACGCCGGGAGAAGGGCAATCTTGCTCTTAAGGTGTCACGCTTGGATGTTGGAATAGGCAGGGTACGCATCGTTGAGCGAAACAAGGTCGGCCCACATGATCTCGGGTAAAGTGATACGCGTGATCGTAAAACGAGAGGCAACAACGCATCCATCTTCTTCATATTTTTTGTTTCGAAATTTGATGCGATATTCTCTGGGAGTGCTTAATTACTTTACCATGAAGTGAATGACACCATTATTTCTAGCAAAGATTGTCCCCTGGGATAGTGGTTAGTGTCGCGGAATGCCACTCAGATGTCGCGGGCTCGCGTCTCCCCCTGGGCGATGACAAATCACTGGCTCTGTATCATGATCAGTTACTGCTGCAGTGTGGGGTCTGCGGTGGGAGGTTGAAACCAACATTCTTTGGAAGCTTGAATTTCAAGTCAATGGCCTCTGCCATGGAATAGGTTTCATCTACTGAAATAATAATAATAATAATAATAATAATAATAATAATAATAATAATAATAATAATAATAATAACTTCATAACCAAGTTTCTTATTGTCAACGTAATGGGAATAGCAATGGCAGCGATAGTCCACAGACACCACCAGTTGCGTTCACAATTAAGTAACCATTTATCCACTGGCAGCACAGATATTATTGTTGAAAGAGCGTCATATGTTTTGTTTTTCTTTATCCTGAAATTTTTCTTCAATTAATTTAGTTGTTTTTCCGTTTCATCGCGTCTGTGACGCAACGCCAAACCGCTGAATAACCGATGGAGACCACCAACCTCAGCAGAGCTGCTCCATTCAGACGCCGGCAGCGAAATATAAAGAAGGAAAGAAATACAGTCGTGGTTAAGATTAATTTCGAGGGCACGGGCCATTGCTTAAGTCTGAATTATTTGTTGTCATGAGGAGTGGCATCATGACGTATTGCTTTCAGTATTAAATGTGTTTATGAATTCTTTCCTTTAATGTGACGGAGTTGGAAAAAAGAGTCAGAATAAATCCTTCGGTATTTATTTTCTTACGGTTGTCGTTCACATTTATCGAAGTCATCGTATACGATGACAGGTCATTAATTTGTGGGTAGTTTATTCAGCTTTTAAAGATTCTATCGATACTTTGCAGCTAAAGAGCAAAGGTGATTTTAAGATGCATTTATATGTGGTGAAAGGATCATCACCAGATTAGTTTTATTTGCTTGAATAATATGAAAATATGGCCAGACCATCTTAAGATGTGAGAACCTAAATGCCAGGATAAGAAAAAAAATTCACCTTAGTACCACGAGTAACGGTATGAAAAATCCTCGGACATTTCCAGTGATTTTGGCAGTGTATTTTTCATCCTTATACAATTGTTTGAAATGAGGAAATAAAAAGCTGAAAAAATATCACTTTTAACCATACCTTTTTTTTACTGATTATATATACATACATGCACACATACACAGGCACACACACACACAGATATATATATATATATATATATATATATATATATATATATATATATATATATATATATATATATATATATATATATATATATATATATATATATATATATATATATATATATATATATATATATATATATATATATATATATATATATATATATATATATATATATATATATATATATATATATATATATATATATATCTATATTTATATATATATATATATATATATATATATATATATATATATATATATATATATATATATATATATATATATATATATATCTATATTTATATATATATATATATATATATATATATATATATATATATATATATATATATATATATATATATATATATAAGTGTGTGTGTGTGTATAAAACAAATATGTCGGAAACTTCCAGAACCAAAACGATCCTAGATGTTTTCCACCCATCTATGCTTTTGTGTACGGATTGCCCACAGGCATCCATTATATAAATGGATTTTTCATCCCCGAGGTCATTAGTGTTTTAGGCAGTGGAAGCAAAATGTTGTGGCTACGAAAGCATGTTGTGTCTGCAGAAGAAAACACAAGACCGAAAGACCAGGAGAAGCGAGGTTGTTATTCATGCCATCAAATAAACTTTTATGAAAGCTCTTTAAAAAGTCGCGGAATGAAAACAAAGAGAAGAAAACTGTAGGAATCGAACAAATAAATTTTACTCGCACACGTGTTGTTATTCCTTTTGAAGAGCATAAAATCAACTTTCTTCAAAGAGAATTTATATAAGGCGCGGCGGGTAAAAAAAAAAGGATAACCTATTAATTACCGCCGACAGTAACAAAAGTACTAACATTTTCAAAACACATACAAACAAGGGCATGCAACATATATATATATATATATATATATATATATATATATATATATATATATATATATATATATATATATATATATATATATATATATATATATATATATATATATATATATATATATCTATTAATATTGCTGTTCGACCTCTTTTCCTTGCCTCTTGGTAGAATAATGAATTAATTTTCTCTTAAAGCTAGGAAGACAACATAGATTTCTCGCATAAAAAAGAGGAGAGCGGAATAAGCAGGGGTTGTTATTAAACTAAGCTCGCCAACTGATCCAACGAGGGAGATGGCCTCCTTGTTGAATATGGGAGCAGACGTCAGCCTCATTGTCCAGCCTCAGATACCGGCTGGAGCTAAAATAAGGGAAAATGAGTGCTGGACTATAGGTTGGGTTGAGGGAAAATCAGCAGATATACCCATGGTTCAGCTCCAGGTAAACACACCCTGGGGTCCAAAAAAAAACATCGACTAGAGGTGGTAAGCTCCACAGAGGAGGGCTGCAACTTCCTGATAGGGAGAGACCTGATGTGGTATCTCCCCCAAGAAGTGCCCTTACGCTGCATGACAGCCCCCGCTACAGACAAACCACCCTCTCAGCCTTCGTACGCTGAGGAGAAGTCTGCAACACCAGACATTGAGCTGGGGAGTATCCCTGGGTTGAAGGAGGAACCTCCACAAGAGAAGGACTCCACTCCCTCTCCCAGGGTGAGCACCCTGATGGTCACCGGGGCAGCCACACGAGTGCCCGAATTAAAGAGATCGCAGCTGATAGTGGCTCAGCACGAAGATGACGACCTCCTACCCCTATGGGAGGAGGCATTCACACAGGCAGAGCACCATAAGGACCTGACGAAGGAGGGCTACCTCCTCAAAGATGATGTCCTCTTCTGAGTTTCCAGGGGAACAGAAGAACCCACGGACGTCACCCACTGAGCGGTGGTAGTGCCCAGGAAAATGCAGGCCCAAGTGCCCCAACTGGCACACGATGGTTGGGAGGCCACTTCAGAGTCAAGCAGGGGTTGTTATTAAACTAAGCTCGCCAACTGATCCAACGAGGGAGATGGCCTCCCTGTTGAATATGGGAGCAGACGTCAGCCTCATTGTCCAGCCTCAGATACCGGCTGGAACTAAAATAAGGGAAAATGAGTGCTGGACTATAGGTTGGGTTGAGGGAAAATCAGCAGATATACCCACGGTTCAGCTCTAGGTAAACACACCCTGGTGGGCCAAAAAAAAAAACATCGACTGGAGGTGGTAAGCTCCACAGAGGAGGGCTGCAACTTCCTGATAGGGAGAGATCTGATGTGGCATCTCCCCCAAGAAGTGCCCTTACGCTGCATGACAGCCCCCGCTACAGACAAACACCCTCTCAGCCTTCGAACGCTGAGAAGTCTGCAACACCAGACATTGAGCTGGGGAGTATCCCTGGGTTGAAGGAGGAACCTCCACAAGAGAAGGACTCCACTCCCTCTCCCAGGGTGAGCACCCTGATGGTCACCGGGACAGCCACACGAGTGCCCGAATTAAAGAGATCGCAGCTGATAGTGGCTCAGCACGAAGATGACGACCTCCTACCCCTATGGGAGGAGGCATTCACACAGGCAGAGCACCATAAGGACCTGACGAAGGAAGGCTACCTCCTCGAAGATGATGTCCTCCTCTGAGTTTCCAGGGGAACAGAAGAACCCACGGACGTCACCCACCGAGTGGTGGTAGTGCCCAGGAAAATGCAGGCCCAAGTGCCCCAACTGGCACAAGATGGTTAGGAGGCTACTTCAGAGTCAACCGCACTGCTAAGTTGTTAGAGGGAAGGTTTTATTGGCCAGGCTGGCGTAAGTCTGTGGAGACCTACATTGCTTCCTGCCCTTCCTGCCAAATTGATTGAAAACCCAACGAAGTAGTCCCCAAGGCCCCACCTCAGAATACACCCTCCATCGTTGTCCCATTTCAAGATGTTGTTTTTGATTTCTACACCCCTAGGGGCAAAACAAATAAAAAACCAGGAACGCTCACCTCCTGTCCATTATTGACAGATTCACCAGGTATCCAGAGGTAATCCCAGTACACAGTACCAGCTCTAAGAATGCTTTCAAAGCTCTGATCTGGTTCAGGTTCCTGGCCACCGTCCAAACCGATGAAGGTTGGCACTTCACGTCTACGGAATTCAGAGATGCCATGGCCAATCACGGGGCCACTCACCTCCACTCAACACCATATCACCCCATCAGACGCTTAGTTCCACCCTCTCCAACATAGCAGAAGAAAATGGGTCTAGTTGGGAACCTGCCCTATGTCCTGTTTGCCATCAAACATGCATCGTCAGAAATCCTAGGGTAGAGCCCGTTTGAGCTTTTGTTTGTTCACTCTACCAGGGGTCCCCTGGACACCTTGTACGAAGCCTGGGTAAAGCCAGAAAAGGCAGCATGGACAGAAAATCTTCCCCACATACAGAGAAACCTCAGGGCAGCCTGGGCCATAACTGAAGCCCATTAGGCCACCTCCCAAGAGTGGGTGAAGATATATGTGGACAAGGAGGCCAGGTCTCGTAGTTTTGAGATAGGAGACCAGGTACTAGTGTAGCGGCTGGGTGCCACCCGTTCCCTTGAGACCCAGTTCACGGGTCGCCCACAAGGTACTAGCCAAGCGGGGGCAGGCTGAAGTACCTAGTAGACTGTGGGAAAAGGAGGGCTAAGTGGCTCCACATCAACCTCCTGAAGCCATTCAAGGAGTGAGTTGACCACCAGGAGACTCCCCAAGAGCTCCTGGCATCAGGAATTACCATAGAGTTGGTCAAGAGGGGCGCAATGCCTGAGAAAAATACAGAGGTTATAGCAGACCTTGCAGTCATCACACCTGAACTAGACGAAAACTGGTGCAAAGATGTTTGGACTCTTCTCTTGAAATACCCCCAGGTAGTCCAGGATGAGCTGGGTTGCATGTCCATGGCCGAGCACACCATCCACCTGTAAGAATCTGCCAGGCCCCATTGTACAAGCCCACTACAAGGTAAACCCACAACAGGCTGAGTGGATAAAGGCCCAGGTTTAGCTCCAAATGGACCTGGGACTGATAGAGAAGAGTCAGAGTTGCTGGGCCTCGCCAGTGGTGCTGGTCCCGAAGGAGGGAGGTGGGGATAGGCTATGCATCGATTTCAGAAAACTGAATGTGGTGACCAAGCCTGAAACATAACCCCTGCCATGCATAGAGGTCTGCCTATACAGCATCAGCCAAGCTCCTTTCCTCAGCAAGATCAACTTGGAGAAGGGATGTTGGCAGGTGCCTGTTAACCAGTAGTCCAGACCCCTCACTGCCTTCTCAATACCTACAGGTCACTGCCAGTGCATGATCATGCCTTTTGGCCTCTAGAATGTGCCAGGTTGCTTCCAGCAGCTCATGAATGAGATTCTGGCAGGCATCCCAAATCGTGTAGTATACCTTGATGACATAGTCATTTTCGCTTGGACTTAGGAAGAACACCAGCAAGTCGTTGAGCAAGTCTTGGAACCACTACGAAGAGCCAGCCTAGTAGTGAATCTGAAGAAATGTCGTTTCAGCTTGGCGGTAATCACCTGCTCAGGCCACATTGTAGGGAACAGCAAACTCAGGCCAAAAGATACAAACATCCAGGCCATTGGAGAAATGTCGTAACCTACCACGAAAAGGGAACCCCAGTGGTTCTTGGGAATGGGCTCCCATCACCCAACTGTTCAGGGGTAACCATGAATTCTGTTGCACCCCGGAGTGCAAGAAAGTTTATGACCGCCTCAAGGAAGTACCCATCAGCAAGCCGTTGCTCCGGATGCCGGACTATAACCAACCCTTCTATACCTCAAAGTAGATGCCAGTAACATCGGAGTAGGTGTGGTCTTGTTTCAAGAAAAGGATCAGATGCACCATTCCGTCGCCTACTATTCCAAGAAACTAAACTTGGTGCATACATGGTATAGCAAAATCGAAAAAGAACTTCTGGAGCTGGTTCTGGCAATCAAGCAATTCCCACTGACTGTCCTAATGGATCACAATCTGTTGACCTACTTGACAAATTTCTGAATCCAGAATAAGTGACTGATGAGATGGTGCTTGGACCTCCAGGATTATAACTGGACTATCCAGCATGTAAAGGGCACTGATAATGAAATCGCTGTCGGGCACTGATCATGCCCACAACCTGTGTATAGTAGCAGTAACCTGGCAATTTTAAGTCTTGTAATTTGGGCAAGGGCGACATCAAATTCATTGTCAATTAATAGAGCCATTGAGCTCATGGCATAGTGCCTCAATTGAGGAAAGCAGCCATTCTCCATACAAAACCAAGGAGGAATGGGTAGCTCTACCTCAAATATAAAGCCTCACTTGAAGAACTTCAGGGTACTCCTTTGTTTACTGTGTCTGTACATTCTAGAGTAAGAAATTCTAATACTTGTAAGAATATTGTAATTTAGCTAGTTCATTGTCATTGAAGTTGGTGCTATGGCAGTGTTCTAATAGGTTATGTCAAAAAAGATACAACAGAATATACCATTTGTCTAGGAATAAATTTCATTATCATCAGAGGTTGCACGTAAATATCTGTAAACCTTTGAGTATTGTTAGCAGTCCTTTAGTAAGTAAGTTATTAAAGCTCATATCCCATTCTAGTAGTTCGATAGATCCTTAGCTAGCCACATTGCATGGGCAAAACCTGTTCAGGGAAAAGAGTAAAGCAATCCAGTCAAACAGTTTGCTTAGTAAAGGCCTTCATGCCTGAAAGGGAGTGAATGCCTTCTCAAGGGGGCAGAGCTTTTACAAATATTGCTGTTCAACCTCTCTTCCTTGCCTCTTAGTAGAATAGTAAATTAAATTTCCCTTAAAGCTAGGAAGACAACGTAGATATCTAGCATAAGAAAGAAGAGAGTAGGAAAGAGCAGGAGTTGTTTTCAAACTAAGCTCGCCAACCAACAGAAGGGTAGAAATTTTAAACCCATGGGCTTCATGCAGGGTTACAGTTTTGCTAGTCCAGACCTTAGAAATACTGTTCTTAAAAGTCACTTTTCTTTGACCTATGTACTGGTGAGTCTTTGTCATCTTCCAGATGATATCCGTGACCATTGTCCAAAGTATGCTTCGGGGAGGAGCCTTGATTATGACATGACCCAAGTCGACCCGACATCAGTCGGACTCTCCGCTCAGTTAACGTAGCAAGCAGATGAGTTCAGTGCTTTCTCTAAGCATTCTTTGTTTCTCCCCCGTGTCTCCATCACGTGGGACGATTGTTATTCCTAGTGGACCAAGGAGGCTTAATGCAGCTGATCATTACATTATCTAAACCAGCAGTAAGTTGGATTGTGACAATTACTCCCAGTTTTCTTTCTCCTCAACTGAATCTCTCATTTTTCTTGTTCAAATTTTCATCTCTTAAGAAGTCCCTAACTAAAGACCCCTAGTAAAGCATACTCCCTTTATGAAGTCATATATTAAGTGCACTCATTGATGTCTAGAGAAATAACATAACTTACCCTTCATGGTGTTAAAAGTACTATTCCTGATATAAGATTCATCCCTTGTGAATAATTAATTACTAGTGAGAGTTTCTTTAGTGCAAGTTTGTTATCTGGATACTTATTTTCCAGACGTGTATATGGACCTTGAGCTGGAAATTCCCTCTTTCTTGGAAAAGAATCTGTGTTGTCAGTGCCAACTCAGCTGCCTTATAAAAGCAATTGAAGAGGCTTATTAAATCTGTTGCAATCATTTCATTTAGCATTGACGTATCTGTCCTGATTAGGACTAATATTCTGAGTTGCTGTTAGATCCTGTAAATAATCCATTTCCTTTCATTTTACTTTTGTTGAAACTAGTAAGTTTACTTAATTAATCCACGTGGTTGTATTAAAAAAAATGATATTTTGGTAATCCTTTAGAGGTTTGTTACGTGGGTCTTAGGTAGATCAATGTAATATAACTCCAATTAATCTATTGTTAAAGTAAAAAACCGACCAACCCACATAATAATTATATATATATATATATATATATATATATATATATATATATATATATATATATATATATATATATATATATATATATATATATATATATATATATATATTATGAGAAAATTATCTGGAAGTATGTTTGTATATTTACATAAAAATCAAACCAAAAAGTCTTTTTGACTGGTTACTACGAAATATGTTGAAGATTTAAGTGGAAGGAAAACATGCCTAAATAATAAAACAAGCTTTAAGAAGTGATTTAATAAACTTATGCATAAATGAATAAAGAACAAGGAAAGTTGAAAAAATTAAATGCCGTTGAACATCTGAAAGATTTGGGAAGGAATAAAAGTGATTAGCAGATATTAAACTTCACATAAAAAATACTCATCTTTTTTCTTTATTTTTTCTCTGACTTTTCATTCTATTCTTAGTCTATTGTTTGCGTCAACTTTGTTAACAAGCCATAAAAAGTTTCCGAAATCGGAAATAAACTTTACCTTTGCAAAATTTATCTTAAAAAGACAGTTAACTTGGAAAAAATAAGGATGAAAAGCAAAGATTTACCACCGATGTTTTTGCAACGCTCGGCAAATTTTGCATCCCCCAAAGGTTTCAGGCCCTGCGAGTGGTTTTATTCTCTTCTGCGACGTAATGTGGCGAAAAGAAAATTGTCAAAAGAATATCTGATAATTAAGGTCAAATGAGATGGCAGTTAAATGGTTACTGCCACTTTAATACACCTTCCATTATGGAAATGCTTCGCTTTTGAGTGTTTTTAGATTTTTTTTTTGTTAGTTCACGTGAAAATGAAAAGATCTTTGCTTGCCTGCATCAATAGCACAAAAGGTTTTGCCCAAGTAATTCGCTTCTTTTGAAAGGTGTGTTTCATATATGTGATGAAGAGCATCACAGAAATTTATTGTCTATAAGCTCTTCCACTCCCTCAAGAATTGCATATCATTTCTCCACGATGTTCAGTAGACAAACGCTTCATTGTGGTCTTAAGGGGTCACAGTTCCGTTAATATCTTCTGCATTTGAATCTTAATAAACATACCACCTAACAGCAACCTTAGTGTATCTAGAGATAAATGCTCCTTTGTTTCTACGGAGTGTTATTTTCATTTAATTTCTAATTGATTTTGGCTGCAATACTACTGAAATCTGATTTTCATACTACTTATTTCTCTAATTTAAATCTTTCATATCTAATTATGAATAATTTGTTAACCCTTCCGTTTGTTCTAGCTTCAGCTGAATACTGAGATAAACGGGAGCAGCGACCTTACAATCAAAGAATATTCACAGCGGCTATGTAAGTGGCTGCAACACCAAAATTTATAGTGATGTGAATACTGGTCCTCATAATATTCAGCTCTTTATTTTTTCTTATCTGTTCGTGGGGAATATAATTGTCTCATTAGACATGAATCAGAGGAGTCCATGCTGCAACAAGATATCGCCTCTTAATATGCATATAAATAGTTAGCAACCCAAGACGTTTACCATCTGGTGTCTTTGGTTCAATACCAAAACTTCGGTAAGATAAAATCGGGTGTCTCGTGTGTTCTTCTAAGACCACCTGTGTTGTACACTTCTTTTAGTGTGCTTTTCTGATGGCAGTAAGGCATATATACATAATACGATTTTGCATCTCCATAAGAAATGGGTTCATATGATTTGTATCAGAGGAAAATCAGTTTATATGCAAATTCTTGTTACATTACACAATAGTCTAAATATTGTGTTTGCTTGGAAACCTGGCATAATAGTACATTGCATCGAACCTTGTTAACTTTATATAATCTGCCAAACTGCATTTTTTTTGTCCTGAGAGTCATAATAATCATACACTCCGGGAAAAATATATATTCCGCTGGCTTTCAAAAATGGTATTTTCATCCAGATTTTACGTAAATGGTTCTGTCACAATTATTCTTCCTTACTTTAGAAATGTTTTATTACAGAAAGACTTAGCAGAATAGCATTTTGGGTAAAAATTTAATAAAATAATCGATTTATACCCCAAGTGTTTAAAGATGACTAGCTCATCTAGAGTTCAATTCATGTTTACAGAACTTTCTTCCAATCCAAGGAAACAGGGGACAGAGGCGTTCCGTTCGAGAGGGGAAAGTTTGTTTGAGGTTAATTTTCTAATATGGCTTAAAACAAATGTATATAATTTAGTAGTGGAAGGTCTAACACCCACAATGCACGGCACGCATTTCCAAATAGTTTTTTTAAACGACCTGACTCATGGTTCATTGGTTCCCATCACTCTATGTACTCGTTCTAAATGGCTTCCATCTGTCAAAGACGGGTACTTACATATTTTTATGTTGTTAATGTAGGGGTCCCGAGCATCGTTTACCCACAACATAGATGCTGCTTTCTATCAACATCCGAATATTTTGCTATGGAACGACCATGTGGTGTTTTTCGTTTGCCTCTAGTCGCTGAACCCTTATAGAATTAAAAGCTGCCAGGGTATTGATAAAGATTCTCCTTTGATCTCGAAATGTTATCGAATAAAAAGTTCTGGCATCTATTAGAGGTCTCTGAAAGCAGTCTCATTTACTTATGCATTTGCATCAAAGCTGAGACTGAATCATTTAATGCTCATAAATGCTCAACTGTATGTATTTCATTACTGCAAGCAAATGTTTGGTTTAAATGGATATTCAGATCGTCGCTAGGTATATACGTAATAAGTCGAATTATATGTAAATTTAAAGAAAACGATATATATATATATATATATATATATATATATATATATATATATATATATATATATATATATATATATATATATATATATATATATATATATATATATACATATACATATATATAATATACAAAAAATATACATGTATAGTTTAGCCTCATTAAATTCCCTATATACATCTTTCTGAGTATTAGATTTTAAGACTAACATAAGGATGGGTCTCCATATATGAAATTTATCTTCGAAATCACGAACGAGAAATTATATTCTGTCATCAAGATGGAGATTAAACACCAGCGAGAGTTACTTCTTTTTCAGCTTTTGGAATGATATTTGTTTTCAACAATGTTGGATTGCAGGTTCAACAAATATTAAATGAATTATGAGATTAATTAAAGCGAAGAATCATGAGGAAATACTCTGTCTCTTGTATCATAAAACTGTTTCTAGAATTCTCAAGTTAAGACATTTATTTCCTACTAACATTTTTTGTGTGCGCTGTTACAGATCTGATGAAATAATTCATCAAACTAACACGATAAAAAACGAATATCAATTCAATTGTAAACCAAAAAATACCTCGTAATTTTATGATAAATGAACTAAAAGGAACTTGACAAAATATCACGAATTCATTTTTTTAGGATGCTTATCTTCAAATTCCCTACACATACAGTGAAATCAGTAAGGAGAGAGAAGCATTCCAGCCATGATGAAATCAAACAAATACGAAACGGGAATGAACTGTGTTAACTGATGAAGACTAAAAGTTTTCTCACTGAAGCTATGATTTTTTTTCGAATGGCGTCATCTTACCTATTATTTGTGTCATTCCCATTCGGGAATCTTGTAAATCAGTTCCAATTGCCTCTCAGTGTAATGAGATTAGAACGCCTTTTGCAAAATTATCCCTGAGGACACCTGGTTAAGAGAGGCATTCATTTCGCTGAAAAAGATTGAAGAGGAGGGATATAAGGACGAACCACGCATTAGTTAATGTCTTTCTTTATGTGAATGTTACTACTACTACTACTACTACTACTACTACTACTACTACTACTAATAATAATAATAATAATAATAATAATAATAATAATAATAATAATAATAATATTAATAATTTCCTTACCAAAAGAGTAAATGAAGGATTATCTTTGCATATATCGTAAGTAATCATGCGCCAATAAATATGAAAGCAATGCTTTCCTGGAGTAAGGGCGAGAGTTTTTTTACTACGTCTCACGTGTTATCCCACGAAATGAAGTCGAAACCATTACAGCTGAGAGATGCAACAGGTGACCTGGATTAAAATTCACTTGAAAATGCATTAAAAGCTCTGGAGTTTCCTCGTCTCCGGAATTTCCTTGTGTCTTACCATTAAGGACAGTTAATAGGTTCAAGGGAGAACGAGATTTTAAGGTAACTTCTTATTAATTTTTTTTTATTTTTCATTCCAGTTCTATTATTTTATGTTAAACACAATTTAGCTTGATTACTGATTTACTTCTTTTAAAAGATACTTACGTCGTTGAAGACAGTGTAATTTTGAAAGTGGTCAGTGACATCTTAAAGTCCAGACTATTTGACGTAGTCTTCCACCGCCACAGTAGTTGGCGGTTAGTAAAGCCCAGCCACCCGGAGTACACAAAAACCCCGACTTTGGCTTTTTATAACTTTAGAAATATTCATCCAATCGGGATGAACTTTGGCTTTAGAGGTTTCCCAGTAAGGTCTCTAATCATACCAAATTTCATCGAAATCCGTTCAGCCGTTCCGGAGATCCAGACATCGATTTTTGGCGTTCAGGGGATGTGGTAGGGGGTGGGTGGGTGGATGGGTGAGAGAACTAACTTATCTGTGGAGCAATAACGGTAAAAGATACAGCCGTGATACTTAGGTTTTCTGAAAGCTCGTATTCTGGAGGAGTGTTGTTGGAAATAATGAAATTTTAAGGTTACAGTATGCCATTCAAATTTGCCATTAAAATTCAAATTTCCAGATGACAGGTACGGACCACTCACAACATTAAAAGAGACGCTATTTTCTTAATGTGTGTGAATAGCAAGAGATGTTTGGAGAAGCTGGCTGACTTACCGTCAATTATCTTAATTAAAAATTATCGCACACATTGAATTAACCTAAGCAGTTTAATTTTTTTAAGGCTGCCTTAAACAAAGAGCCTCAACAGCTAGAATGTTTTCATACACACACACACACACACACACACACACACACGCACAGATATAATATATATATATATATATATATATATATATATATATATATATATATATATATATATATAATGTATATATATATATATATATATATATATATATATATATATATATATATATATATATATATATATATATATATATATATATATATATATATATATATATATATATATATATATATATATATATATATATATATATATATATATATATATATATATATATATATATATATATATATATATATATATATATATATATATATATATATATATATATATATATATATATATATATATATATATATATATATATATATATATATATATATATATATATATATATATATATATATATATATATATATAATATATATATATATATATATATATATATATATATATATATATATATATATATATATATATATATATATATATATATATATATATATATATATATATATATATATATATATATATATATATATTATATATATATATATATATATATATATATATATATATATATATATATATATATATATATATATATATATATATATATATATATATATATATATATATATATATATATATATAT